>MNCI01008528.1:189210-348824 GCA_015680685.1 Gnetum montanum
AATATTAGAGCCTCAACATTGGATACCCAATGTTAGAGCCCAAGATATGATGTTGAATATCCAATATCACGGGGTATATGGTAGCCTATAAATATAGTGCTTGGGCTCATGATTTTTGATATTTTTTGTCATAGCATAGTGAAGCTCTTACAGTTTGTTTTCTCTGGAGTTAAAATATTTTTTGAGTGCCTGCAGCAAGAGTCTAAGTGTGTACAGATCTTTATTTGAACACTGATGTGCTTGAGCATAGTAGTGTAATGGGAATAAAAACAAACCCTTTTGATCATCCTTGCATCACTGAGAATAGATTAAATGTTTCCTTGATCCATTTAATATTCATGCACTTCACTTTAATGCACTTTAATTTAGTAATTAATTTCCAGTTGTTAATGAACATAAGCATGACCACCTCAAGCATACGTGTAGTACTTTGTAACCTAGAAATGCTTAACATTCGGTAGCCCAACAACACTATATGTGTTTAGGATGTGTCTGGAAAGTAGGAACAAGTACTTGTGTTAGGCTAGCTAGGCAGTAGATGAACTAAATTTTAAATTAATCTACAATTCATTCTTGTTGTAGGTGATTAAATTTATAAAACATAAAAATGATAAAAATCATGTGCCACAATTACACTTAAATCATATCCTTGAGCTTCACAAGTGTAGTTGGGAAGACAACGAACATTCTTAATGCCCATTTCACTTCCTAGAGAATTAGTGCATTAGAGAACTATAGGTCCATGAAATTTGACCAGATTGCATGTGAACACCTTAGTGATTCATATGGTTGGGCATAGGGGTACCTCATCACTCATTAGTTACCCTCACTGCCAAAGGGACTCATTAAAAACTCTTGGAATAACCTCACTACTATCATCAAACTATTCTTTTAAATTATTTTGATGTCTAAAAATATCACAAATTTGTCTTATAAAAAACTAAAGAAAGTGTATTTTTACTAGGCATTTTTGAAGGCTAGGTCTTGGTTATCATCACTGTTAACGGAACTCATTGACAAGTTCGGAATAGCCTCACTAATATTATTAGATTATTCTTTTAATTATTTAATGTCCAAAATAACCAAAAATCCATGATTTCTAAAATTCCACAAAATTCTCCCAAAATCATGTTCATACCAAAAGATCATCCAAAATAATCATAAAATACTTAAGAAGCAAGTTGGACAAGGTTTCCAAAATTTCAAAATTTTTCCAAAATATAGAAAAATATATGGATAGGATTAAAATATTGATTTTCAGAAAAATAGGTTCAAAATCATAAAAATTCAGTAGAATCTTTACATAATAATCAAAATCATAGGAGAAAGGAGGAATAGAAGATCCACAATAATATAGGATAGCTTTATAGAAAGAAACATAAAATAATCTCTCTTATAGAATCCACAACAAAATAGAATAACTATATTTAAAGAAAACTAAAATTATCTTTTTTACAAAATCCAAAACAATATAAAGTAGCTACATGAGAAGAAATTTAAAATAATCTTTCTTACTAATGTTGGCAGAGCTTCATGAATTCTCTTAGAGTCTTCCTTTTCTACTTAACACTCTCAGTTTATCTTTTGTTGGCTTAATCCATCATACTTGAAACCCTTCTACAAATTGCAATGATATGTAACTTAAGCCACCATGTATTTATAAGGGAAAGAATGGAAGAAACTAGGTTCAAATTAGCTTCAAAATGAAGAAGAAGGGATAAAAATGTCTTTAAAAAAATGTGTGGGAGATGGTTTTGGAAAACAACAATAGACACAAATGGCAAATAAAGTAAGTAGCAAAGGAAAAATATGATGCAAAGGTGGTTAAGAGGATAAATATAGAACATATTTGTTATATAAACAACATATATATTCTTTTCTCTTTTTATAGAAGGGATTATGCATGCATATGTGCTTTATCATAGTGTTGACTTGAAATTTGATTTTTTTCCTTTTAATTTTAAATTTAATGCTTTTTAAAAAATAAATAATTTTCATAAGCTCTTTTTTAAAATTATTATCTCTATTAATACCCTTAGTGTTAAACCTCTCATAACACGTACATCAGGACTCCAAATCAAATTTCATTTGAACCTACAAGATTCTTACTAAGTGTTCTACCTAATTGTATATGCTAAAATATTATATAGGCATTACTTATCATTGTTTCTTAGTTCAAATGCCAAAACTTTTACAATATTTTAGCAAACTAGAAAATGTGATATCTCAAAAATCGTAACTACTATTCTAGTGAACTAGTGGTCAAAATTTACATTTTTGAATATGCTGAACACATTGGTAAGGTTAGATTTGAGGTAGGACATTACTCTAAGGTACTTCCTTGACAAATCCAATTTATAAAATATTTAATTATAATAAAAATACTTTAAATTCTAGTTTAATGATAACAACTAGCAAGGTATATGATTTGGGTAGGATGAGGGTTTAAAATTGGTGCATGAACAAAGTGTTATATAGTCATATATGCAGAATAAAATAAAAAGATGCATAATTAAATATGCATAATTAACATTGAATATACATAACTAAATATGCATAAAGAATAAAATATGCATAGTTGAATACTTGTAAAGGAATGATAATTAACAAAAAAAAAAAACTTTCAATGGTAATAGGTTTCAATATTTAATCATAAAGTATTGAGAAGATATATGATAAAGCTCCAATAGTAGTAAAATAAAGAATACAAAACTTTTAAAAAATACCCTATCAAACAAATTGCATTCACTTAGGTAGGAAACTAACAACAATAATAGTAATAATAATAGGCTAATTTATTGAAATGTATATGACAATATTAAAGAATTAATAACTAAATTTCTACAAATTTCTAGGTTGTGACACATGTTGTATGCACTTTAGCTCTTCTTCTTCTTCTTCTTCTTTTGCATAAATTAGAGTTTTGGGTACACTCTATGGCTTTTCTAGTTCAAACCATCTCTAGTAGTTCCATATTTGACATCTTGCATCATTAACAAAGTTGTTTCTGATCCTCATATTCAACATTCATCAAAATAATGTCTCAAATCATTTATGATATTATTATTTATGTTTCTCAATCTTCAGTTTCAATGTCTAGTATCATCTCCTATGTCAATCCTAATCTCAACTTCTTTAATAGTTTATTCTTGATGAACAATGTTATTTTGTTGTTTGATGTCATGTGTTGATCCTATTTTAATGTTTGATATCATTTTTTGCATCAACAATGAATCATGCTTTTAATGTTATTTTAATGTTTGACATCATTTTTCCTATTTAGTACATTCGAGAAGATTTTGTAGATCCTAATGCATCATTTCTTCATAATATATGAGGCTTTTATGACCTATAAATAAAAGAATACTCCTAAATAAAAAAGGTTTTTAACATTGGTATGTTGGTAGTTAGAAGACTAAAATCTCTTTAAAGATAAAGCTTTTTGTGAAACAAAATTTCCAGAAATTTCTTCTTTGGCATATCGAGAGTCTCTATGTGATTCTCAACTTTTTAGAGTATTTCTAAATTTTCTCTTTTCTAATAATACATTGTATCCCCTTTATCCTAACACATGGAGAATCCCACTAGATCTAGATCAACACATAGATCTAATTCAATCCCCTCCTATTGCATTTTGCCAATTCTTAATCCATAGTAGTTCTATTTGATCTCTATTAGGCACATGCATTAGAGAGGGAATATGGAAACATAGCTCCTCATCCATTATCCGTAATTCTTAATTTCATCTCAAAGGATTGCTACCACATTCTTAAAGGTTCCTTCCTTGGATATTTTACTTTTCTATATTTCAAGTTTTTTTCTCCAACCTATACTTGGTATTATGATGGATCTATTTTGTCATTATTTTGCTTTAAGGGTATGATTCTCTTAATATATTTATTTTTCTTCATTTCAAATTTCTATCTTCTTTTAAATCATGTTGTGCATACATTTTCTTTTAGTAATGTCTATTCCACTTTACTAGCTATTCCACATGCTTATTTTTGCCTATTGTTTTCTTATGTTTGGGGGGAAAAATACTATCTTAGCTTGTTGGAATTTATAATAATCTACAATTTTTCTTTCTATTAAATAATTATTTCTTTAGACCATTTGGTGATTATGAAATTCTTATCTTATTTTCACATAGGGTTGTGTTACATCTCGGATCTACAACGATTCTAACTACAATAGCTTTTTGGCACTAGAAGGAGGACCTTTAGAAATTAACATTATTTCTAGAGTCCACTTTTTAACACTCTTTTTCTATGTACAAATCATATGTTGCATCGAAACATTAACATCATGCCATTTCTCCTATGACCTTTACATTTATGTTGAATAGATATTCTCATATTCTATTTGATTAGGCATACCTGCTTCCACTACATTGTACCCATGTTGTACATGCATCCCTCTTCGACCATCACCTATTATTGTAGTTCCACCTACCCCTCATTTCCTTGGAATAGATCCACAACTATTACTACTACTTAATGATATTATGATTCATCTTTAAATCAGTAAAGAAAAAGTATCTAAGGCATTGTTTGTATAAGGAAATTTTCCTATTTCCTTGAATTAGGTTCAAAGTGATCCTATGAGCTCTATCATTCTTATGCTAGTTCTACCTAAAAGAATTTCACTACCATCATTTACAAAGTATAATGATGAAACATGAGATGCTATAAATCATGTGGTTACATTTAGGAATGAATTCATGCTTCTTGTATTTGATCCCTACAAGGTGCTAAAATATTTCTCTAACTCTCTTTCTATAAGAGTGTTGAAATGGTATAGATCCTTACTTCATGATTCCATTACCTCTTTGGAACAATTTTTGGTAGCTATCATTAAGTACTTTAAGTTCAATTCTCCTCAAAGAACTAGTATTATTTCCTTTGTAGCTATCAAGAAAGCTTCAAATGATCCTATTGGCAAGTTCTTTTGTTGATGAAAAGTAGCATTAACTAAAATTCTGTATCATTTGAAGAAATGCCATGTATTAGATATTTTTGAAGATGTAGTTATTGACTACATTGAGAATAGGGTGACTGCAGGGTCTTTTGGGTCATAAACATGAACTGCATCTTGGTTGGATGCCATATTTATTAGGTTAAGGGGTAGGATGGTTGATTGGTTGAAAGACATTGTCAAAAGATGTTGTTTTGACCTCACTATTTTTAGTAAAACTGTTAGCAAGATGGGTTTCCCAACGGTGCAATTGGCTATAAATGGAAACAACTATTGACATTGCTACTATAGTGTAAGTGATGTATACCAATCTAGGGAAAATAGATATTGTGGTTTCAAAGTTGGTAATACCAACTACATTGGTGTTTCCAATGACAATGTCTACGTTAGAAGATATGTAGTAGAAAACTATATTTTTCAGCCAACTACATTGGTGTAGGTGGTGGAAAATGCATTTTCACTTGGTAAAATCCAACTGGAAAATTTTCACCAAAAGAGTGTATATATTGGTTTTAAGAAATGCAATATGAAAATTTTGAGTCTTCTAATAACTATGCTGGAGTCTTGAACATGTCTACGTTTGTCCTACTATAGAATTTCGTAGTAGATGTAGTTAGGTTTTTAAATAGAATTGGGTTTTGGATTTGGATTTTCAAGGTAGACTATGCTAGTTGTAAGGAATCCACCAACTATTGTGAAAGTACAGTGAAAACCCAACTCACTTACCACAACTACATTGGGTATTTGGGTAGGTTTTAAAATTGAAAATGTAAAAGACTTGAAAAAGGAGTTTTAGAAAAGATTGGAAAAGGGTTTTTGGGCTAATAATTTGGGTGGACGTCCTCCTTCTAGTGCCAAAAACCTATTGGACTTGGAAAATTTGGTTGTTGGAATAGAAACCAGAAAATCCTAGTGCTTGAATAGTTTTAACCTTGAATCCCCAAGGCCTTCAAAAAATCGAATTTAAAGCATCCTAGATAGTATGACCAATCACCTGGGGACTTATGGAAACAAAAATGAAAATGAAAATGAAAATGGAAATGGATACAGAATTGCAAATCTGAAATAAAACTAGATATAGAAATTAAAACTTGAACTTAATCTACACAACAATGAACTATAGCTTTATTGAAATGAAAAATGCATAAAGTATAGGATTTAAGAGGTACAAATTTGTGTTTTTATAGAGATGCCCAAATGATATAGTAATATGATGTGTTTTTAATGAAAGCCAAGGTGATGTTTTGGATCATGTGTACCATGGTATGTGTGGTAGGAACTATGCTAAGAAGAGAAACATGAAAAATATACTAATTGTAAGCTATTTTTGGCCCACCATATTCTATGATCCTCAACAATTTGTGCATTGATGTGAAAAGTGCCAACATAAGGGAGTTATGTCCTCTTGTATGAAGGGATCATAGTAGTGAATCTAACCATTAGAATCCTCTGACATGTGGGGGACTGACTTTGTTAACTCCATCTTGTTTACCTCTAATGGCAAGGCATATATCATCATATGTGTAGATTAATGCATGAAATGGGAACATGCTACAATTGTTAATAACTATAATCTATTAGTGTAGCAAACTTTCTTCAAAGAATATACTCCATAAGCTCAACATTTTTTCAATCTTGATCTTTGATAATGATATGCATTTTACTAGTAACGTTTTCAAGAATTTATTGGAATATTATGAAGTTAATCATAAGTTAACTTCCCCTTATTATCCATAGACCAATGGCTAGGTGGTAGTTACTAACCATGAAATTGTTAGAATACTTGAGAATAAAATTAGAAGGTGTAGAAGAGATTGGGATAATAAGCTTAATGACATTCTTTAGGCTTGTCGAACAACATGGAAAAATACCATGGATTACACATCATTCAAGTTGATCTATGAATAAGTTCCATGCATACTTATTGATCTTGAGATAAGAACCTTGGGATTTGTTACAGATTTTGATATGATCTTAGATTTTGCATTGATAGAGAGATTATTTAATCTTAACCTTCTTGATGAGAATCACAAACTCATCTTGATTTGTAATGAATTAGAACATTCCTATACTAAGGCTCATCTTGATGTTCACGTAAGAGAGTTCAACTTTAAACTTGGAGATAAGATCCTCTATTTTAATTTACTAGACTTAGCTCATTTGGGTAAATTTCAATTTTAATGAGAAGGATCATGCATCGTCCACACTAGTCACTAGTCTAGCATAGCATACATCTACCATCTTGACAAGCTAGGTAAAATCTTTTTGGTTAATGGATAACACCTGAAGTGCTATAGAGAGTATCTTTTCCCTCTAAGAATGGCCTAATCAATCTTGAGTTTTTCACTTAGATATCTATTAGGTGATAGAAATGGACTAGTCATGAGGGAAAATCCTCCATGCCATGTTGCATTTTCTTTTCTTTTTACCATTTTACTTGTGTGTCTTAATAAAGTTAGTGTGTTAGTTTGTACTTTTCATATTTTTGTGCTTAAAGATCAATCATTTATAATCTTTTCTTTCTTTAAGTGTGTTATTGTATGTGGGAAAACCAATTAATATGCTTTATGAATGCTCACACAACAAACCAATGGTGTATGGATGAATTACAGATACAATGATGATGCAAGAGTGCCAGATGGGTCCAATGTAGAGCCTTGATTAATGGATCACTTATATAGAAAAATTTATCCATCCATTTTCTTCTATCCATCATTGGTGAAATAGGCTTAGATTTAGCAAGAAGTTAGGACTCACACTACAAGTTGTTGAAGCTAATGCTACTAGAACTATGGGCAAGTAATGGATCCACACCTTAGGGTGCAAGCTCAGGAATCCTAGAAGAGTGCTTTATCACTGGTAAGGAAATGGTGTGTCATTAAGGGTCCTCATGACTATTTAATGGGTTTGATCTATGTTATTAGACCAAATCATACATGTTGCCTTGCTTGGCCATACTAGTTAGAAGAGGTTTGTGATCTTACAAAGCTCTACATGCCATGTGGTGAGGGATCAATTCTTATGTCATGTAAGTCAAAGACTCTAAGTAGTGATCTAGTATACCAATTATTTCCATAATTCTCATGAATCATCAAAAATTATTTTCTCACAAAAAAATAGAAAACATGAAAAAATGAATGATGAATGATTGAAATAAAAAAAGAAAAAAATAAGAGAAAAAGAAAGATGAAAAAGATGAAAAACAAAAGAAAGAAATAATAATATAATGATAATAATGAAAAGAAGAGGTGATTGGAAGAACAATGCAACTCCAATTTATTGGTCCCCACAAATTGATATTTTACCATCCCAAACCAATTTTATGATTACTTAATCTAAACTAAAGCAAGTGGTTAAATCAATATTCATGTAAGCCTCTTTTATGTTCAGCCCATTGTCTGAATCACTTGAATTCCAATATAATCATTCAAGACAATCTCTTACTTCATTCCTACTAATGGCCATGAAGGCCCAAAAGTTTCTTCCTTAGTGAATTTTGGTAATTTCAATTGCTTCTTCCACACAATTCCTAAATATATATTCTTTTAGGGATCAACACTTGTAATTTTTGATCCTAACCATGGTCATGTTTGTCATCTCTTAGTCATTGTATTGTAATTTCTATTAGAATTGGGATTGGTTAGTGTAGAAGAGGGATCAATGGGAGGGTTTCAGTAGAACAAAATTTAGGAAGCTTTCCAAGCATACATGCATAGATGGAGGAAAACCAAATTGAAATCTTGACTTCTTGATGTTTTTCAGTGTTTTACCATGGTTCAATTTCATCAATGGTTAGATTGTGGAATAACTAAGGCTAGATGACACTAGAGGAGGTAGGTATGACTTTGCACTTGGAAAGGGGATACCAAGATCTATCCTTATTGAGTTGATGAGTAACAATAAAGGGATGTAGTAGTGGATCTCTTGTGGCATGTAGGATGTTCTCAAATGCTTCATGAGCTAATTGAATGGTTAACTAGGAATCTAGTGATGTCATACTCTCATTCTCTCTATTATTCATCTACATTTTCCATTCCTTGCATTTTACTTATTGTTAATTATTGTATGTGGTAGGAAGTTAACCAAACAAAGCAAATGATAAGATTGGCCATTTAAGGGGATGGACTTGAATTTGATGCTAATGTCTCATTAGTTGTTGAAAATCCATGGGTATCTCATCAACAGGTTTCACAAGGACAAGAATGATAGAAGCCTACTATGGAAAGGACCCACTTGTGAATCCTTGGTAGCATGTCATTGCAAGAAAGTGATCGAAAGGTTAACTCTTGGGATGGTGGTGGTTGCATGACTTAAGAAACTTGATTGATCTTTCATGTATATGGTTGTGACTCAATAAGCCTAGTGATTTGACTAGGATAATTTTCTTTCACTTTTTATTCTTCTTGCATATTTAGCTATCATAATCTACTTGGGTGTTGGTGTTGTATGTTTTAGAACTTTTTTAGTTTATTGTTTTTCCATATTTACATCTATAATTATTGTGTCTGTGTTCTTCAGTGCATATTGTTAGTTAATGTTGTTCAAGGCCAATGTCTCATAACTCAATCAATATGGAGAGACATTGATGGATATGTGTCTTTTTTATCCTATCCTATTTTTCATTCCTATGTATGCATTCAACATTAGATTGTGAGTTTATTCTTCATATTTCCTTTGGGAATTATGCTTACTATTGTTTTCATGCACAAGTTTTTCAATGATGATATAATTCCTAAGGATTTCACATCATTTTTAGCATTGTTATAGTCCAACATGTGTTAGTAGGTGCACTCTTTAGCCCATGAAGATGACATCATTTAGTTATACTTAGAGAACACGTACTTGATTCATAACCTAAGAGCCTCCTTTAAAGAAAGATTTAAAGGTGAAGGGATCACATTCCAGAGTTGCAAGTATGGGACATATGCAATAATTGATGGCTAAATAAAAATCAAAAGATATGTCAAAGATCATTCATCTTACTTGAGGCATCTTCAGTTTTGTAGGCACACAAGGGGACTCTTCTTACTAGTCATCATCCCTTGGTCTTTCTCTTTTTAAAGTGATAATTATGTAATGTATCTTATGTCAAATTATTTATACAATTGTACTTCTCTACATTGACCTTGTCATGTGTTTAGTTTTAGTTATTGTGTTTTGAACGTTAAAGTTATGAAACTAGATTTATCTAGTCATGGGGGAATGATGAGTCATCAAGCGGTAATTTGTATGTTAATTGTAGGCCTTGAATTTGGAAAGTGTTTTGTACAATTTGTGTTTATAGTTTAGTATGTTTAGTAGAGGTGGTTGGCTTTTTGTGATGTATCTTTATCTCCTGGGTCATACTTTGATGTTGCATGTAATATTTCAAGCTCCATAAGGTGATTCTAGCTTTATTTAGATGTCCTATAATCCTTTAGGAATATCTCCTTGGGTTTTGACTTGTACTTAAACCCAAAAGGTGAAGTATGATTCTTAGGGTTGGGGGGTGCCTGTGGGAGGGGTTGGCAAGGTGGAGATGTGTGGGGGTATGGGTGGAGGGTGGGAAAGTGGGAGGAGGGGATGGAGAAGGGGAAGGATGCATTAAATACCTTGTGTTAGCACATCTTTTATGTAAGCACAAGGGCATTGATGCATCCTCCTTGCAGGTTTGGTTGGGCTATGTTAATAAGTCTTCGTTGACACTAAGGCATTCATCAACCCTCTCCATTCCTACATGAGAACTACAAATACTTGAGGTGAACTCTTTCACATGACTAGTTAATACTTAGACATTTCCGTGGACTTTTACCTTTTAGTTATGTGAAGAGATCTTCTTCCTTGGTTAAGTTGATTTCCTCTTCTATTTTATGTGTGTTTTGAGTCATCACTTTACAAGTGCTATTAGAATACATCAGAGTGCTATCATGTTTATGTACCCTAGAACTGTTTGGTCAAGGCAAAGTCCAGTGCTTCCATAGTGAATAAAGCTTATGGTTTCCCCTTATTTCAGTATTGATGTCTTAAACATCAAAATACTAAAGCATTATAAAACAATAAAATTGTAATAATATTTATTTAATTATCATTTTCATAAGTTGCAATAATTCACCTTTATTGAAGGAGGTTATAATTATATGACATGGTGTTGAGCCATTAAGATTACATCTAAGAACCTATTTATTTTCATTTCATATGTGGTGTTGTACTTCTCCCCAAGAGAGATTGCAATGCATGTGTGTTTATCATTGTTTTATTTTTTATTATTATAAAATCAATAAAAATCATAAAATATAAAAAATCATAAATATTCTCTTTATCTTTTCCAACATGGAAACATGGGTTTGAAGTGTATTATATATATTATAATATCTTTTACATTTCTTAAATGCAATGACATACACAAGTGTTATTGGCAATATAATTAACAACATCTTTGAAGCTTAAGACCAAATTGCATCGGGATTAGAATGATATATCCATTGGTCCAAAATTGGTGGGACCTCTATCAATATGTTTGCTTGATTAATTTGGAGTTCAATAATGTTAGCACTTGGTTAGCCCACTAGCACTACATTTGGTAATCCTAGTAGAAAATATTTGCATTTAGGACTTGCAAGACAAATGAGAATGGACACTCATCACCTTAAAATAGAATAAACATTATTTTATATTTATCATATTAATTAGTAATTTTCTATATCTAAATAATATTTTAAGCATGATCCATCAATATCAATCATATGCCTCAATTATACTTAACCATATAAGTTAAAGACCATCACAAGTGTAATTTGCAAGATAGTGACTTATGATCATAGTTAACAATCTAAATACTCTACTAGTATAGTTCGCAAACTATGATTAGGTCACTCACGAATGATTGTGGTTTATCTGGGTGGGTGTAGGGACTACATCACTGCTTATCAATGGCCATTAGTGAGTCCATACCACTTAATATATAATAAAAATGTTCATCATATTCTAACCTTATACTAAATAATATAGAATGTGGAAGCTAGAAACTAGAAATTTTCATTACGTCTAGAAAATCACAAAGGATTTATTGGACAATTACAAAGCTTCAACTTATTTTGAAGAAAGTTAAAAATATCATTGATGTAATGCTCCAAGTAGATAGGGTCAATTTAAAAGAAAGAAATCAACAGATTACAATTAATAGTATAATTCATTTGAATGCGAGCCAAAGATGGGAAAAATAAAAAAAATATGTTCTTTGTCTTCTATTAAAAAAGTAATATTATGAATAAAATAATAATCATATATACTATTTTTTTAATATGATGTTTCTTGATAATTTGCACATAATTGCTACTAGCTTAGTTATCAATTAGCTATTAGGCTAAGAATATGTTGAACACATAACACTTTTGAATAAGGAATAAGTGTAAAGAATGGTAGCTTGCTCTAAGCTATACTTTAAAGTTTATTATGTTTGACACTCCTAGCCATGACTTCAAAGTAATACCAAGAGTAAGTCATGGTTCTCTACACTTGTTTGTAAAAATATGATAAATTTGTGGGTATCCTTTTTTCCATGTAGCTAATACATAACTAAGAAGTATATGATAATGAGGTGTTAGCCTTTTTGAAAGCTCTAAGTCACAAGCTCAATTCCAATCAACAATGCTAGGTTATAAAGTTCTAATTAAACTATATATTTTGAGATATTCCTATATTACAATTATCTCCACTCCAACACTCCAACTAAACTAATATAAGTTAATATACAAGAACTTATCATTTGTTTAAGAAACATGACATGTATAAACCTTGTTAAAAAAGGTGGGAAATGCAAACTTTGTTGCCAAAATAACACCCCAACAACCATGCACATAATTTCATGTTTGCCACATTGTACATCCCAACACATGAAAAAGTTAGAATGGCAATAGAGTGTAGATGCATTATAGTATTATACTGTGTTTCTATGTTTATGTAGTTTTACCACTTGTGGTTACTATTCATCTTGGCACAGGTTTCTAACAATAAGGTATTACATTAGTAGTATGAGTTTTGGTTTTTTAACCCCAGGGCACACATTTAATTTTATTAAGTAGTACTAAGAGATAAAATTTGGGGTATACCTATATTTTGCCTATTTTGATTTTAACACCTTCTCTAAGTACCATACTTTATCATAGGTTTGATTCTATTAGGTACTTATATTTCAAGATCCAACACTCCTCTATTTCACTTATTTCAAGTTCCAACACCCCCTTTAAATATCATGCTTTGTCATAGATTTCATTCCCATCCCAAAAACCCCCTCTAAGTACCATACTTTGTCATAGGTTACATTATATTTTAGCACTCCCCTCTAAAAACCATACTTTGTCACAAGTTAAATTCAAGTTCTAGACCCTCTTCGTTTTACTTATTTTGAGTTCCAATACCACTTCGAAATACCATGCTTTGTCATAGGTTAGATTCTATTAGGTAGAATTGAGTTATAAACTTTTATAAATTTTGGTGTACCTATGTTTCACTTATTTGGGGTTTTAACACCCCATGTTTCACTTATTTAAGTTCCCTCTAAATACCATACTTTGTAGAATGACTATGAAAATTTAATGAGCTTTTTAAAAATAGACATGAAATTGAATGTATAGTTAGTATGTACTACTATGGAATGTTTAAGATTCTATTAGGTAGCATTGAGTTATAAACTTTTATAAATTTTGGGTGTACCTATGTTTCACTTATTTGGGGTCTTAACACCCCTTGTTTCACTCATTTGAGTCCCTCTAAATACCATACTTTGTAGAATGACTATGAAAATTTAATGAGCTTTTTAAAAATAGACATGAAATTGAATGTATAGTTAGTATGTACTACTATGGAATGTTTAAGATTCTATTAGGTAGCATTGAGTTATAAACTTTTATAAATTTTGGGTGTACCTATGTTTCACTTATTTGGGATTTTAACACCCCTTGTTTCACTCATTTGAGTTCCCTCTAAATACCATACTTTGTAGAATGACTATGAAAATTTAATGAGCTTTTTAAAAATAGACATGAAATTGAATGTATAGTTAGTATGTACTACTATGAAATGTTTAGGAAGAGTTGCCGATACATAGTGTTCATCCATTAATTGATGATGTTGTATGTGTTACATACTATTCAGTAATGAAAACTACTAAATTATTTTATAGTCATGATGTTATTGATGTAATGTTTGCTGAAATCATGAATGACATCATACCATATTACATCATTAGTTTGATGTCAGCTTGAGCTACTACCAAGAAATGGTGTATAAATTCATGCTAGATGGTGCTAAGTTTTGCAGTGCCATTGTCAAGTAGAGTTTTATCATCCACTCCATGCCTCCAAAGAAGAAATTAGAAGCAATGGCTCCCATAGTGCAGGCTAGTAGTGACAGTCATGCCCATGGTCATGGTCATGAGTAGCTTTGCTCAGTGTTGGCCATGAAGGGTGGTAGTGATGAATCATTCTATGCCTCCAACTCCTTCCTTTACTTCTACCTTTAAAATTTGTTGAATTTGTTTAAAGGCCTTCAATAAATAGAACTAGTTTATGTTTCTGCTAAAGGTATCAGCAAACTTAAATCCTTTTATTTTATTAAGTAGTATGCATATTGGGCTTAGTTTCAAGGGCACCATTTTCATTTTTCATTGAAGACTTGGTACTAACTTTAGCAATTTAGTGACACTCAGTTTGGCTTATAACTTCATGCAGGGTTATGATTAACAACCATGAAACTTTCCTAAGTTTTAAAATATTTTTGGGCTTCTATTGGTGCCAACACTCCCATGCTAGCACAAGGCCTTGATTAAATAAGCTCTAGTCCATTGATAGTTAAAAATTCTATGGTTTTAGCTCATTATCTTGTAATGAATCTAGTTGCAAGTTTGAGTCATAGTTTTAAATGGCTCTATTCCTAAAGTATCATGTTGGCCATACATCTTAAAGTATATCTACAGTCATTTTTTGGTTTGACAATCATAGTTAGGTAGGAAACATGATAATTTAGAGAATTTAAAGAACTTAAAAAGGAGTTAGATGATAACTTAAGTGTAACTTTATGTACCAAAATTTACCTAACAAGCTAATGAAATTATCACTTATGCAACCTATCATTATCCCTTGTTAATAAAAAAAAAAAGAAAAAAAGAAGAAGAAGTAAAGTAGTTACGATGTGAAGTGATTGAAAGTTGGTATTCCTAAATACCAACTATGGTACCATCTCCCTATTG
This sequence comes from Gnetum montanum, assembly GCA_015680685.1. NCBI lineage: Eukaryota > Viridiplantae > Streptophyta > Gnetopsida > Gnetales > Gnetaceae > Gnetum > Gnetum montanum. The sequence goes on from MNCI01008528.1 coordinate 204,410, forward strand.
ACAACTATCGATTATTTAGCTTCTAGGGAGTTTCTTGGTTGGTAATTATCATTGCCCATTTACGGTGATCATCCTTGCTACCTTTCCTCTGCAAGTTTTCCTATTTGTCCCTTCTTCCATGTCGATGCAAATTTTACCTACCATAGCAATGAAAGTTTATCTGCAATTTTCGTTTCCTTTCACAATTTGAAACCATGCAATACATTTATGGCTAATCTGCAAATGATACATAAAAGAAATAGAAGTTGAAAGAAATATGCACTTTTCCCTATCCATCTTCACTGTGAATGGAGGCATGCTTTGTTTGCTTTGGCATGGCAAAGACATTGGGAATTATAACAAAAAATTATAGGGAATCTTTTGATGCCTCTACGACTTTGACGAAAATGGTGGCAACGCCAGCAGTTGCAAGGTGGCTTCTCATATGCAGTGTAGCAGGTAGAGGTCTCTTTTGCTAGATGGTGCTATTGTAGATGGTTGTAAGACAAGTTCCAACAAAAATAGAACATGAGATGAGACTCTAGTTTTTATTCTGTCATGGAAACAAAAGTTTCTATTTCTAGTAGAGTTCTTTCATGTTGCTACATATTTTTGTAGTAGTATGTTTCTCCTACAACAAGTTCATGCAACCACTTATTGAGCATCAATAGTTGGAGCATGGTTCCCTATCATTTTTATGGTTACATGTTCTTGCAAATGTTACCTACAAGTGGATGGAGTTGTGCATTTCTTTGCCATGTGATTGGTGGTGTCCGTTGCTATTTTTACACATGATCAGTGGACATTATAGTGAATGTTATGCATGGGTGGTGTCAGTGGACATTACAATAGATGTTATACATGGGTAGTAATTGTCATGGTCGTTATGCATGGGTGGTGGCTTCTCATGTGCTAGACTAGTCCTTATAAATTCTCTAGCAAGGAAAAAGGACAGGCACAGGAAGAAGAAAGCTAGCTATGATGGTGGGAGTTTTTTTTCAAGTGGAGTCACAGTGTATAATTCCAAGGTTTTCTCTTACTTTTGTTGCCTATTCAGTGGCTTTTCTAAAGGCAATTTGGGATGGGGCAATAGATAGATTCAATGGTTGGAGGTTGTAGGCTCGTTAGAAGAGGTGTACTTCTTGTAAGCACTAGTAGGCAAGACTGCATCAGAAGTCATTCCATCTATGCTCGTTTTGATCTAAGTTATCATTTCATTCTATCATTTTATATTTCTGCAACTGAATTGTGGTTTCCATGCTATGGATTAAACACAAAACCTGTTTTACTTCAGAACTCATATTAACCCTATCAAAGTTGTTAGCTATTTATTGCTTTAATTTCATATTTTATTAATACATAAGTTTTATTATTCAAAATTTAAAAAGCAAATAGTTGTTTTTCTGTCAAAATTATCTTGAACTGCCTTTTATATTTTCTTGTTAAAATTGTTTAACTTGTCAACATCTTTATATGTCATGAAATGTCACATTGCCCTACCAGCTGAGACTATTCTTAGGTTTCCATATCCATATAGGAGATACCTTAGGCAATAGTCTTTCTAAATGAGTTTGTTGGGTGTTGATGTGTCCAAAATTTACACATCAACAATTTCCTATAAAGTTAGATCTTCTCAAGTTCTAATTTGTTGTTGTATAGCATTCTAATTCAAATAATTGTAATGTATAACCTTGCAATTTTGAAAGCCAATTACTTAATACCCAAAAAGCTATCAATTCAACCCATTAAAGATTGAACTAGATAGATTCCTGGTGTTATTTTCCAATGAAAAAATTCACTGTCAAATCTCATGTGTAAGAACAGATATTAATGTTTGTAATCTTTTTTTGATAAATTACATGTATTTAGAATTCATGTATGGTGGGCAAGTTACTGATACCTCGAAATTATGCTTTTGAAGTTTCTTAGTATTATTACTATTGGATTGAAAAGCTGTTTGATTTTAAGAGAAGAATGAGCATGACAGCCAGATCTGTGCTGTTGCAGATCACACAAAATTTTGTTGACAAATGGTCATCTCGACCAACCATATTTTGCATTGTAGAAACAGGCTATGCCACGGGTTCAAACACTTACACCACAGCTCACACCATGGTTCAATCTGTCACAATAATGTTTCTCAACCACTTCATTGATTGACCCCCAGAATTTTTGTGATCTTCCCTGCAATGACTTCAACACACTGCTCAGAGATCTGCTTCGAAAAACCCACATCGAATATTCTGGGCACATGGAGTAGGAATCAACGTGTTCATATTTTGTTGCCAGTTAGTGGGTCGCACCATGGGAGGTTGCTCCCACGCAGATCCATCCATTTCTTCCATTGGCCCATTACTTTGCACTGGCTTTCTGCATTGAGTACTCCTTTTTGTTATTCTGACCTGTTCTATTTTTCTATCTTTACCATTATTGGACAAAAAAATGACTATATTTTGGATTATCGTACTGTTATTACTTGACTAGAAGTCTAAAATGGCGATGTTTTTGACCGTGGTTGTTGACATGAACAACGTTTTCTTTGTATGGCTGCTACACAAACAACAGCAGTGTGTATGATTCTTCCAAGTTCCAACCATACTATCCACTCGATACTACTTGTCTTCTGTTCATAAATAGCTAGTTAATAAGTACTCTAATATATCTGTAATTTATGTGGTATTCAAGTATGAGCTACTTCATGCATGTAGATGCATGGACTATATTCTGGTTGGTGTCTGTCACAAAGAAAATACACCAACCAGACAAGTGAAATGTCACATTAGTGTTTATTTTTCAGGTAAATCTGCAGGGCTATGTCTAGGGTTATGTCTAGGGTTATTGTTCCTCAGCTAAAAACAACATAAATACAATAATCAGCCATCGCAAATCACTGTAATTCTTATTTTAGGGGCAGTTACTGTAATTCCCTTTCTATGCCTACTGCAATAGTGTCGAGTAAGTATATCGCTTTATGTACAACAAAAGTATCAACTAAAATGTGTTTCAATTCAACTACCTTGATTGTGAACACAATTGCCACTATAATTGCTATGTGATGAATACATGTATATTAATGGCTGATTAATTTGTAGGTTCCAAAGGAGGTTTTGGACAGAAATTGCAAAGCATGGAATGCAGGACAAATACATATATCCAATAATGACCATGTAACCGAAGCTTATCTATAGCAGTTCTCTCACGATTTCAAATCATATCTGAGTTGCCATTCTGAAGAAATGGTCCATGGGGGAGGCCATTTCGTTGCTCTGCTTGCTCGCCATTCCACACAGCCTACCAAGCAGGATGGCCTTGCATTTTTCATATATCACATGGAAGTTGTGCTTAAGGAGATGGTTGAATAAGTAAGATCCATAGTGATTCTCTAATTCTTGCTATAATTATATAATTGAACATCAAATTAAAATCTTTCCACTACTAGCCAAACCTTTTGACTTAATGGCTACTGATATGACCAAAGAGGGTCTATCATTGCTTTAGGTTAAAGTGGGATTTGGTACATTGTATGAAATTTTCTAATGAAATGAAGTTTATGTGTATAGGGTTTAACTGAGAAGAGGATTTTGGATGAATTCAACATGCCACTCTTTGCTCCAATAGTGGAGGAAGTTGAGGCTATCATTAATGCAGAGAGGCTTTTCAGAAGAAGGAAGTGAAACTTTTGAAAGAAGAAATTGAGAAGAAGGAAGTGAAATTTCCGAAAGGATTTCTTCTACAAAATAAAATAGAAGTAAAAAAGGGTGAGGAAATGGCTTTTGGGATATCAGAGGAGCTCATATACAGATTCGTGTTTGAGAACTTATTGCTAGATTTCATGCAATATAAATGTATGGAAGAGTTTTTTAGTAGGTTTAGGAAAAGAGCCTCTTAATGCCCACAAGAATTCCTAAAAAATAATATCAATGTGGTGATTGCATCCTTGGTCCGTAGAGAGGAATAACAGCCTTGTGTGAAATAGTAATGAAACTGGCATTAAGATTGTCAAGAACGTATATTCTAGAATTTGAAATTTGAATTGAGTTTTGTGCAGTAGACTAAGACTTAAATAGGTTCCTAAAATTTCAATTTTCAATGTGGATGCATAAACTAGTAGAGAATCTTTAAAGGAAAATGACTATATAGCATATGCTATTCTAGCAATGTTGGCTTCTGATGTTGTCATAATGGCTACAAAGTAAATTACATCTAACATTTTCTTCTTCTCTTTAGATTACTTTTGTCAGTTTTGTGTGTTGATAAGTCATGATATCGGATCCCCGATATCGCACCCTCAATATCAAATACGTGATATCAGAGATGCCAAAGCGATATCGGACATGCGATATCGGAACTTATCTCATCATCTATAAATAAGAGATAGGGGCACTTGGTTTTGTAGTTAGTTTTCTTAGTCCCTTAGCCGAACTCTTGTAGTTTTTCCTTTCCAGAGTTAGAATTATTTCTAGGTTTCCATAGTAAGAGTCATAAAGTGAACAGATCTTTATTCAAGAATTGTGTACCTAAGCACACCTTATGTATAAAAATAAAGACAAACTTTGTGATAAACATTTAGAATAGCTTAATTATTTCATTTAAATGTTATTTACTATTAGTTGCTACTCTCATTAGTTAATTAATGTTATTTCTATTGAATTGTTAATTATCAACAAATTAGCACACTCATTATGACCACTTTGAGCATATGTGGAACACTTGGTAACCTAGTAATGACTAGCGTTTAGTAATCCCAGTAGTGTTACACTAGTTTAGGATGTGTTTGGCAAGTGGGAATGAATGCTAGTGTTAGGACTAGTTAGAGAATAGTTAACTAGTTAAATCAATTAGTTATTAAATTATTTCATTTCTCCATTTTAAATACTAGGAACATAAAACATAAAAATCATATACCTCAAAATTACTTAACCATACAATTGTGCCTTACAAGTAAGCTTGGGAAGACAATGATCGCATAACCCATCCCTATTCTGTGTAAGTGCATAAGCACTTAATCCTTGGATTTTGACCAGATCGTGCGTAAACACTCGTGTTCATATGGTTGGGCATAGGGGTATCTCACCGCTCATCATTGGCGCCATTGCCAAGGATTTTGTTGTTTATGCACTGATTAGAACTTAGGAAATCTTTCCATCATTAGAATGAACCCTTAGGGTTAGTTATCCTACAATCCTTGAAAAAGAGAGTATTACATACTAAATAATCAATCATGTCTTCTTCTTCTTATGAGAGTGCTTCACCACCTAGGTCTGACACTAGGAACAATCGGAGGTAGAGTGTATAGGATAGTCCACTAGTACCCCAACAGTTTCTCTTGGTATACGCTCATCCTGATGAGTATATACTAGACTTTACCTTTATCCTCCACTAGGATGAACAACTGCATTAGCATGATTTAGAAGGTAACATAGTGTTACCTCTCAATTACTCAATCCCAAGCATGCTTCTCCATGCTCTCACACAAATTGGTATGCACCATTTACAATTGAAGTACCTTGTGCATGAGCAAGATTCGAGGGATTATCGACCCACGGAGGCACAACACCAAAGGGACCTACAATAGGAGAGACATTACAAATCTATGAAGAGAAAGTGGTCTCAGGATGTTTCGTATGTCCTAAGTGAAAACAAGGGTGGTGAACCTACCTTGGGATGTTTTCCATAAAACGATGTTCCTCCCGTTGACTTCAGTCAAGTAGTTGTATATCAGAATCTTCACTCAGCTATTCATAACCTAGGTTCTGATATCAACAGACACAAAGGATCCAAAAAAGGAACATGAAAACATGACGTTAATGGACATTTTGATCATAACCACGACCAAGGCCGAGACCACCAAAGAGAAAGTGACAAGCATCATCATGGTGCCAGTCCTCATTCCTCTTCACCTTCATCATCTCCTTCCCCCTCTCCTTTGGGATTTGAATGCAATCGCAAAGAGAAAGACCATAAGGACAATGGTAAGTGAAATAGGGATCATAGACAAAATGGTCGAGAAAGGAGATGAGGGCATTCTAGAGAAACACATCATGAAAGGAGGGAGAGTAGGGAATAGCATAGGCATCATAGATGCTATAAACAATACAATCATGATGAATCCTTACTCACAACCTGAATTATGTTAGATATAACAGAGGCCATTAGGATTCCAAAAAGGCACCAGAAGGATAGTAGGATCAAAAGACTAGACATGAACAACATCCCACGATTTGAAGGGCGATACAATGCTAATCCTCAAAACTGTCTACAAGCATTTTACAATGCATGTGCCTTGCAAAATATGGAAAGTAAGTCACAAAAACTAAAGTTGTTTCCATGAATACTGCTCAAGGAAGCGGAAAGCTAATAATAGTCCTTAGAATTAGAATCTATTCATCAATGGAGTACCATGTTAGAGCTATCCAACGATAAGTATCAAATGTACTCCTGAGTGTCCAACCTATGTAGGCAAATCCAAGGATGGAAACAAGGACATGGACCCTTGGATGCTACCATGGGCCAATATTATGCATTATTACATCATTGTCCTAGCCATGGTTACTTGCAAAGGGAACAACTATACCATCTCGTGGATGGGCTTAGGTACAAAACACGAAGAACCCTTGGGACTTAAGCCCAAGGAAGCTATCTAAGCTTAGAGTCCATCAAATACAAAAATTTTTGGAGCAAGTTGCCAAGGAGGAAGGTGAGCTAAGGAAAGGAGAAAGTGTAGAGGAATACAACAGATATCCTTCCCTCTAAAATAAGGAAATTAGATTTTGCGAAGATGAATAAGAGTCACCACTTGAGGAGATGGTGAATAGAAAGACTTTGCCCATTCAAAAATTTGCATAAGAAGTATTGGAAAAGGTAGACCAAATATGGATCTCCCTAAATGATAAATTTCAAAATATTCTAAAAGTAGTATAGGAGTCTAGAGAACAAACTAGTGACCGAGAGAGAAGGAAAAGGAAAGAAGTTGAGCATGCATGTAACAAGGGTAAGGGAAAAGTTGCCATCATTGAAGAGGTTGTAGATTTAGACATAGATAGTGATGCCAGATGTGAGATATGCCAATATGACCATCCTAAAGAATGTTTCCCAGTAGTGTTACATTTGCAAGAGTCTAGGGTGTATGCACTAAACCTATGATTAAACAGATGGCAAGCACCTAGAAGGTTACCTTACCCTCAAGGTAACCCAAGGTAGTTCCACCAACCCTTGACATATTATCCGAGTGGAGCCCCACCACAACCAAATGAATAGTATTAATAGTGGCAACACCCACAATCGTGGGGGATGTCACTACCACGTCAATAATACCCTTACCATCAACCTGACTGATATGGGTACTATGTTCAATAGTCGATCTCTCCACGTGACTCAACTAGTCATGTCACTCCTTAGCCTCACTACCAAACCTAGGAGTACTATAGAAATCCTTCTCCTAAGAGTGATGTTCCACAAATGTATTATCCTTCTCATTCGACTGCACCTCTTCCACCCTTAGCTCCATTACCACCTGCTCCAACTATGCAAGGTGAGCTTCCTGCCTAGCTACAACAATGTAATGTTACAAAGGTTATCAATCCTCAACCTACTATTGGTTCAAACAACTAATCAAAGAAGAGACCTTTCTTTAGAACTAATAGTCCAATCAAGTCCTTACAACCACAAGTAGCTAATTCTCCAAATGCCTCACCACCATTTAAACCTTCAGAGCTTCCTTCATACCAACGACCACACTCAACACACACTGTCATGTTAACTCACGCCATCATTGATTAGATCAAAGATAGCCATCTTCCTAGAAAATTCTCTAATCTTGGAAGTCTTATATATTTACAAATTATTGGGAATGAGCCTTACAAAGCTCTTTTGGATTTAGGTTCTGGTGTTAACTTAATCTCTCAAGAAATGCACAAAGCCTAAAACCTGCCTCCACTAAAGAAGAGTAACATTCCTTTAGAGTTGGCCGACTAGGCCATCACTATCCCATTAGGACTAGTGGAGGACATTGTCACCACTATTTATGGGTGGTCGTATCTAGCCAACTTCCAAGTGATTCAAGTCAACAACTATAAGGGGGACTTCCCAATCATAATGGAAAGAGCATGGCTAACAATGATTGATGCACACCTAGGAATACATGATCTTTCCCTAGAATATCAAAAGAAAATATGTTTGGAAAGATCAAGAAGAAGAAAGTTCCATACATCGCATACAGTGATACAGGGTGTAACTACATGTAGAAGTCCTGGTTTGTACAACATTTAACATTGCTTGCATGCAACTAGTGTGCACAAATAACTAACATACAAAGATGCCTCTATGTGGCAGCCACAAGACAAAAAGTCACCCAGTGGCTAACAGTTGACCAAGAGAGTGATTCAAATCTATGCATGGAACCAATTGAGAGCTTGACTTGTGCCTATATCGATAGCATAGATACATTAGAGAAAGTCCATCACCAACTTCCAAGTCCTGACTTTAAAAATATCAACTAGGAGAAGTTAGAAATTCTTGATGAGTTTAAGCAAGAGCCCCTTGAGTTAAAATTGTTGCTCGTCGGTATGGAGTACACATTTCTCAAGAATTGAAAATTAGCAATCATTAATGCTAAGCTTGCTGCTCAACAAAAAGAAAGACTGCTAAATATGGTAAAAAAATGGTCAAAAGCCTTTGCTTGGTCATATATAGAATTAACTGAAATAGATCCTAAGATATGCCAACATATAATTTACATTGACCCCTCCATGAAACCTTGATGACAACCGCAAAGGCAATTGAACCCAAAGCTTAAGCAGGTGGTTAAAGAAGAAATTGAATAATTACTAAATATCGGGTTCATCTACCCCATTGTTGATAGTGAATGGGTTAGCCCATTATTCATTTTGCCTAAAAAGGGAGGCAAATGGAGGGTATGTATAGAATTTAGGCTACTAAACATGGCAACATTTAAAGACCATTTTCCATTTCCATTTTTTGACCAGGTCTTAGATACTATTGTAGGGAATTGATATTATAGTTTTCTAGATGTTTACAGTGGGTACAATCAAATTCAAATAGCACTATAAGGCCAAGATAAGAATACATTCACAAGTCCTTGGGCGACATTTGCATATAAGTAGATGCCATTTGGTTTATGCAATGCCCCAACAACATTTCAACGTCTAGTTCTAAGTATATTTTAGCAGCAAATAGGGAATGGTATGGAGGTCTTTATGGATGATTTCTCTACTTAGGGAGTGGACTTCAAACAAGCATTGGACTAATTAGAGTAAGTACTAAACTGATGTGTGAAAACCAACTTAAGGCTCAATTGGAAAAATAGCCATTTAATGGTCCAAGGAACCATTGTATTAGGGCATAAGATTTCATAAACAGGGATAGAGGTAGATCCTAAAAAGATTAGTTATCCAAGGAATCACTCGTCAACTTGAAACTGTAAAAGATATTGATCATTCCTTAGACATACTAGCTACTATAGATGCTTCATCGAGAAATTTTCAAAGGTTGCAAAACCATTAGTAGAATTAATTAAGAAGGAAGTATGCTTTGAATGGACTAAGGAATGTAAGCTAGCTTTCCAAACCTTGAAGTAGAAGCTAATAGAAACACCCATTCTACAAGCTCCTCACTAGTCTTGACCATTCCACATAATGACTGACATGTCCAACTTTGCCTTAGGAGCCTTACATACACAGTTAGATGACCAAAAACAATCCTATTACATTCATTGTATCGAAGTATTGCTAGTGCACAACTCAACTACACCACAATAGAAAAAGAGTTAATGATTGTGGTGTTTGCACTAGAAAAATTTAGGCACTATCTATTAGGCTATCAGATATTTGTACACGTAGATCATAGTGCATTACAATTCCTAATGAATAAACCAATGGTGAGCCCTTGCATCATACGATGGATTGTGATCTTACAAGAGTTTGATCTTACAATAATCGATCGTAATGGTACCGAGAATGCTGTTGTTGATCATTTATCTTAGTTACGATGGAACAACAAAGAGGATGAATATCCAATTTCTAACTGCTTCCCTGATGAACTCCTCTTTGCAGGTGTAATAAATAATCAATTAACCACATATACAAATTGGTATAGTAGCATTCTTACCTATATTCTCATACAAGAAATACCACAAGGGCTAGACATTAAAAAGAAATAATAGTTTCTTCACCGAGCCAAATATTTCATGGAAATCAATAGACACCTTTAAAAGGTATGTTCCAATGGCTTGGTTCAATGGTGTGTTCTTGATATAGATCAATTGTGAGTTCTCTAAGATGTTCATGAAGGTCATTGTGGGGGTCATTACCTCAGAGAGAAATAACCATTAAAATTTTGCTTGGAAGATATTATTGGCCTACATTATTTTAGGATGCTCATCATTTTGTCCAATCTTGTAAGCACTGCCAATGCGATGGGGGGAATGACTACTAGAATGGAGGGTCCACAACAATGGATTCAACCTTTAGAACCCTTCAACATCTGGGGTATTGATTTTATGGGGCCTATCACGCCAATGTCCAATGGAAAAGCCTACATTGTTGTTGCTATTGACTATTTTACAAAATGGGCAAAAGCAACCATTGTTACTGATTGTACATCATCTACTACTGCACAATTTGTTCAACAACAAATCATAAATAGGTTTGGCATGTCTCATGCACTTATTTCTAATAATGGAACACATTTTATAGCTGTGAAATTTCAAAAATTAATGCAATGCTTAGGATTTGAGCATAAAATTTCTACACCATATCATCCTCAAGTGAATGGTCAAGCCGAGGTCACCAATAGAGATATCACAAAAATATCGACATGAACCATTAGCAAATATAGGTGAGACTAGAGCACCAAACTAAACGATGCTCTTTGGGCATATCGCTCCACATGGAAACTCCCTATAGAATATTCTCTCTATGAGTTAGTGTATGGTAAACTTCCAATACTTCCTATCCAAACTGAGCTCCATAGACCATCTATAGCATGTGACCTTAACCTTGACCTCAATCTAGCACAAAAAGAATGGTTGATGAAACTTAACTTCCTAGATGAAAACTAATTAGCCACCTTATTATCCAAAAAATTGCACAAGGCCTTCAACAAGCAACGTCATCACCTAAGAATTAGAAAAGTTACATATCAACCAGGGGATAAGGTTCTTTATTGGAATTTCGCACATGTGCCATAATGAACTAAATTTCAAACACTATGGGAAGGGCCTTCTTTCATTCATGAAACTTTTTCTTTAGGGGCCATGATGATCTATAAACCTGAAAGCCCGGATAGGAAATTATTAATCAAGATCTAGCAAACCAAACCTTTCCATGAGCCTCAAATGACCAGTACTAACATTCCCTCTTTTAATGGACAACCTTGCTCATTATTTCGGATCTCCTTCTTCCAACGCAGTCATGAGGAAGAAGGTTGTCGATGCTAGTCATTCTAAGCCCTCAGTTTCTTTTATCTTTTCTTTTTGTTTTACACATTTTTATTTCACACATTCTTCATCTTTACTTCTTTTTCTTTTACACCATCATTAACATTTTTACTATTTCTTTCTCTATTACATTTTGTTTGAATTACTCTCACTCGTGGTATAATAAGTGCTCATGATGGTGGATTGTACTATAATGGTGTTGATTACTAATGTTTGATTTTTACCTTTGACTTTTAATGTTGATACTAAGATATGGGATCTTTTGATAAAATAGGCAATGAGTCCACATCATCCATTCATCCATACAACTCTATGATCTCCCTTTGTTTTGGAAATGTATTGCCCCTTTTGTTAAGCAAACTTAAATTGTGGCTTAGTATTTTTGAAACCAAGGAAAGATTCAAATGGATTGCAAAGGGTGTGACTTCAAGAGGATTCAAAACATTTGTGTTGGCTGTTCTCTTGGGTACTTGGATGTTTTTCATAGGTCTTCTACCATTCCACTGTCAACTAATATCAAGAAGTTGAATGTATCAAGTAAGTCTTTGCATGGTGTGGTTCTCACAAAAAAAATATGGTGGGAATTCAAAGCACACCCCTTGGACATAATCAAGAAACATGGGCTATAAGCACTAGTTATGGCATTGGAAAGACATGTTACCCATGCTTGAAGGGTCCCTCTAACTACATCCCTTCCTCACTTCTTGTTTCTCACTTCTTCTCCTTTTGGAATGGTGGTTGCTTTGTGAAAACATTCTCGTTGCTTTAGGAGGATGGGTTTGTCGAGTGTGTTGATGTGAGGTTACTGGATGTGGTTAGTTTTAATTTGGATTTGGGCTAAATTCTATTAAGTCACCTTAATCACATACTACACAAGGGACCTTATACAATTGTGATTTTGGGATCCCATTCCATTCCATTCTCCCTTTTCGTATTGCTTTCCATATTCATCTCATTGTTGATTTTATGATTAGTCTATATCTTGGTTGACACATTGTTATTCCTTAGCAACTTCTTATGGGTAAGTTCTTAACCATTTTTCCCATATGACACTCCTAGAGCCTACGGACTCTTTGGTTTGTGGGTTTGTCAAGGCATAAAGGGCATGAGCCTATTTTGGGGAGGATCCACTGGCATTCCTTTTTGGTGCAATTTTTAAGTTCTTTTCCTTAAACATTTCCTATAATTAACTATTTCTCTTTTCCCCCCATCCATGACATCCATTTTTATTTTTTGTTTTGTTAGCTTCACCATTTTTATCTCTCTCATCTTTCTTGTTCTTTCTCTTTGCACCCTANTAATTAACTATTTCTCTTTTCCCCCCATCCATGACATCCATTTTTATTTTTTGTTTTGTTAGCTTCACCATTTTTATCTCTCTCATCTTTCTTGTTCTTTCTCTTTGCACCCTATTACTACTAGAGGTTCACTCTTAGTCGTGGGGGCCAGTCACAAATTTTTCCATTTCATTACTTATCTCACCCCTATACCTTGCATAGTTATTAGTTAAAAACCTCTAACCTAGTATATGTTGTACCCACAACCTAGCCAAGGTGCTTCATATTGAGGCAAGGTATCAATTATATTATATCTTATCTATCTTTGCTAATTCATGACTGTGTTGTGTATGTAGATGGTGATCACATGAACAATGGACTAGGATAGGAGGGAGTAGTTAGGATGGATTGGAGTTGGAGCATTTATGCAAGGAACATGCTTAATCATGTGGCCATGGATGAACAATGGTGTAGACAATTTTGACATCGGTGGCAACATGCCTCATTTTCTTTTCTCTTTCTCTTCAAGCTTTCAAATAAGGATCTAGATGTCATCTATGTATAGTGTTCACCACAATGGTTATGAATACCAATGCTATAATATGTTTTTTGATCCATTCAGTGGGAACTTTGAGTTTCTCATTCCAAGTCACCATCAACTATCATTTAATCAATAATCCCATGCCTTCCCAATACTTTGTAAGGAACTCAAGACTAGTTTTCATTTAGTCATGGGGGTATGATGAGTCATGATCTTGTACCCCCAATATCGGATCCCTGATATCGAATATGCAATATCGAAGATGTCAAAGCGATATTAGACATACGATATCAGAACTTGTCTCATCGTCTATAAATAAGAGACAGGGGCACTTAGTTTTGTAGTTAGTTTTCTTAATCCCTTAGCTGAACTCTTGTAATTTTCCCTTTCTAGAGTTAGAATTATTTCTGACTGTCTGCAGTAGGAGTCATAAAGTGAATGGATCTTTATTTGAGCATTGTGTACTTGAGCATAACTTATTTCTAGAAATAAAGACAAACTTTGTGATAAACCTTGCAACATTCAGACTAGCTTAATTATTTCATTTAAATGTTATTTACTGTTATTTGTTACTCTCATTAGTTAATTCATGTTATTTTTATTGAATTGTTAATTATCAAAAAATTAGCACACTCAGTACAACCACTTTGAGCATACGTGGAACACATGGTAACCTAGTAATGATTAGCGTTTGGTAATCGCAATAGTGTTACACTAGTTCAGGATGTGTCTAGCAAGTGGGCATAGATGCTGGTGTTAAGACTAGTTAGAGAATAGTTAACTAGTTAAATCAAATTAGTTATTAAATTATTTCATTTCTCCTTTTTAAGTACTAGGAACATAAAACATAAAAAGCATAAAAATCATATACCTTAAGATTACTTAACAATACAATTATGCCTTACAAGTAAGCTTGGGAAGACAACAATTGCATAACTCATCCTTGTTCTATGTAAGCACATAAGCACTTAATCCTTGGAGTTCAATCGGATCATGTGTAAATACTCGTATTCATATGGTTGGGTGTAGTCGTACCTCACTACTCATCATGTGTGTTAATCATTTTTGAGCCAAGTGATGTGTTTTGCATTTAAAAAAACATAATAATAACTAACCCATCGTTGTTACAATTTCATTTACATAGTTCTCAACAATGTTCTGTAAAGTAGAATGTAAGAAAATAATTGTGCAGAAAATTGGATAACACAAGTAATTAAAGTATAGAATGCAAAAGCAAATCACACAAGAAATTCACATGCATAAATAACTAGAAATGCACAATTCTTGAGCAAATGGAACTAAGCTCCAACCATTAATGCCTTAGATTAAATTTGGCATTCTGATTCTTCTTTCATATGGGCACTCTACAACAATGGTGTATGCAGTCTTCAAACATCTATCAAAGGGACCAAAATTACAATGTTTTTGTGATTCTTGGTGCCTTTGTTCTCTCATCAAGAACAAATTTATAGGCCATAGAATTAGTTAGCATAAGAGACCCAATGTTAAAACATAAAAAATGTGTTATCGGATATGGATACCACCTTGATGCATTAACCAATTCATAAAAACATGTTAGTGGGTATTGTGGCCACTTTCATGCATTAACTAACCTATAAAAATGTGTTAGTGGGCATGGTGGCTAGTTTCATGCACTAATCCATAAATTGCATTAGTGGGTAACACATGCTACAATCTTCCACTTGGTCTCCATATTTAATCAAGTTTAGAGTTTAAGAAATAAATGCATGAATCATAGCAATAGTTCCTCTTAATGTGAGTATTATCTTCCATGTATTACAATGCATCATCTTTCAAATGTAATTCCTTTATGGTAACTTAACTTTATGAATAAACACAATGTTCATTCTAGGTCCTACCATATGTGTATTTTTTGTAATAACTATATGAGAAAATATCACAATTGAATAAGAGTTTCATTAAGACTGTAAGTTGTATGTACAATAGATTATGTTATGGAACCAAGTCCCATCTAAATTACATGATCCTTAAATGACTTTGGTGGCATTCCTTTTATTAAAGGATCAATTATCATTAATTTAGTGCTTATTTGCATAATGACCACTTTTTTTTCCTTAATGCATTTCGTTATGGCTAAGTACTTGATGTCGATGTATTTACTTTGACTACCAATCTTATTATTCTTAGCCATAAAGACAACAACTAAATTATCACAAAACATTCTTAATGACCTAGATATAGAATCCACAATTCTAAGCCCTGATATAAAATTCTTTAGCCATACACCATGTGAAGTAGCCTCAAAATAAGAAACAAACTCTACATCCATTATGGAAGTAGCAACCAAAGTTTTCTTTCCACTCCTCTAGGATATAGCTCCTCTAGCTAGCAACAAAGTCTGAGTCAGAGTAGCCAGTCACCTCTAAGGATTTAGTTCATTTATACATAAGCATGTAGTCTTTTGTACCTTGAAGGTACCTTATCACTTCTTTGTAGCCCTCTAGTGGTCAATACCTGGATTACTTTAATATGTATCCAACATTCCCATAGCAAATGCAATGTTAGGTCTTGTGTAGACCTAAGCATACATAAGGCTTGAAATAGCTAAAACATATAGAATGTTACTCATCTAACTTTTCTCTAAATCATTCCTAGGGCACTAGTTCAAATTGAAGTTGTTACCTTTCACAATGGGTGCTATACTTGGTGAACAATCTTTCATCTAAAACCTCTTTAAAACTTTATTAATATAGGTTTCCTACGATATTCCTAGAATACATCTAGATCTATCCCTATAGATTTGTATGCCAATGACATAAGATGCCTCACCCATATCCTTCATGTCAAAATTCTTAGAGAGAAAATGTTTCACCTCATATACAAATCCATTATTATTGGTTGTAAGAAGGATATCATCCACATATATAACAAGGAAATAGATTTTTCTCTCATTGACCTTTTGGATGATACATTGATCCATGATGTTTTCTTCAAAACCAAATGAAGTGATTATAGAATAGAATTTTAAGCACTAGATTTCACAGCCCAACACCATCGAGGCTGCGATTCTGCTCCTACTGTGCCTATTGTACACTTTGTATACCTATACCCTTTTTCAGGGCAGTGTATCTTTCTATTCAAACTCTCTTTTTGACTGATCATAGCATTTATTTGGCATTGTTAAGCATTAAATCATGTTCACTTCCCTGTTACGCACTTTAGCAAGTTTCTACTGTTGTGCACATTGTGTTTTCTTTTATGATTTGCAAAAGGGTTATTGTACATTGACTAAGTCCCTGTCTATTCGACCAAACCATTTAGGGCACCCTGAATCAAGTTTGTCCAGCACTGCCCTTGTGTGGATTCGGGGTTAGGCTATGCGCTCGAAGACCTCTTGGTGTTTCCAGCCACTGACGTTTTCTATCGCTAGAACTTTTTGGTGCTAGATGGAGGGCTTGTTTTTCTGCATTTTCACACTTGGCTATTTTTCTGCATTTTCATACTTAGCATTTTTTCTGCTTTTTTACACTTAGCCCTTTTTTTCTGCTACCAGCAAATTTAGTCATTTTTCTGTTATTTTCCTGCTATCGACAGATTTAGTCATTTTTTTGCTATTTTCCTACTACCGGTAGATCTAGTCATTTTTCTACAAACAACAACTCTCACAACCTGATCTGTGAATATGAATCCAGATCAACCTTCCACATTGGTGTTTAACACATTTGATACCACAATACAACCAAAGCATGCCGCATTAAGCCATGAACAAGACAACTTTTTTTGTGCCAAAATTCAAGTAGGACTACCAGTGGATTACCTCGATTTAGAGGCAAAACATGACTATGAACAAGTCCACTAGAATGAATAGGAGTACAACCCCTCCTTGTTTGATGTAATCCCACTCATAGAGTCCTATCACCAGTTGTTGTTCCAACTCATCCGTGCAAACAGGCATGATGCAGGAAAAACCTACAAGGAAGCCTCAAAGAATGAGGAAGATGAGTTTGAGGCTCACTCCAAACATGAGCCACCACCACACCATCTTCCAAAAACCACTCCCTAGTATAGCCCCTCCTTAGTTTGGTCCATCCATCCCCTCCAAGATAGTGATCATGCCAATTTAGCCTTCCTTGCAAGCAACTAATGCATTTGCCCAGCGCTATGCTCATGCAAGGACCACCTCTCAGCTCCAAACAACTCAAGCATCCTATGTCCCACTTATCTCATCAGTGTCTACGGTGTCCATCCAACCCACCCATGTGTGGTCCACTCCAATCATCACACCCATCACTTAGCCATTACATCAGCAATTGTCCGCTATGACGTTAAACTGGCAACACCCCTCCGCTATGACGTTAAACTGGAAAACTCCACAACCAAAAATTATGTCCTATATTATGCAACCAACCCAAGCCCAACCAATGCAACTAGCTGGCACATCCCCAAGCTTGGATCAGGCATTCTAGCTGATACAAAGCTTGACAGAAGAGATCAACCAAATTAAGGTTGCATCCTCTGATACCATTAAGGTGGTGGGCTTCTACCAAGATGATCCCATAAGCCCTACAATACCACTCCTAACTCTTCCTACTTGGGCCCAACTACCTCAATTTACCAAGTACAATGGTGAAGGGGATCCCAACGCACACGTGGTTACATTTCGATTTGAATGCCTACTCCTTCAAGCTTGGCCACATACCATCATGCACATGTTTCCCATGTCACTCACGGACAAGGCATTAGATTGATATCGTGCACTACCCACGGCCTTAATCTCCTCTTTGGAGGATCTCATAAGCAATTTTGTGACATGCTTTAGGTACAACCTAAAGCTTGAGGCAACCCTTGACCAACTTATGCAAGTTAAACAGGGGTCTCTAGAGCCCATGTCAAAATTCCTCCAACATTGGAATGCTGCATTAAGTGAAATGCATGAACCTGTAGCGAAAGCGCATCTACTGGCCATCTTTAAAGATGCATTAAATGACTTTATTAAGTCCAAACTGTATTATCTATCTCCAAAGTCTCTTAGCCAAGCCTTTGCCCAAGCAAAAAGCATAGAGGATGCAGGACAAGCTAGTAATGATCTAGCCTATGTGGCCTATAGAAACCAACACGCTTGGAAGCATGCAGCCACAACCACAAAAACAACCAACTAAGGCCCAACAACTAAGCAGCCCAAAGCCCCAACTAACAAAACTATTGATTTTGGTAAAAACTCACCTACATTGATAGGGGCTACTCCAAGACCCAACTTTTAGTGCAAGGACTGCTCAAAATATACACCACTACCGATGCAACCATATGAACTACTAGAGAAACTCTTGAAAGCTGGGAAAATCCAACACAAACATGTATCAGCAATTACCCACCAAAGACATGATAGGTACTGTGAACTACTAAGGAACCCTGCTTTAGTAGTGCCAAATGAGCCCCCAGTTCCACAACACTTCAAGCTGGACCAATACTATCATTACCACCAATTAGTTGGTCACAGTATAGAAAACTGTCATGCTTTGCAGGATGACCTGCAAAGAATGATAGAACGTGGCCAACTGGTGCCTAACACGATGAGTCAATCCAACACAAATGATGCCTCCTATGTCATACATTCCATTAACATAGGTGGTAAGTCTAAACCTATGCAACAACCTTTTGTGATCTATGTGCCTTCCAGCAAGGCAAGGATCCCCTCTGCCTCCACAAGCAAGAGGCCTCCCTTTGTTATCAAAGTGCCACCTCGACCACCCACAACACCCTTTGTGGTCAAGGTTCTACAGCAACCGTCTACTAAGACGTTAAACTGGCATGATGCAAGAACAATCGCTAGGAAAACTTTTGTTATCAAGGTGCCACAACAAGCTAACCATACAACAACTCCACCTAAGTCACCATTTTTCATAAGAGTGCCACAACGTGATCGCCCCTCACCTACTCGAAGCCCAGTAGTGGGCAACATCTCGATCCCTCCTCCTTCACGAGTTGACCCCACTAGCAACCTAGGTAGACCTACCAAATGGCAACACAAGAAGAAAAATGAGCATCTTGCAACCCCCACAGTTGAAGCAAAAGCCACAACTAACAAGCAACAACCAAACATTGGGGCCCCTACTCCCAAACAAGCCAAGAAAACTAAGCCCAAGTTCCCGTCCTGAGAGATCTATCTCTCAAGCCACATGGAGAAAGTCAAAGCCAACACAACGGCTAATGAAAATCACTTTGTAGCTCCACTAACCTAGTGAAACAAATTCTTAAGAAAAAGAACACAACATTGAGTTTGTATGACTTGGTCATGATCTCATCTGCTCACTGCCAAGCATTGGCCTAGGTCTTGGTCTCCATTCATGTTACGGAGGAAATCCCTACAAATGAGGTATCCATCCGTGCAAAAATGCTGCCCACTACACTACAAGAATCGAATGCAACATCTTTAGTGTTCCACAATAATACAGTTAAAGTCAACCCCAAACAAGGGAAGGTTACTACAGATCCACTATCCATTAGCATTCGTGTTGGACAATGTACCATCTGCAGGGTACATGTTGATGATGGGGCAGCAACAAACGTAGTATTGCACTCCGTCATTGATAAGCTAAGCCTGGCAAATGAAATCAGGCCAATCAAAACCACATGTATAAAATCCTTCAATGGATCACGCATCATAGTTAGGGGTACCATCAAATTAGCCTTTTTGGCAGGAGAGCAATTCCCCACTAGCGCATATTTCACTGTCATAGAAGAGATGCCAGGTTTCAACATGATTCTAGGCAGGCCTTGGCTAGCCCAACTAAGGGCCATCTCCTCTCCCATCCACCAAGAAATCCCTCTTCCATGTGAAGGTGGTCAAGTTATCATCCATGGTGATAATGCTTCCTCTTTAGCTATCCATGACATAGACATGGCACAAGTTTTAGAAGAAGAGTTTCTTGGTGGTACACCTATAACAACCAATGCAGCACCTAAGGCTAAAACACCCGAACGAGTGGTTGAAGCCAACAACCTCCCACAGGATCCTAAGCCTTGCATGCTCCCTAATCCATGCCTGGTTAGGAAGCAACTACATAACCAAGACCTTCCCTTGGCCAAAAATGTGCTAAATGCTTGCCTACCCTTTGCCTCCACTTCTCATGCATTTTTTACTTTCATTTATATTGCAGTAGCTTACACATTTACATGTTGCCTACTTACTTAGATTAGGAATTTCATTTTGTTCACATATTTGTTTTTCTTTTTTTATGCATCCTTCCATTTAGCTTACGCATTACATCTGAAAACATAAAACTACAAAAATGCATGACCCGAAAAGGCCTTAAACTAGCCTATGGCCCGAAATGACCTAAAACTATAAGTTTTTGCATTGCTTTCCTTTCATTCATACATTTTAACTTTGTTTACAACAAATTTTTCTTGATGTTATTTTCTTTTTACTTGATTTTTGTAGGATTTTGTAGACACATAGCATGACTACACGTGTAGCATCACACCTTGTATAAGCAAGGTAAGCACTAGTCTGCTATGACTATAAACTGGCACAACTCATCCTTGGGTCATGACGTTAAACTGACACAACATCCACTCTCCACTACAACATTAAACTAGCATTCAATAGTCTACTACAACTATAAAATAGCACATCATGGTCTATCAGGATCTTCAACTGGGTTCACAGTCTGCCAGGACTTTAAACTGGCATGTAGCTGATCTGATCTGAACACTTGCCATTGCCTTGGGAGTACTCACACCATCATCACCTCCCATCCTTCTGGTGATTCTTTTGGAGCACTTGCCATTAGTGCGATATTCAGAACACTTGCAGCATCATTGCCTTGGCACCTTCACTAGTTTCCTGAGGACTTGCAACTAGCACAACATTTGACACTTTCACAGCATCTTCGCATCCAGCACTTGAAGCATCTTCACATATGAGATTTGCACTTGCATTTCACATTTTTTGGTTTTCTTGTCCTCTCTGAGTTGTGTTTGTAGGGCGAAGCCTTGGAGACGGTCATGCAAAGGTGCATTTCATCGTAGTAGCAAGTTATCATGTTGCTTTGATGTGCATAACAGGACTAGTTGAGCTACTCAAGAGTGCACATCCCCCTCATTCCTATTACAGCCTATGCACATCCATTTCTTCGTCCCAATATCCTCTCATTCTCTCCATATTCATGATTTCACATTCCTCCGATGCATATGCACTGTGACACACATAAAATTCCCTTCACATCAACTATAGAACCCATGGTTGATGTAACATAATTCATTTGATGGGGTGCCTCTGTTGTATAGTCAAAGCCTAGATGGATGTAACATCAATCATCCCTGGGAAAAAAAGCCCATATTCTTAATGGCCAACTTGCAGCTAACATTTAGTAGTAAGCCAAACCCAAAGAAGGTTCGCTTCACAAAAAAAAAAGAAAAGAAAAGAAACAAGGTTGCATCTTTGCAATTGGCCCATCATTGGATGAACTTTGATGCTTTCATAAACACTGCAACAAGAGGTCAACATTCTAGGGGCAAGCTACTTCATTCCATGGTCATTATCAACCATGCTAAATCTACATCTTACATCATGATCCACTGTTTTCATTTCGTTCCCACCATTTAAATTTCATCTCCTCAGCATTGCCTATACCCTTTGTCCCTTAGCATAACCTTATTCCCATAACACTTTTGAGCATGGTAAAATGACATCCAATCTTGTGTTGACAAATGACATTGGTGATATGTCTGCTGTGATGTTTTGTAATTCTTTATGAATGTCTTTCGGGCCACTCCTCCAGACGTCAACAAAGAGGGGCCATTGAAACACCACAAAATTTCTGCTCTTGGCATCTCGACTACAGATTTTTCTAAGTGTCAGAACAATGACACTTTCAACACCCTGCTACGCCTAGGCTCCTATTTCGAGTCAGTTTGTTTGAGAAGTTTTTGATCATTCTTAGTCAGAGTAGCGAAGCTCTTGTAGTTTATTTTCATTAGAGTTAGAATATTTTCTGAGTGCCTGCAGAAGGAGTCTTAAGTGTGTATGGTTCTTTGTTCGAACACTAATGTACCTAAGTGCAGTAGTGTGACAAGAATAAAATGAAGTCTTTTGACAGTCCTTGCAACACTAAGGATAGTGAAACACTACAAAATTTCGAGTTTCGGCATCTTGACTACAGATCTTTCTAAGTGTCAAAACGATGGCACTTTCAACACCCTGTTACGCAGCATAGCATAGCGTAGCATAACACCCTGTAACACTGCACTGTTATGCACTATTACATGATGTTATGTGCTATTACATGCTGCTACACTGCATAGCGTAGTGTAACACCATGCTACGCTACACTATTACGCAGTGTTACATGATGTTACGCACTATTATGCACTACTACACTGCATAGTGTAGCGTAACACCCTGCTACACTGCATAGCGTAGCGTAACACCCTATTATGTTACACTATTACATGCTGTTACATGATGTTACGTGTTGTTACATGATGTTACGTGCTGTTACACGCTGTTACGCGTTGTTATCTACCGCACCGCCACGTGGTGCTAGATCTGCATTTTGGGCTAACCCTAGCCCTATAAATACCTTTGCACCCTCTTTTTCAAAAAACAAAAGAGATGAAAAGTGGGGAAAGGCTTCAATTTCTTCACTAGCAAGTCATTTGACATTTTGGCATTTTGACACTTAGCTCCGTGGGTGAACGAGACCCAGAGCACACCACACCGACAGAGAGGCACATTACATGGTATACTGTGACCACCGACCTAGGAGGCACAATTTATCATAGTGGGCACTAGATTTCATAGCTCGACACCACTGAGGCTATGATTCTACTCCTACTATGCTATTGTACATTTTGTATACCTATACCCTTTTTTAGGGCGGTGTATCTTTCTATTCAAACTCTCTTTTTGGCTGATCATAGCATTTATTTGGCATTGTTAAGCATTAAATCATGTTCACTGCCCTGTTACGTACTTTAGCATGTTTCTACTATTATGCACATTGCATTTTCTTTTATTATTTGCAAAAGGTTTATTGTACACCGATTAAGTCCCTGTTTGATCGACCAGACCATTCAGGGCACCCTGAATTCGTTTTCTCCAACACTGCCCTTGCGAGGATTTGAGGTTAGGCTATGCACCTGAAGACCTCTCGTGTTTCCAGCCACTGACGTTTTCTATCGTTACATATAGCTTAATATTTTATTTATTACATTTTATTTTAATGCATTTCAATTAAGTAATTTATTTCTAGTAGTTAATGAACATAAGCATGACCACTTCAAGCATTCATATAGTACTTGATAACCCAGTAACACCTAACATTTGGTAGCCCAGGAGTGCTATATGTGTTCAAGAAAGTGGGGTGGTTACTTGTGTTAGGCTAGCTAGGTAATAGATATTAGTTTCAATCTACTCTACCCTTTATTCTTATTTTATGTAATTACATCCATAAAATATACAATGAAAAATATTCATATACCTTAATTACACTTAAACCATACCTTTGAGCCTCACAAGTGTAGTTGGAAAGACAATGAACATTCTTAACACCATTTCACTTCCTATAGGAACTTGTGTATGAGATAACTATAGGTCCATGGAATTCGACCAGATCACGCGTAATGCCTTAGTGATTTGTATGGTTGGACATAGGGGTACCTTACTACTCATCATTAGCACTGTTTCCAAGGACCATTTTTCTGTATTATGCACTATCTAGGATCTAGTAAAAGTATTTAAATTGTTTGAATGAACCTTAGAGTTTTTTCTTGTGTTACAATTACTACATCAAATTCTGAAAGCAAACTATGATTTTTGTTTTGCTAATCGACAATGTCCTCTTCTCATAGGAGTGCTTCTTTGCCCAAGCTTGATAATGCTCATCCATTAAAGCCTTAATAGTACCAAATTACATATAATCATCCTGATGAGTATGTGCTAAACTTTACCTTCATCTTACACCAGGATGAACAACTATGGTGGTGTGACATGGAGGGCAACATTGTGTTGTTGCCCAATCGTGCTACTTCTACAATGCTCTATCAAATGCTTACATGATGTGGTCTTCAAGACTTCCATGGGGAATATATCATGGAAGATGTCAATGACAAGGATTATTAGCCCACCAAACCATAACACCTACAATATTGACAGCTAGAGCAGCATTATGATCTTTTGAAGGGAAAAGGACTTAACAATTCTCCATTCCTATTGTACTAACAAGCTAGTGGGGATCTTGCACTCAATGATGCTCCTCTTTTTAACTTTGATGATGAAGGTCAAAACAAGAATCTACACTTTATAGTTCATAATCCTAATTCTGGTACAAGGGATCCAACAACAAGGCAAGATCCAAAGAGGCAAGTAAAGATAGGGATGTAGGCAAGAAGTATGATAGTTATTGTGGTCGCAATCACTACAGAGGTAGTAGTAGGTACTGTGATGGTTCTGATTATCCTTCCTCTTCCCCTTCATCATCATCTTATTCTTCCTTTAGCTTCAACCCTAACTACAAAAGGTGAGATTTTGATGGAGGTGATCAAAATGAGTACAATGACTAATGTGATAAAAATAGCCAAAGGGACCTTCGAGATAGGCAAGATCAAGGATGTAGATGTTCAAGAGAAGCACATTACCATGAAGAAAGAGGTAGTAGAGGATATCATAAGCACCATGATCAAGGCCTTGATGAGCCTCTATTTACTACCTAAAGTATGCTTAACATTGTAAAGGTAGTAAGAATTCCAACAAGGCATGTGAGAGACAGTCAGATCAAATAGTTAGACATGAACAATATTCCTTAATTTGAAGGGGGATATAACTCTGATTCATAGAATCATCTCCAAGCTTTTCAAGATACATGTACCTTGTAGAACATAGAGAATGAATGGTAAAAACTAAAGTTGTTTTCCAAGACACTCATCAAAGGAGTAGAGAACTGGTATCAGTCCTTAGAAGAAAAAATTATCAGATGATGGAGTACCATGCTTGAGATGTTTAATGATAAACATAAAATGTACTCCTAGGTGTCCAACTTAAGGAAGAAAATGCAAGGGTGAAAATAAGGAGCATACAAACCCTTGGATGCCACCATTTCACAATACTATTCCTTGATGGACAAATGCCCTAGTGATGGATTTTTTTAATTAGCTCAACTCCACCACATTGTAGATAGGCTTCATAATGAAATAAGGAAAACCCTTGATGTCTATGCCCAATGGTTCTTGATAGAATTAAGTGTGCATTAGGTACAAAGGTTAATACAGTAGGTCGTCAAAGAGGAGAGTGAACTTAGAAAAAGAGAAGGTGTAAAGGAGCACAACCGTGATCCTTCCATTTGCAAGTGGGGGGTTTGATTCTATGACAATGAGAATGAATTTGTATTTGATGAGGGGATGCATAATAAAGCCTTTCCACTTTAACAATTCCAATATAAACTTACGGCCAAGGTTGATTAGTTAAGGAATTCCATGGATAGTCAATTTCAAGATATCCTCAAAATTGTTGAAGAGTCTTGAGAACATGGTAGTGATTGTGAGTGTAGGAGGTGCAAGAAAGCTAAGCATGCATATTACAAAGGTAATGGAAAAAATTTTGCAATAGAAGAGGTTGTAGACAATAAATTAGATGATGATCATGGATGTGATGTCTACTAGTATGAACTTCCTAAGGGATGTTGCCCTATTGTGTCACATTTTTAGGAGTTTAGGGTGTATGCCTTAGATCCATGACTTACACAAAGGAAAACATCTAGAAGGTTTCCTTGTCCTGAAGGTAATCTTAGGTAGTTCTGCTAGCAACAACCATATTACCCAAGTGGAGCTCCATTGCAATCGTAAAAATAGTGCCAACAATGGCAATAACCACAATCATGGACACTTACACTGCCAAGGCAACAATATGCTTATCAGTAGCCTAATCCCTATGGTTACCGCATTCAACAACCCATGTCTCCACGTGACTCTTCTAGTCACATTAGCCTTACTACCATCCTTCTGATTACTATCAAACTCCTTCTCCACATGAAATAATGGATGTCACCTCCTATCCTTATCCTCCTCTTATCCTTACACATACTTCTCCTCTAGTTGCATAGCTACCATCAACTCCACCAATCCACGGTGAACTACCTACTCAACTGCAACAATGTAATGCTACAAGGGTTGTTAATCTGGAATCTAATCATCAATATTAGGGGTTGAATGCCTAATCAAAGAAAAGACTTTTCTTTTGACCCTATAGTCCACCTAAGCCTTCACCTACACCTATGGTTGACAATCCTACTCCTACCTCTTCAGCCATATCAAATTCTTTTGGGCCTCCTTCAAACCAAACTCTACCAAGGATCCATACCATAATACTTACTCACACTATGTATAATTGGATCCATGCAAGGAACCTTCCTAGGAAATTAGTCAATCCTAGAAGTCCCTTGATTTATATGTAGATTACTAGGAATGAACTATGCAAGGCTCTTCTAGATTTTGGTTTTGGTATTAATTTAATTTCTCATGAGATATACACTACTTGAAACCTACCTCCTCTCAAGAAGAGCAACATCAAATTAGAATTGGCAGACTAGTCCATCACTATTCCATTGAAACTAGTAGAAGACATTACAACCACTATCTTTGGGTGGTCTTATCCTACCAACTTCCTAGTAATCAAAGTGGATACCTATAAAAGAGACTTCCTAATGATCATGGAAGAGCATGGCTAAGCACTGTAGATGCAAGAATGGGCATTAAAGATCTCTCCCTTGAAATATTTAAAGAAAATGCATTTGGAAATATCAAGAAGAAGAGAGTTCCATGCATTGTGTACAATGATAGCAGGTATAATTATGTGCAGACACTTTGGGTCATCAAGCAAGCATCCATCTTTACATGCAAGCAGTGTGTGCTAGAAGTAGAAATTCAAATATGTCTATATGCAGTAGCCAAAAAATAAGAGGGCACCTAGTGGCTAATTACTGATTTAGAAAGTAGCACAATTTGCATGGAACCAGCTGAGAGCTTAACATGTGAATATGTCACAAGCATGGATAAACTTGAGCAAGTTCATCTCTCACTCTTTGATAATACAAACATACCTACTGGAGAGAGTTGGAAATTCCTAAGAAATTCAAGCAATAGCCCCTCAAACTGAAAATGTTACTGGCTAGAACAAAATATGTATTTTTGAAAAATAAGAAGCTAATTTTCATCAATGCAAGACTTGTTCCAGAACAAAAATAGATGTTGTTGAANATCATCAATGCAAGACTTGTTCCAGAACAAAAATAGATGTTGTTGAAGGTAGTTGAAAGATGGTCTCACAAGGATTGATCCTAGGATATGCCAGCATTTCATTTACACTAACTTGTCCATAAAGCCAAAATGATATCCACAAAGGTAGTTGAACTCTAAATTGAAGCAAATCATCAAGGAGGAAATTGAGCAACTCCTCAAGGCAAGGTTCATCTATCCCATTGCGGATAGTGAGTGGGTTAGTACACTTGTAATTGTGCCAAAGAAAGGTGGAAAGTGGTGAGTCTACATTAATTTTAGGCTACTAAATATGGAAACATTCAAGAATCACTTTCCATTGCCATTTGTTGACTAGGTGCTCAATAAAATACTAGGGCATTGCTACTACAGCTTCTTAGATGGATATAGTGGCTATAACCAAATTCAAATTGCACCAGAAGACCAAGCAAAGATAATGTTCACAAGTTGCTAGGGGACTTTTGCATATCATAAGATGTCATTTGGCTTATGTAATGCTATTTCCATATTTCAGTGTCTATTCCTAAGCATCTTTCAATGGTAGATCAATACTAGTGTAGAAGTCTTCATGGATGGCTTCTCCACCTATGGAGCCACATTTGAGTAAGTGCTAAAATAATGTGTCGAACTAACTTAAAGCTCAATTAGCAGAAAAGTCACCTCATGGTCTAGGAGGGCACTATACTGGGGCACAAAATATTGTAAGGAGGAATCGAGGTGGACCCAAAACAAATAAGGGTCATCCAAGGAATAACCTGCTAGCCAGAAATAGTTAAAGATGTTTAGTCATTCCTTGGACATACTAGCTACTACCAACAATTCATAGAGAATTTTTCTAAGATCACAAAATAATTAGTTGAGATAACAAAGAAATATGCTTCTTTTGTCTAGATGCCAAAACGTAAAAAAGCATTCCAACAACTAAGAGAAAAGTTTGTGAAAAATCCAATTCTACAAGTACTTGACTGGTCCAGACCATTTCATATCATGAAAAATGCATCAAATTATGCTTTGGGAGCCATGTTGATGTAGTTAGATGACAAGAAATTTCCATTCTACATCTACTACGCTAGCCAAAGCATTGTGGATGCACAATTGAACTACACCAATATAGAAAAGGAATTTATGGTGGTGGTGTTTACTCTAGAGAAGTTTAGACACTATGTGCTTGGATACAAGGTATTTGTGCACACAATCCATAGTGCCATCCACTTCCTAATGAACAAGCCAATGGTGAGCCCCCATGTCATATGGTGATTGGTGATCTTACAAGAGCTCGATCTTACAATGGTAGATCAAAATGGCATTGAGAATGTGTTTGCTAATCACTTGTCATGGTTGCAATGGGATGCTAAAGAGGAAGAAAGCCCATTATCTAACATATTTATTGATGAACTCCTCTTTGCTAGAGAAATAACTAAACAAATGCCCAATTAGCCAAAATGGTATGATAACATTCTCACCTATCTTCTCACTCAGGAGATGCCATAAGGTTTGGACAACTAGAAGAAATAATAGTTTCTTCACTAGGTGAAGCACCTTATGGAGATCAACGAACACCTCTACAAAGTGTGCATCGATGGCCTCGTTTGTTTATGTGTTCCTAATTTTGATCAAATACACATTCTCCAAGATGCCCATGAAGGTCCTTGTAGATGATACTATGCCAGGAGATGCATGGCCATTAAAATCCTAGTGGCAAGGTATTATTGGCCAACACTCTTCAAGGATGCTCATTATTTCATTTGCTCTTGTGAATGATGCTAATGGGATGATGAAATGACTACTCGAATGGAGGGACCTCAACAATAAATTCAACCATTAGAACCATTCAACATTTGGGGCATCGATTTCATGGGTCTAATCATGCCCATGTCGAATGGAAAGGCGTACATCATAGTCATTGTTCACTATTGTATGGAATGGGCAAAAGTAGTAGCCATCATTGATTGTACATCTTCTACTATTAATCAGTTTGTATAAAAAAATGTTGTAAATAGGTTTGGTGTGCCATGTGCATTGATTTTTAACAATGGAACTTATTTTATAGGCACTACTTTTCAGAAGCTCATGCAATGCTTAGGGATTGAACATAGACTCACAACACCTTCCCATCCCCAAGCTAATGGTCAAGTTGAGGTTATGAATAGTGAAATCACAAGAATACTAATAAGGATTGTTAGCAAGTATAGGAAGGACTAGAGCATAAAACACAATAATGCCCTTTGGGCCTATCACTCAACTTAGAAACTTCCTATAGGCCACTCTCCCTAGGAGCTTGTGTACGATAAACGATCAATACTTCCTATTCAATCGGAACTCTGTATACTTTCAATGCTTTATGACCTTGAACTTTACCTAAGTTTAGCCTAGAAAGAACAATTGATGAATCTCAACTTGCTAAATGAAAATCAATTAGTAGCCTTATCATCTAACAAGTTGCACAAGGCTTATAACAAAAAGTGTCATGACCTAAAAATAAAAAAGTTAAATTTCAACCTAGAGATAAGGTTTTCTACTAGAACCCCACCCACATACCTCAATGAACTAAGTTCCAAATGTTGTGGGAGGAACCTTACATCATTTACAAGAATTTTCATTTTGGGGTCATGATGATCTACAAACTTGAGAGCTCAAACAAAAAATAGCTAGTCAACATCCAGCAATTTAAGCCTTTTCATGGGCATATGTCAACTAACTCAGTAAGAACCTCATCCGATGGACAATCATGCTCCATATTTTAGATCTCCTCATTTCAACTTAGTCATGGGGGAGATGGCCAACCATGCTAACCATTCAAGTGGCTCCTCAGTTTTTTAACTTTTATTTTTACAAATTTTTGTTTTACATGTTCTTTGTTTTACATCTTTTTATTTTTATGTTATTAATCTTTTCTAATTTTATTTAACACCATCATTAGTACATTTGATATTTCTTGAATAATTTACACTTTCTTATATATTTTCTTTTATTTTATATGATTTTCTAAATTTTTGTTAATAAGTGCTAGGTACATTAGTAATGTGTTACTTGATGGTGGTATGTACTATTTTTGTTATTTGAGTGTTGGTGTCTGGTTTCTAACTTTGAACTTTGTTATAGATAATTATGACATGGTTTCTTTTCATTTAATAGGTAGTAAGTCCACAACATCCATCCATCCACACACTTTATGGTTTTCCTTGTTTTGGAAAAGTGTAGTCTCTTTTTCACTAATAAAACTTTAATAAATTTGTACTTTGGTATTTTCCAGAATTGGGAAGGATTCAAAGGTTTGAATAGGGTGTGGCTTCAAGGGGATTCAGTATTCTTTGTACTTTTTTGTTTGCCTAGGTGCATGTGTGTTTCCATGAATTTCTTACTATTTTGTGCCAATCAATAAAGGAAGTTGAATAAGTCCTTGCATGGTATGGCTCTCATAAAAAGAAATAACAATGAAAATTCAAAGCACACCCCTTGGACAAAATAAATGCGTACATCCTCATATGGTGTGATGCTCACCAAGAAAGAAAAAGAAAGATGAGAATTCAAATTACACCACCTAGACAAAATAAATACATGTATCTTTGCATGGTGTGGTTCACATTTCAAAAGAAAAAAAATAATGGGAATTCAAAGCACACCCTTAGACTGAATAAATGAGCTACAAGCACTAGTTACGGGACTTATCTCCTCTAACTAAGGCCCTTCTTCACTTTCTACTTCTCTAATTTCGAATGGTGGTTGTTCTGTGGGAGCATTCTTGTGTCTCAAGGGATGGATTGGTCTTAGAATGGTGATGCAAAGTCATTGAAAGTGGTTGTTTTTGGTCTAGACCAAGGATGGATCCTATCAAGTCATTTAACTACAAAATCCATAAGGGACGTCATGTGACCATAATTATAAACTTCATTCCTCTCTTTTTCTCTTATCCATCTATGCTTTCCATGTTCCACCTCACTACTGGTTTCATGTTTTGGTTCGATATCCTGGTTTGATGTGTCAGAATTCTTAGTTAGTTACTTCTAGGATTTTGTACTTAACCTTCTATAACCATTAATCATCATCCATAGAGCCCACGAACTCTTTGGTTTGAAGTTATGCAAGAGCATAAAAGGGATGTGCCTACTTTAGGGAGGACCCACTTGCATATCTTTTGGTTGGGTTAGTTCGTTCTTTACCCTTGAACATTTTTACAATCAAATTATTTCTATTTATCCCATCAATGACATCCAATTATACACATCTTCACAATAGTTTTTAGTGAATTCTTCTTTTCATTGTTGTGAATTCTTATACACTCTTCAAACATTTCCTTATATTGAACTCTTTCAAATTTAATGGACTGCTTATTTATTTTACCCTATTTGTCAGCCTTCCCACTAACACTACCAAAGAAACTAATATACCACAATCATAACTTAGCTAATTGTAACCATTGATGAGACAAGGAATTTAATAGTTATGTGTTACACATTGCATACTAATTTATGATCTTGTTGTGATTGTAGTAGAAAGCATGGACTAGAAGCAGAACTATCTTCAACAAGGATGATGCAGCAGTATCATACAATGAGAACTATTCATAATTGAAGGATCTCTTCTCTCTCTCTCATTATCCTACTACTAAGAGGTGTTGGATGTCGATATTCTCCAGGGTGTTCACTTCTCTTCTCATGAACACCCATTATTATAAAATTGTAATTCCATACACTTGGGCACTTAGATTCTATATGTCTGGGTTAGTTCATCATGCTAGTCAATAATCCCATACGTACCCAATATGTTGAACTGTAAAGAACTTGTTTCTCTTATTCACTCAAGGAAAAGTTTTCATTTAGTTATGGGGGTATGATGAATCACTATTTTATGTCAGCCACAACATCAGTTATGCAACATCATGTACATGATGTTGGGGCCTGGATTAGACATCAAGTTATATTCCCCAAGTCTATAAATATTGTGCCTAGGCTTCCATTTTGAGTTAGTTGTTTTGAGAAGTTTTTGATCATTCTTAGTCAGAGTAGCAAAGCTCTTGTAGTTTCTCTTTCTCAAAGTTAGAATATTTTCTGAGTGCCTCAAAAGGAGTCTTAAGTGTGTATAGTTATTTGTTCAAACACTGATGTACCTAAGCATAGCAGTGTAACAGGAATAAAATGAACTCTTTTGACAATCCTTGCAGCACTGAGGATAACTTAATAATTTCTTTATTGCATTTTATTTTCTTGCTCTTTATTTTAATGCATTTGAATTAAGAAATTTATTTCCAATAGTTAATGAACATGAGCATGACCACTTCAAGCATTCATATAGTACTTGGTAACCCAACAACACTTAACATTTAGTAGCCTAGTAGTGCTATATGTGTTCAAGAAAGTGGGGTGGTAAATTGTGTTAGGCTACCTAGGAAATAGACATTAGTTTCAATCTTATCTACCCTTTATTCTTGTTATAGGAAATTACATCCATAAAATATAAAACAAAAAAAATTCATATACCTCAATTACACTTAAACCATATCCTTGAGCTTCACAAGTGTAGTTGGGAAGACAACAAATGTTCTTAATGCCATTTTGCTTCCTAGAGGAATTAGTGTATAAGATAACTATAGGTCCATAGAATTCAATTGAATCATCCATAATGCCTTAGTGATTTGTATGGTTGGGCATAGGGGTACCTCACCACTCATTAGCATCCAATGGATTTTACATGATTAGATAGCTTGACAAGATCCTGGACTCCATTATATGACATAGAGTTCATTTGATCTTTCATGTCATCATACCACAAGTTAGATTCCTTATAATTCATGGCTTGTGAAAACATTTTGAGATAATTTTCAGCTCCTATGTTGTAGTTAGACTTCTGTAGATACACCATATAGTCATTAGGAATCACTCATCATCTTACTCTAGTAGATCTTCTTAATGTTAGTTCATCATTCTCTTCCCAATCATGATGTTCAAGAACTGTTCAATAGGTTTTGGTATATGTTGTTCAACTAGATCTATTGCTTCTTGATCAGTTGTTTGTGGAACTTTAATGATTGGTTTTTTTTTAGTAGGCATTTGTGCTCTAGGCGTATTGTACACAATAATTAGTATATCATTTGAAATAGTGGGTTGTGTGTTTGTATGATCTATCTTAGGAACAATGTTCCAAGATCTACTACTAACACTAATCAAGTCATTCTCAAGAAATTTAGCATATCTTGATTCCACAAACCTAGTAGTATGTGATGGGTAATAAAATCTATATTCCTTAGACCATTTATCAAATCCAACAAAATACCCACTTATGGTTTTTGAGTCTAGATTCTTTTCTTGTGGATTATAGAATCTTAATTTAGACAGGCATCCCAAAACGTGTATATGTAACAAACTTAGTTTCCAAATTTTCCATAATTCAAATGGTGTCTTTAAGATAGCCTTGGTTGGAACTTGATTTAATATATACATTGCCATCTTGAGAGATTTAGTTCACAAGGACTTAGGAAGCTTGGTGCTGCTAAGCATACTTTGCACCATGTCCAATAATGTATGGTTTCTTCTTTTTGCCACACCATTCTAGTTTGGAGAACTAGGCATAGTGTACTGGGCAACAATCCCATGCTCTTGAAGAAACTTAGCAAATAGACCATGCGCTTGTCCATCAATAGTATATCTACCATAGTATTTACTACCTTTATTAGATTTCACTATCTTTATTTGCTTACCATGTTGTTTCTCTAGTTTAACCTTAAACACCATAAAGACATCTAAAGCTTCACTCTTGTCATGAAGCTAGTAGAGATACATATATCTTGAGTAATCATTAATAAAGGTAATGAAATACTTTTGAACATATGCATCCATATCTAGACTACAAATATCTGTATGTATGATCTCTAGTATGTCTAAACTCTTGTTGGCACCTTTCTTTGACATATTGGTTTGCTTTTCCTTTATGTAGTCCACACAAGTGTCAAAGTCAATAAAATTCAGAGCATTAAGTACTTCATCATTTACTAACTCTTTATTCTTTCAATAGAGATATGTCCTAATCTATGATGCCACAACATAGAGGATTCATCATTCATAACACATATCTTAATGGCAACATGAACATGCATAGAAGTATAAGAAGTTTCATTTTGAAAATTAATTTTCAAAAGACCATCTATCAATGTACCATTTCCAATAAGTTCAGATCTATAATATAAACTTAATATAGTTTCTAAAAAATTAAAGATAAATCCCAATGATATAAACATTGAAACAAAAATTAAATTCCTTGAAAAACATGGAATATAAAATGTTTTTTCCATTTCTAAAATAAAACCACTACTCAAAACTAAAATGCATGTTTCGATTGCCTTCACATGTGAGGGCATATTGTTGCTTGAATAGATGCATGACTCAGTTCCCACTGGCTTC
This sequence comes from Gnetum montanum, assembly GCA_015680685.1. NCBI lineage: Eukaryota > Viridiplantae > Streptophyta > Gnetopsida > Gnetales > Gnetaceae > Gnetum > Gnetum montanum. The sequence goes on from MNCI01008528.1 coordinate 239,309, forward strand.
CTTAGGTTTTGCACCCACTTGCAAGAATTGGTAAAATAAATTGTAGAACCAAAATCAATCCACCATGTGTCATGGCCAACATCAACCATATTATATTAAAAAAAACAAGTGAGAGTTGAGTACCTTTCTTTTCAAGCCATTTATGATATTTAGAACAATCCTTCTTTATGTGTCCCTTTCTTTTGTAGAAAAAAAATTTGGATTCTTTCTTAATATTAGCTTCTGTAGGAAATTTAACCTTCCACTTGCCTTTGGCTTGTCCTTTAATCTTTCCTTGTGTAGCTAGATGTGCACTCTCTTTCACTTCCATAGTAAGTCTCCCCTCTTCTTACACACACATGGTCATTAGTTCATTGATTGACCATTTGTTCTTATGTGTGTTATAAGAAATCTTAAAGGGTCCATACTATAATGGAAGTGTGTTTAAGATGTAGTGCACAAGGAAAGATTTTGACATCTCAACCTCAAGTGTTTTGAGTTGAGCTGTTATATCCCTCATTTGCATGATGTGCTCACACACACCATGAATTTTAGTGAGCTTCATGGATGAGAACTTTATTATCAAGGTGCTATCCAATGCCTTGTATAGTGACTCAAATTGTTTATCAATGGTCTTTAACAAAGCACACACATTAGCATACTGTTCCAGTGAACCATGCATACTAGTTGAGATCTTGATTTTTATGAACATGACACAGAGGTGATTAGATCAATCCCATTTTTCATAATTACCAATATCATCTAGACAGCTGATTGCTATAATAGTAGCTAGTTCATCCTTATGGATAGCATAATTAATGTCCATATAGCCTAAATAAAGAAGATTTCTCTCCTTCCACACCTTATAATTATCACCATTTAATTTAGGAATGTCACATTTAAAATTAAAATAGCTTACATGTTGTATAATTGCATAATCAAACATGCTTATGTTATTAAATTTGAGGTTAAAATATCATAAAACATGTTTACCAATGTAAATCATGAAAAATATGAATCAAATGACATAAAATTTCCTATGGGCTAAATTTTAATTTAAACAGATTCATATATCCTTATGATGAAACTATTAAATTATATTCCTTAATCCTTGTGGGTAAATTAAGAAAAATAATTTAACATATCATCTAATTAATCATATTAAATACAATAAAAAATCCTATGGGATAAAATTTATCATATTACATATGATTAATCACAATCTTTAATGTTTTGTACCATATGTGGTCCAAAAGCTCTTAATACATAATTTTTCATAATTAAAGATGTTATAATTCATATGCAGAAAATGATGCATACATATACAAAAATATCCATAAAATTGATAAATTACCAAATTCAACATGGTATAAATATAATTAATTCAATTATTCTAGCCCAAAGTGCCTAGGTGGAGGCCAAAGTGCTAAAGGAAAATCCTATAAAATGATGCTAATTCATTGGCTGACATGAAAAAACACTAGAAATCATAATAACAATGATAAATGCTAGATATGCAAGTTGGAATGAAAAATGTGCATACATAATTTACAAAATCTAGCTATGCATAGAGGGAATAAACATCTGTTAGCCTTAAGACCACTCAAGTTAAATCAAATTGTGCTCAACCTTTGAAAACATTTACATAACGATAGGCTATTGTAGGTCAATCATGTAGATAGTAGACTATCATAAGAAGAAAAATTGTAGACAACACAACTAGACTAGCTCTCCAAAAAAACAAAAGAAAATATCCTCATTTCCATAGTAGTAATGGTTTCTATTTTCTAGTTCTACGGTGCATAAGAATTTAACAAAATGTGAGAGTGAAATCTCTTTCACCAGGTAGAAACTAGAAGCGAGCAATCTTCCTTAATCTACAAAGTGTAGAAAGATTTTAAAAAATGCTATTTCAAGATTGCACCATCATCAAAAACTACATCAAAACAAAGATCTAATGCTCCGATACCAAATGCAAGAAAATAATTGTGTAGAAAACCAAATGGCATAAGTAATCAAAGTATAGAATGCAAAAGCAAATGGCACAAGAAATTCACATGCATAAATAAGTAGAAATGCACAATTCTTAAGTAAATAGAACTAACCTCTAGCCATTAATTCCTTAAATTAACTTTGGCATTCTGATTCTTCTTTCACATGGATGCTCTACAAAGATGGTGTATGTAATCTTCAAGCATCTATGAAAGGGACTAGAATTGCAATCTTGTTGTGATTCATGGTGCCTTTGTTCTCCCATCAAGAATGAATTATAGGCCACAAAATTTGTTACCATAAGAGACCCAATGCCAATGGATAAAAAATGTGTTACTAGATATGGAGACCACCTTGATGCATTAACCAACTCATAAAAACACATTAGTGGGTATGGTGGCGACTTTCATGCATTAACTAACCCATAAAAACTTGTTAGTGGCCATGGTGGCCACTTTCATGCATTAACTAATCCATAAAACATGTTAGTGACATGGTGGCCACTTTCATGCATTAAATAACCCATAAAACATGTTAGTGTGCATGGTGGCCACTTTTATGCATTAACTAATGCATAAAGTGCATTAGTGGGTAATGTATACTACATAGAATTCTAATAAATTTTTCCTACATAGGAGTTTGATAAAATTGTTAACATATTACTTCTCATTGATAGGTCCAAAGTTAACAAGAGTGTTGAAAAAATAAGCTAATTTCTCATGCTTTTTTAAATTTAGCTACCATTACTAAGTTGCTAGATTGTTCACCACTAAATATAATATACATGCAGTGACCTCTCAATCCAAAAACAGTACCCAACAATAAAGGAAAGTAGCTATTTTATTTTGATTAGTCTAGCATGTGGTCTGTGTTTGTTTTTATATTTTTCAAAAAAGTGTCATCTATTCCTTTAGGATTTTTAGGGTTTCTTGTTTAGAGTTTTTCATGTTTAGTATTCATGATTTTTTTAGGGTTTTGCATTTATGGTTTTTAGGGTTTAGGTTTATTAAGGTGAACCACAAACCAAAGAAAAACTATAAAATGATGTCATTCATTCCTTTCTTTACAAAAGAAAACTCCTTTACCTAAGTAGTGTGCTAGTGGCATAAAGTGGGGTATGTGACCATATACTTTTGAGTTCACGAATTTTCTATTTAGTGAGACAACTAGGCTAGGGTATGAAAACCCTCCAATGAAGATATTATTTTTGCAATAAAATTAAGAGCTTCTCACATTAGGTTACTCTCCTGTTACAAAATAAAACAAATAAAAATGCATAGAGTTGGCAATGTGAAAAATAGTGTTTCATAGTTCCTTGGTACATATGAACATAGGACAAGTCCCTAATTAGTTTATGGGCATGATGGGTTTTTGAGATCACTAGAAGGATGCAACTAGGATGTGATAAGTGATCGTTTGATCTAGATTGGAATATGAACATGGAAGGGGATGCATCCCTCTAGAATACTAGAAGAAAAAACAAAGAACCACCCTAGATCTCTTCTTTAACATAGACTAAGAAATAACACAAGAACACTAGCCATATTGATAGTTTTCTAGAGTTATTATAGTTACACTTATGAATGCTTTCCTCTCATTGTTTGTGATTTGACACAAAGGCCCTTCTCCTAACTCTAATATGAATTTACAAGAGACAAACAAAATAATAGCCTTCTCCTATTAGCTCACCATGACTTTTTATAATTTTAAAAGCAAGAATACATTACAAAGCTGCAACTTACAAAAGAGGTAGATATCAAATCCTCAGTCGTTGATCAAAACCATCTCTTTTGTCACGTTTACTTAGAATTCCATTGACCACTAATCCTAAGATTGATTCAAATATTGTTTAATACCTATTTCCACTAACCCTAATATTTGATTTTATTTCTATTTGATACCTTTGTGTGGGAGATCATCACCCAGATATTTCATGGCATATAAGAAATGGATTCTTTTATTGGTCCTTTGTTACTTCTTCTCTATTAGATGTTGGTCCACCTAGTGACATGCATTGAAAATTTTTGCATACCGTGAATGATTACTATTTCTACTATGGCTCATGACCCGATCCAAATACTCAAACATTAAAAGGAAAAATGTAAGGAAACTAGGCTTCAAATTTGTATATTTGCCCTTCCAAAATGTATTATAGAGTTTAAATTTCACTTTCATTAAAAAGGTATAAATTTACTGTATATGCTAGGAGAATATGGAGTTTAAAGTTGTAAAATGTATATATGTGGGTTAAGAAATTCTAAAATTCCAACGCAAATGGAAATAACAAAAGCTCTTTATTATAAGGTCTCATGTGAAATTTTTTGTATGCATTCAACTTCTTGGATTCTTTCATGTCAAAAAAAGCCTTTTCCTTAGGCCTTGGAATAAAGCCCTTGGTAGGCATAACACATGTAATTTCAGAATTGGAATCAAAATTCCATTTTTGAAATGAAAATATATCCAAGAAATTTTTACTTTGCAATGGAGCATAGATAAATTGAAAAATAATTCAAGAAGGCTATAATTTATAATAAACTTCATTAATGTCAATCTTAAGCTTGGATATGAAATCAAGAAAGTTATCTTTTGGTTAACAAATGGATATAAAACATTACCAAATCTTCTTTTTCAAATGCTAGGGTATTCCATAGATACAAATTGCAATAGTGATAAGGCCATGTATTGTGGAAAATGGGCAAGGGCTTGATAGGGCATCCTCTAGAAACAACACACAACATTGTCTTCTATATGATGTGAAAAGTAGACTAGGGTTCCTACATTAAGGATGGGTATGAATACAGAAGCAAGTTTAGATGGCAACCTAAAACATTGGCATTTTCAATAAAAAGATCTTTGAAATTATTAACGTGATGAAAAGATGAAGAATCAACATTACCTACTTCCAAAAAACATGATGGAAAGGGGAGAAAGCTAACAATTTAGGCTAGGGTTACAAACTCTTACAAACTCTTATAATAAAGAAAAGAAAATAATTGAAATGGAGTGAGTATCATTGTTAATTAATTTGTAAAAGATAAAGTAGTACAAGCATAGAACTATGGCGATCAAATTATGGGCATCAAACTTGTACTTCAAAATGAGATTATCAACATCATCAGCATATGTGCTTTACAAACTATCATAGAAAATTCACCCAACATGATTTTAAGAATTCAATTGATTAGGTGCTTTAATAAATTCATTAACAAGAAAGCATGTTAATCAAAAGGTAATGAATCATCATTGTGTTGCGTAAATGGGAAACGTAGCATTTTCTGCATCTATGGGGCCCTATTGATGTAGCTCTAGAATAAAAACTATAAATTCATGCTCACTAGATATCTTTATAGAGGGAATGTGATAGTTGTAGTAGAGATTTTGTAGTTTTTCCATTTGAGAGTCAGAATATTTCTTTGAGTACCTGTAATAGGAGTTAGAAAGTGTATGGATCTTTATTCGAGCACTATTGTACCTAAACACATGAGTGTGAATGGCAATAAAGATGAGACTTTTGATCAAACCTTGTAGCACTTGGATTAGATCAATAAATTTTAGGCATTTATTATTTTTATCAATTATGCAATTAATTAAACTAAATTAGACTTCAAGTGACTAGTTAATTAAGCTAAATAGATTAAAGACATAAGTATGATTGCTTCAAGTGTAAACACATATTCACTTGGTAATCCCAACAACATTATTACCTGGTTTTCCTAATAGCATAGTGCTTGGTAACCCCAGTAGTGGATACATGGGTTCAAGACATGTATGGAAAGTGGGATCGGATGCTTATGTTAGGACTAGTTAGAGATTAGTTAATTATTTAAATTAAATTAGTTATTAAATTAATTCATTTCTCTATTCTAAGAACTAGGAGTGTAAAACATAAAATAATAAAAATCATATGCCACAATTATACTTAACCATACCTTTATGCATCACAAGTGTAATTGAGAAGACAATGAATGACTATTAGGGAAAAGTTCACTTCCTAGAAGACTAGTATTTCAAAAGACATAGAGTCTATGGAATTTGAATGAATATCATGTGAATGCTTCATGATTTGTATGGTTGGACATAAGGGTACTCTTCACCACTCATCATTGATGCCATTGTTGGGGGCACTTTTTTTTTTTTGAAATGTGTGTTATCTAGGTTTAGTGAATATCATTAACATCATTGGATGAACCCTAAGGTCAACATCATTCTCATCATAAATATAATTATATAAGCACACTAATCTTTTATTTGTACTGCAAAATGTCTTCTTCTCATAGGAATGATGATTCTAAATCATCAGTCTTGTAAGAATGCAAGGTTATATATACTCGTCCAAATGAGTATGTGCCTAACTTCACCTTCATCCTACATCAGAATGAACTACTGCAATGGTGTGACATGGAAGGCAACATTGTAATGCCTCCTGATCAATCTATGCTCATGATTCTTCTTCAAACTCTTAAGAAGTTAGGCATCCAAGATCTTCAAGAGGAGTACATTGTGCATGATTACAACTACTGGGACTACCATCCCATTGAAACACAACATAGGAGAGATTGACACCAGAAGAAGCATCATGAGTTTGTAAAGGGAAAATAGTTCACTAATCCCTTATTCCTACTTAACCAAGATGATAATGAGAGCCATTTCTCTAGGGATTGTCAATATGAAAATTCTCTAACCCTTGTTACTAGTGATGTGGATGTGGCCTTGAATTTGTGTTACACTATCAACAACCCAAGTTTAGGTAAAGATAGCAATCAAGGTAGGGGCTTGGACAAATGTCAAGATGATAAGAAAACTAACGAGTGTGGCTATGACAACTGAAGGAATGTTGGAAGACACCATGATGGTGGCAGTCCTCATCTCTCTTTACCCTCTTCATTTGCATCTTCTTCTTCCTCTTCTAGTTCTAACAGATACTACAAAAAGAACAACCATGATAGAGGTGAATAACAGGATAATAATGATGATCATTAGGCCTACAATGATCCAAGGGGTAATAGAGGACATCATTGGTGACAATGAAAAAATGATGATGATAAGCCTTTGTTGGAAACTCAAAGCATGCTAAATATTTGTAGATGTTGTAAAAATTCCAACTAGGCATGTGAAAGATAGTCAGATCAGATGACTTGATATGAACAATATTCCTAGATTTGAAGGGAATATAATTCTAATCCACCAACACACCTTGAAGCTTTTCACAATGCTTGTGCCTTACAAAATATCAAAAACCATTGGCAGAAACTAAAGTTATTTCCCAAGACACTCATGAAATAAGTAGAAAGTTCATACCAGTCCTTGGAACTAGAATCTATTCACCAATGAAGTACAAGGCTTAAGCTATTTAACGATAAGTATTAAAAATACTATAGAATGTCTAATATAAGAAGGTAGATCCAATGATGGAAGCCTGAAAACCATGAACCCTTGGACACCACCATGGGCAAATACTATTCTCTCATACACTAATGCCCTAGCCATGGTTATTCTTAGCAGGAACAACTTCACCATATCATAGATAGACTTAGATCAGAAATGAGGAGAACACTTGGGGTGTATGCCCAAGGGAGACTATCAAAACATAGAGCCCATTAGATTCAAAGGATAATTGAGCAAGTGAAAAAAGAGGAAGGAGAGCTAAGAAAACATGAAAAGGATCCCTCCATTAGGAAGAGGGAAGTCCAATTTTGTGATAGTGAGGAGGAATCACCACTTGATGAGGTGGTAAATAGAAAGATCTTACTGATCCAAAAGTCTATGTTTGAAATTTTGGCTAAGGTGGAAAAAATGTAGGATTTGGAAATAAAAAATTGCAAATTGATCTAAAAATCACTGAAGAATTAAGAGGGCAAAGTAGTGATCATAATTTTATGAGGGGAAAAGAAGTTGAACATGCTTACCAAAGGGGTAAGGGAAAAATTGTTGTAGTAGATAAAGTTGTAGAAACCAAGTCAACTAATAATGATGGATGTAACATCTACGAATAGGAACATCATAAGGAATGTTATCTAATTGTGTCACACTTATAGGAATCTAGGATGTATACTCTAAATCCATGACTAGCAAGAAAGACAAGCACCAAGAAGGTTGTCTTATACTCAAGGAAATCCCAGGTTGTTCCATCAGCAACAATAATATTATCCAAGTGGAACACCATCACAACCATATGAAAAATATCAATAGTGGCATCAACCACAGTCATGAGGGATGCCACCACCAAGGTAGCAGTACCTTTATAAGCAACCAGATCCATAGAGATATTATGTTTAGTAATCCTTGTCTTCACGTGACTCTTCCAGTCATGTTTCTCTTTTTGAACATCACTACCATCGTTCCAAATACTACAAAGATCACTCTCCACATTTTAGAAGGGATGCCACATTTTATCCTTATCCTCCTCTTGTTTCTGCACCTATTCCCCACCCTCAATGTAACTATTTCCTACTCCATCCATGCAAGGTAAGCTTTCAACTCAGCTACATCAATGTAATGCTACCATGGCTATCATTCTACAACTGGTTGATCAACTAAGGGGTTCAGAACCTCATGCTCATAAAAGACCATTTTTCTAGCCCAACATCCCTACTATGCCCTTACAAACTCAGGTAATTAATCACCCTACTCTTGCTTCATCCTTTGGAAATCATTCCATCGAATACCCTTCAAATCAAATGCAACCCAAAATCCATATTTTTATGCTCATCCATGTTTTATCTGATTGGATTTGAGATGGAAACCTTCATAGAAAATTTGCTAATCCTAGAAGCCCTTTTATCTATCTACAGATTACTAGAAATGAACCATATAAAACTCTTCTTGATTTTGGTTCTGGTGTGAACTTGATCTCTCATCAAATGTACACTACCTAGAACTTGCTGCCTCTTAAGAGTAATATCATATTAGAATTGATAGACTAGTCCATCACTATTCCATTGGGATTGGTCAAATACATTTTGACCACTATTTGTGGATGGTCTTATCCTACCAATTTTCTAGTAATCAAGGTTAAAACTCACAAGGGGGATTTCTCAATCATTATGAGAAGGCCATGGTTAAGCATTGTTGATACAAGAATGGGCATTAGATATCTTTCCCTAGATATATCAAAGGAAAATGCATTTAGAAAGATCAAGAAGAGATGAGTTCCATGCATCTCATATAGTGATACAGGGTGCAATTGTGTGCAAAAGATCTAGTTTGTAAAATGAGAATCTATATCTACATACAAGCAGTGTGCACATTAAGTAGATATTCAAAGGTTTCTATACACAATAGTCACAATAAAAGAGGGTGCCTAGTGGTTGACCATTGATTTTGACAACAGCACAATGTACATGGAACCTTCTGAGAGCTTGACATGTGCCTATGTCGTAGGCATGAAGGAACTAGAGGAAGTTCATCACCAACTCTCTAATGATGAAAATGTTGATACCAATGGGGAAGAGTTGGAGATCTTTGAAAATTTTAAATAGGATTTCCTAGAGCTAAAAAATTTACTTACTAGCCTAGAATATGTATTCTTAAAAAATTGCAAGCTGATCATACTCAATGCCAAACTTACTGCTGAACATAAAGTAAAATTATTAAAAGTGGTCAAAAAATGACTAATAGCCTTTGCTTGGTCATATCCTAAACTCATTGGAATTGATTCATAGATATGCCAACATTGCATTTAAATTGATCGATCCATAAATCTAAGAAGACAACCATAACAATTATTGAACCTAAAATTGAAACAAATTATCAAGGAGGATATTGAGCAACTTCTTAAGGTAGGGCTCATCTACCCCATTGCAGATAGCAAGTGGGTTAGTCCACTAGTTATAGTGCCAAAGAGAGGTGGCAAATGGAGGGTTTGCATCAACTTCAAGCTATTAAACATGGCAACATTCAAAGATTACTTTTTATTGTCATTTGTTGATTAGGTGTTGGAAACCATATCTATACATTTCTATTATAGTTTTCTAGATGATTATAGTGGCTATAACCAAATCCAAATTGCACTAGATGATCAAGCCAAAACAACATTCACAAGTATTTGGGGGATCTTTACATATTGCAAGATGCCTTTTGGTCTATGCAATGCTCCTACCACTTTTCAAAACTTGGTCTTAAGTATATTTCAACAATAAATAGGTAGCAAAGTAGAAGTCTTCATGGATGACTTCTCCTCTTATGGTGCTACATTCTAGAAAGCCTTAGACCACCTTGAGCAAGTACTAAAAGATGTGTGGAGACAAATTTGTAGATTAATTAGTAGAAGAGTCATCTCATGGTCCAAGAGGGCATTGTATTTAGACATTGAATTTCATAGGAAGGGACTGAGATAGACCCCAAAAAGATAAGAGTCATCCAAGGAATCACCTATTAACCAAAAATTATCAAAGATGTTTGGTCATACCTTGGACACATTGGTTACTACCAATGACTCATAGAGAATTTCTCTAAGATCATGAAGTGAGTTGACAAAGAAATATGCTCCTTTTATCTAGACCAAGAAATGTGAAAGAACATTCCAAAGCCTCAAGCAGAATCTAGTAGAGACTCTAATTCTATGAGCACTTGACTAGTCTAGACCATTTCATATTATGATGGATGCATCTAACTATGGCTTGGAAGTTGTGTTTACACAGTTGGATGATAAGAAATTTCCATATTACATCCACTATGCAAGTCAAAGTATTGTGAATGCATAATTAATTACACCACCACAGAGAAAAAACTGATGGTAGTGGTGTATCCTTTGGAAAAGTTCAGGCAATATGTGATTGCATATAAATTCTTTATGCACATTAATCATAGTGCCATCTACTTCCTCATGAACAATCCAATTTTGAGCCCCTATGTCATACAATGGCTAGTGATCTTGCAAGAATTCAATGTTACAATGGTAGAACAAAAGGGGATTGAGAATGTGGCATCTCATCACTTATCTCAATTATGATGGGATAACAAAGAGGAGGAAAGCCCATTATCTAATTTATTTCCTGATGAACTCCTCTTTTCCACTACAATAAATGAATAATTGCCTACAAAAAATGGTATGATGACATTCTCATTTATCTTCTCACTCAAGAGATGCCACAAGATCAGGACCATATGAAGAGACAATAGTTTTTGCAATGGGCTAAGTGCTATATGGAAATCAATGGACACTTTTACAAGATATGTGCTAATGGCGTGGTTTGTTGATGTGTATATGATGAAGATCAATTACACATTTTCTAGGATGCTCATGAAGGTCCTTGTGGAGGCCACTATGTTGGGAGATGCATAACCATAAAAATCCTAATGGCAGGATATTATTGGCCCACAATCTTTAGGGGTGTCCACCAATTTGTTCGATCTTGTGAGTGCTATCAATGAGATGGTGGGATGACTACATGAATGGAGGGTCCTCAATAGTGTATTCAACCATTGGAACCCTTTGATATATGGGGCATAGATTTCATGGGTCCCATCACACACATGTCCAATGGGAAGGCATATATAATTATCATTGTTGACTACTATACCAAATAGGTAGAAGTAGTAGCTGTCACTAACTATACATTATCCACTACTGATTTATTTGTATAACAAAATGTTGTGAACATGTTGTGAATAGGTTTGGGATTTTACATGCACTAATTTATAAGAATGAAACCCACTTTACATGTGCTACTTTTTGAAATTTCATGCAATGCTTAGGGGTTGAACATAAATTAACAACATCCTATCACCCCCAAGCCAATGGTCAAGTAGAGGTAACTAATAGGGAGATTACAAAGATTCTAATAAGAACTATCAACAAATATATGAGAGACTAGAGAAAAAAATTCAATGATGCTCTTTGGGCCTACCACTCAGCATTGAAACTCCCTATTGGCTACTTCTCCCTACAAGCTGGTGTATTGAAAATTTTTAGTACTCCTAATTTAATATGAGCTCTATACACTCTTAATAACCTATGATCTAGATCTTGACCTAAGTCTAGCACAAAAAAAATATTGCTTAGCCTTAACATGCTAGATGAAAATCAATTGGTATCCCTATCTTTAAATGAAGTGCACAAGGCATTCAACAAGAAATTTCATGATCTTAGAATATGTAAAGTAAAATTTCAATTGAGATAGGGTTCTCTATTGGAATCCCACATACACACCTTAGAAAACCAATTTTAAATGTTGTGGGAGGGACTTTATTTAATTAATGAAACCTTTTCTTCTATAGCCATGATCATATACAAACCTGAGAACCCAAACAAAAGGTTGGTTAACATCCAATAGATAAATCCTTTTCACGAGCCAAAGCAAGCCAGTACAACAAATACCTCAACAAATGAGCAACCAAGCTCAATTTTTCAGATCTCCTCCTTCCAACTCTATCATGGGGAAGATGGCCATTTGTGCTAACTATATACATGGCTCATTAGTTTTTCTATTTTTTACATATTTTTATCTTTGAAATTTGTTTCTTTTACACCTTTTTGATTTTAAATCTTTTTCCTATTTCTACACCATTTCTGTTTTACACCATCATTAGTACATTTAAACCTTTCTTAAATATTTTACACTTTCTTATATATTTTACTTTATTTTTAGTATGTGATTTTCTAATTTTTTTTCTAATAAATGTGCTTTGTGCCAATAGAACACAATGGTGCTATAGCTATTACTAATGGTGATTTTTGCTTAATGTTTTATTTGCTAATGTTTGGTTTCTATTTCTAATTTTTTGTACTAATGGCTAAGTCATGGTTTCTTTTTCATGGAATAGGTAGTGAGTCCATTATATCCACCCATCCACAAACTTTATGATTTTCTTTATTTTGTAAGATTGATATCCCTTTAATTAAATAAACTTTTAATAAATTTGTAACCTTGGTAGCTTCTAGAATTGGGAAGGATTCAAAGGTTTACACAAGATGTGAATTCAACGGGACTCAATACTCTTTGTACTCTTTTACTTGCTTGGGTGGATGAGTGTTTTCATAGACTTCTTGCGATTCCATGTTGACCAATAATAAGAAGTTATATAAAGTCTTTGCATGGTGTGGTTCCCATCCAAAAAGAAAAGAGAGAGAGAGAGAGAGAATAAAAAAAAAACATAATGGGAATTCAAAGCACATCCTTTAGACAAATAAATAGCCTATAAGCACTAGTTACGAGACTAGAATGACATGTTACCCATGCCTAAAAGTCCCCTCTAACTAAGGCCCTCTCTCACTTCTTACTTCTCTTTTCTTCTCTTTATGGAACTACGGTTGTTCTGTGGGAGCACTCTTGTATCTTGAAAAGCTAGATTGATCTTGGACTGGCAATGTGAAGTCACTAAAAATGGTTGGTTTTACCCTAGAATAAGGATGGATATTCTCAAGTTAGTTAAACACAAAATCCACAAGGTACTTCTTATGACCTCAATTCAAAATTCCATTCCACCTTTCTTATCATCCATCTATGTTACCCATAACTCACCTCACTACTAGTGTCCATGTTCTTAATTTGGTATCTTTGTCTAGCATGCCTGAATTGTTTGGTAGAATCTTCTAGGTTTTGGTCCTTAACTTTCATCTACCATTAATCACCCATGGAGCCCATGGATCCCTTAGGTTGAGGTTATGCAAGGGCAAACAAGACATGTGCCTACTATGGGAAGGATCCACTTGCATATTCCTTGGTTAAGTTTGTTATGTACCTTATGCTTAGGCATTCTTGTAACCAGAATCTTTTGTACACCCATCTTCTGCATCAAACCATGTGCTCCTTGGCATATTTTGTTATTTACACATATTCACCATCAAATTTTTCAATTTTTAAGCTTTCAATGATCCTCTTAAATGATTTCTTCATATTCTTGGCTTTTCTAGGACTCCATGGACTCCAAATTTATTCAAAGAATTCCTTGTATATTTTTAAGATAATCAAGTTTAAAATTTTCATCTATTAACTCCGTATATGGGGCCTCATTGATGGAGCAGACACATATACATTGCCCCATCGATATACCACAAAAATGGTATATATACGCATGACTTGCCTTTGAAATTTTCACATTTTCTTACAAATGAAAAGGCATTTTTTAAAATTTTTAAAGCCCAAAAGCTTCCAGAGCCCGTAACTTCCTAACCATTTATTCAAATCACTCTATTTTTTGAACTTGTAGCTACTAGAGGTAAGCTGTTAGTCATGGTGGCTACAAATGTACCATTTTCTATAAACTAGTTTTTGCCATTTTTTATAACTCCCACAAAGGTTTAGCTCAAAAATCAACATTAAAACACCAAAATTATAGAGTTGAACTCTTCCAACATGCTTTGTTGACACTTATAATGAAAATTAATTAATAAAATAATAATAAATATCAATCTACCATGGTTTAACCTTAGCCAATTGTAACTAATTGATGAGATAAGGCACTTAAAATATTCCAAGTTACACATTATATCTACTAATTCATGGATGTGTTATGACCACAGATGGCATCAAAAGGGAATCACACACAGGAAGGAGGACCATATTAGTAAAGGGAGAAATGGCCAAGAATGAAAAGAGACCAAGAAAAAGCCCAAGAATAACCACTTACAACCCACACCATAGGTCCTCTTAGGGAAGAGGCCGAGGTGGAATCTATTCATCAGATTCCAAAACTAGTAGTAGAAACAGAACATTCCCACCAAGATGAGGGACTAGCTTAGCAAGAAAACCTTAAGGTAACCTTGATAGAAGCATATTTGAATCAAATCAGATCAAGGGAGGTCCAAAAAATAGTACTCTATGAGTTAAACTTTGGCCCCTTCCTAGAGCAAGAACCTAAAGAAGTATAGGACCAGTTGAAGGCCTCTTCCATGTGGCCAATCATCACTTCCACTAGGAAGTGGTACATGGAAAAGATATTTTTATTCTAGAATAATAGGAAAGCAAGTTCAATGATCAAAATCAAGGACATCTTAGTGTCCTACTCGATGCAAGCCATTATTGAAGTGCTTGGGTTGCTAGAAATAGGAGCGAGTCTCACTGAGATTCCAATGTAGGTAGATCCCATCATCAAGAAGGAATGGATGTGATGATGCTATGGTATTGATTACAAGGAGTTTAGCATGCTTACACTAGTAGAAAGGATCTACTACAAGATTGTAACCTTCCACCTAAATCCCATAGTAAGGCCAAGCAAGATCACTACATTTTCTACCTGTGCATGCACCACTCTGAGTTGGAGATTTCCTATCAACCTTCCATAACTGATCTATCTAGAGATGGAGAAGCAACTTAAAAAAATGAATATGGAAGGAAGGCACTCCCCTTTCCATGCCTCATTAGAAAACTTTGTTGAAGGGGAGGAATAGTCCTTTATACAAACAATTCTATTAGGCATGCTTTGACTACTAATTTAGTTGAGATGATGAAAGATAAAATGCTTGCAATGATAATTCAACAAGAGAAGAAATAGCCACCCCCTCCACTTGCCACTCAAACAACTATGCTAGACATCGTTGCAACAACCCAATGGCTGCGTAGATACCAAGAATGGCTCTTGAGTGAACAAGAGCAACAAGTAGGTATGAGTGGAAATAACCCATCTGTGTACTGGCTAGTGATGAGTCACCTAAATGAGGTGACTTGAACAATCAACTTGATGGGTGGAGGTGGATCCATTTTCTTAGCCCAAAGAACGTAATTGTCCATGAGGTCGAATCCTAGTACTAAGGAGGTCACGGTATCTCTCGTAGAATAGTAGCCACTCCCAAAAATTTTTGGGAATGCTGTGACCTTCTCACTGTGCTTGGAAGAAGGCAAGGGGGCAATAGTGCTAGTAATGTATCACTAAGGGTAAGAGATAGCAGTAAATATGGTTGTTGATAGGATTTTTGAAACACTCAATGCACCTGTGAAATTTGTACCATGTGTCATTGCACTCAAAGATGTGTAGACATCTACAAGAACCATAAGTGGTACATTAAGTATAGCACAACATAAAGAACTACTGAATTGACTTATGGGAACTAGGAAATTGCTTCTAGATGTCTTTGATCTTCTAAATAATATCAATGCAACCAAGTTAGAGCTACTCGAGGCAAGGGACAAAAACATCAGCTTGGTAAGGTAACTTGAAATGACTACGAAGCTAAATGAATTCTTGGCTATTAAAGTTGCTAAATTAAGAGTCCAAATTACCAACCCTACATTTCTCAACCCAACATTAAGAAGACATGAAGCTCTTGAATGGCTTCACACTAGAATGAAAGGGGTTGAGGGTGCGATGAAGATGGTAGTGTTCTACTGAGCCTTGGTAAAGGATGAATATCATAAAATTTAGAAGGCATTGGATCTAACCCACCAGGAGAATATGTCATTGACTACAAAGAACCATCACCTATAGAATGTTAATGAGAATAAAAAATAGTTGACTAACTTTATTCATCAATAGCAGGAGAAACTAGCTAGAGCAAACATAGAGCTAAGGAGATTGACAACTAAAAACAAAAACCTCTCCATGGAGGAAGTCTATGTTGTTCGCAAAAAGACTACAATAGAGGTAGCTTCCTAAAAATCAAAGGCTCTCAAATTTGAGAGAGTTAAGAATCATTATAGAAATTAGGTAAGTCTACAAAAAGAAGTTAAGGAAAAGCACATTTAGTTGACAAAGGAAAAATTAAATGAAACCCTCTAGAATCTCCAACAAGAAAGAGAATTATGGCAGCGTATCATTGATGGGATAGATGCTTATGATAAAGTGGGAATACACATGAAGAAGTTGCAAATTGAGGAGATGAAAAAATACATGGAGTTGGCTAATTTTGATATGCAAATCTAGCCATGTTGACTATCAGATGGCCACAATCAGAACTAGAGAAGTAAGTGACCATCTCTTACTTGTTGTATGAGGCTGAGTTTAAGCACCATAAGGACACCAAGAAAAAGCTTGTGGTGGAAAACACAGAACTTGTGATTCACAAGGGTAACCACACTAATCATAGATTTACTACTAAGAGCCTAGCCAAAAGGATGAATGACTACCAAGAGCTACAAAATGTATTTAGGGCATTCAATGTTGAATGCAAACAATTCACTACCTGGTTTGTTAATGTTGAGTTCTTCCTAGTAATATCCTATCTGTGGAATACCCCCATTCCAACCCACATTGACGATGTTGTATGGACTGTGAATAATCCCCAAAGTAAGGAGGAGAAGATGAAGGCATTACTAGGTGCCTTTTGCCTTCCGCTAAAGGTTGCAGTTGTAATAGGACAACCACAGCTACCTCAACCACTGCACATGCTCAAAGCCAACACAGGTCCTTCAGAACCTTAGAAACCTCCACCACTTGGAACTATCTAATCTTCTCAACCACCTTCACATCATCAAAGGATGTGTTGTTCAATTTTGAGTAGTCATGTTATGGTGTTCAATTTTTTATCATGAACACCAAAATTTTTATAATGTGTTAATTTCTACACTTGGGCACTCAGTTTTGTCAAGTTAGTTTGTTATGTTAAGAGTTAGTCAATAATCCCATACCTTCCCAATTTTCTAAAGAAACTCAAGGACAAGTTTTCATTCAGTCATGGGGGTATGATGAATCATTGTTATGTTGCATTAACAGATTCTTGTTGACATGGCCTTGTCAATGAGGCCATATCGATGTAGCATTTATTGCGTCTATGTGGCCCCATTTATGTAGCTCTAGAATAAAAACTGTAAACACATGCTTACTAGCCATGTTTATAGAGGGATTTTGATAGTTGTAGTAGAGCTCTTATATTTTTTCCATTTGAGAGTTAAAATATTTCTTTGAGTGCCTGTAGCAAGAGTCAAAAAGTGTATGGATCTTTATTCAAGCATTGTTGTACTTAAACACACCAATGTGAATGATAATAAAGATAAGCCTTTTGATCAAACCTTGTAGCACTTGGATTAGATTAATAATTTACTTATTCATTTATTGTTTTTAATAATTTTTTAATTAATTAAGCTAAATTAGACTTCAAGTGATTGGTTAGTTAATTATTCTAAATAGATTAAACGCATAGGTATGACCACTTCAAGCATAAACACATATTCACTTAGTAATCCCAGTAGTGTTATTGCTTGGTCCACCCAGTAATGTAGTGCTTGGTAACCCCAATAGTGGATATGTGGGTTCAATACATGTATAGAAAGTGGGACCAAATGTTTATGTTAGGATTAGTTAGAGATTAGTTAATTAATTAAATTAAATTAGTTATTAAATTACTTAGTTTCTCTATTCTAAGCACTAAGAGCATAAAACATAAAAGAATAAAAATCATATGCCTCAATTACACTTAGACATACCTTTATTCATTTCAAGTGTAATTGAGAAGACAACAAATGACTATTAAGGTTCACTTCCTAGAAGACTAATGTGCTGGAAAACATAGAGTTTGCAAAACTCAACTACATCATATGTGAACGCTTCATGATTTGTATGGTTGGGTGTAGGGATATCCTTCAACACTCATTAAGGGGGGTTTTAATGATTATGTTAGGTCTATGAACATTGTGATTTGACAAGATTCAGGAAAGACATGATTTGAAAACTGCAATGATATGAGAGATTTACTACTAGAATTTGCAAATGCTTGTGACATTGTAATTGAAAATAATTATTTTAAAAAGAGGAAAAAATATTTAATTACACATAAAAGTGGTATAAATAAAACAAAAATTGATTATTTCTTTGTTCATAGAGGAGATTAGGCCATGTGCAAAGACTATAAGGTTATACCTGGAGAGTGCCTTGCAACTCAACATCGACTAATGGTAATGGATTTAGTTATACAAAGCTTTAAAAGTAGTACCAGAAAAAATAATAATTAAATAAAATGTTAGAATTTGAAGAAACATAACATTGCCTTATTTAGATAATATGCTTTAAAGTAATAATGTTATGTCTTTTGTGGCTATCAAGTAAGCTCCCAATGAGCCAATCAACAAGTTTATCTCTCGATGGGCAACATCATATACAAAGTTTCCTTATTACCAAGAGGAGTGTTACCTTTAGAACATCTTTGAAGAAATGGTAATTGATCACACCCAAAAGAGAATGATCTATCCTAAGCCTCATTTATTAAATGATGCTTTTCTGGTTGCTAGACACATTGAGGAAGCTACTATTCAATGTAGTGATCAAAAAATCCTCACAATCTAAAATAAGATAAAGGCATGATATCATCACATGCAATTGATAGCTATGGATCCTTCTCAAAGATAAGAATGAGATCTTAAAATTCTTAGGTGGTATGACTAAAAAAAGTATTATTATTACCATGAAGCTTCTACGCATGATACAGACAAATGTAGAAACCTCAAGGATGATATATAGGACTTCATTGATAGGGGCAAGATATTTCTTGAAAATGAGACTTCAACAATGCTTCTAAAAATAAAAAAATTAAGAACCTTCAAGATCCTTTAGAAACTAGGAATGTTATTTCTACTTTACATCTAGAAATGAAATAGCCTTAGAAGTATTAAAGCAACCTTCTAAGCCATAAGAGAAGATTATCTTTCAACAACATCAAGAGTCTACCACTTAAAATAGTTTACCTTGCACATCAAATTCCATATAGCATGTTGCAATGGAAATTGCTCCACAAACATCTCAAGTGGTTAAGAACAAAGCTTTGCAAAAAATGACTACTATTGTTAGTTCTAAGGGGACTACTCTCTCTCTATACAATCTTATTGCTACTTCCAAAGAACAATGGAAAACTCTTTTTAATGTTCTCAGAAAATCATAATCCTAAGTGACATCCTTACTTAGGTTAAGGCTATTTCTTCATTTCTTTAAGTTTCATACTATGGATAAGATAATTTAAAGTTTTTTGGTGAGAACAATGAATTAGACTTGAAGACTAGGAAAATCTATCAACTACCTCCATTCATAAGTATTGAGATAGCACCTGATGCAGTAATTCCCCTCATACATGTTGATGATGATGGTGGGTCAAACATGATTACATGAGAGGTTATCAAGCATTTCAGCCTTCATGATGAGGTAACTTGGAATGAAACCTATAATAGTTTAATATATTTTAATGGTATGAGTATTGAATTTATGGGTTCCATTAGGTTACCATTTATGATAGAGTATTCTATACAGTTTGAGGAATTTTTCATGGTTATATGTAAATGCCTTGGGATAAATGGTATACTAGAATGCCCATGGTTAGCACAACAATATGTACTTCCATTCCCTATTTACCAAGACATCTAATTTATGTTTCATAATTATGAGGTAGTCATTTCTATTAATACCCAAGTTCCAAGCATCTTTGTCTTGGATCATGAAACTAAACCATTTCTACTTAACCATAAGCCTCAAAATATTTTTGTGAATCCTATAACCAAGTATACAACCCCTTCATCCTCTATCACCACCAACTCTCAACCGAAACTCTGTAATCTTGAAATCATAAAAGACATGATTAATTTGGATATTGATTCTAAACTTGACATTGAGTTCACTAACCTAGGCTTTGGTGAGCTTAATATTTCTTCCTTAGCAAAAGAGCCTCAACTTTATCCTTCTTAACGTACAACTTGTGAGATTATTAATGGTTAAATTTTATTAGATGCATAAGCCATCTTTCTCTCTCCTTATTTGTCATTTTTAATTTTAAATGATGAATATCCACTAACACCTATTAGGATAACATTTTCCAACTTTATTATATATTACTACTTTACTTTTCTTTCGCATCACATGTGAACTTATGATATTGTATTTTCAAGTTACATGTTTTATTAATTACTATTTACTAATGACATTAAGTAGAAATACATAATGGAGCTATAGCTTGGAATTTTTCAATACTTATTATACTTGTCATTTTAGGTTATTATGATACATTATGATAGTAACTATCTAAGATAATGAAAAATAGGCATTATTTTTTTACATGTACTTTACATATCATGTCTAAACAATACGTAATGTCATAACCAAAATCAAAACTTTGTGTTAATAACACACACTTACAATCAAGTCAAAGTTGACATCATGTATCATTTACATACAAGATTCACATTTGACATCATACATGTTTGATGCCTTGCATTGTTTACACTTAGAATTGATACCATTGCAACCAAAGAAGACTAATGTCATTCAAGCTTAGCAAAATCATTTACGATCACTTCAAAACTTTGCAACTAGCATCACACATCATTTTTTTTACCTACAACTATTTGTCTTTACTCTTCTTCATCATTAATGTCTATTTGCATAAGCACTAGATCTATTACTGCTGTAGTTGGATTTTGGATGATTTCTTTTGGATTTACTAGAGTTAATCACAAAATATGTTAGTATAGCTCTTTTACAACATCATTAACGTATGTGTTTAAAAGATATTCTTATCTTAGATATCCCTATACATCTCAAGGATCCTTTCTTCTATCTTCTTGAAGCATAAATTGGATGTATCCAAGCTTTCAAAAGATGAGCTTGTGATCTTTGCCAAGATGTTGGCCCACTCTTCTTTAGAAACCTTTACGTTGTCTAGGTTTATGTTATCTTATTCTTTCTCTTCTATAGGCTTCTCTTGAGAAGCTCATCTTTATTTAGATGTTATGGTTGCAACCACATTATTTGCAAAACATTGAAACAATTCATGCAAATTTATTCATTGGATGAATAATTTCCTCACCTCTTAATCTATAAATAGATCTTTAGTTTCTTTCAACCTATGGTACTCTTTCTTGTATCACCTTTTATTAGTTTAGTGCTTCTGGTCTGAACTCTTTCAAGTGGTTGTTAAATTTTAAAGGCTTACCATGGTATATGTCATGACTAGAGTTGATTGTTTCTACTCCATGAGCCTACCTAAATTTCCCAAGCTTTGTTCTTTTCCTTCCAGTAGGCTCTAGTTGGAGGATTGTGTCTAACCTTTGTGCTTCTAAAAGGCTTTACCTCTTCCAACCTCAACTTTCTTAAGAGAATCTTTATTTCTTTGTCATACTCTAACTCTTTCTTCCATGCTTTTTCCAACACATAAAACAAAATTTCATTGGCATTAACTAGTTTAATTACCAATATCCCCATGTCTTTTTCATATTTGTGAATAACATTTATTTTCTTTGCAACTATAATTCCATTTAAGATATCAATGTTTATTGTTGGATCCTTGAATGTGAGTTGATCCTTATTTAGATTTATTTCTATCTTTGTAATAAATGGTCATATCAATTTTTACTTTTCATCTTTTAGAAACTTTGCATCAACATCAGGTACATTAAGCATAATGCATACATTTGATAGAAAAGAGAAAATTTAGTTTTTGCTCCATGTTCTCTACTAATCCCTCCATCATCATTTACTTGTGTTTGACACAAACCATACTTTATTTTTCAACTATGTAGCTTAAAAATTTCTATAATCTAATTCTACATGCCATTTTATTTCTTTCTAACATCATTTAAAAACCTAACTTACTATATGAGGTAGACAACTGTGAACTTCTTATCTTCTTTATCCATTGATAAATTTTCTCATAATTCAAAATAAGTTTTTCTTGTTGTGGAAATGTTATCTACATTGGAGTACAATATCTTTTTATGATACATAATCTCCTCTATAACCTATGTCAACCTTAGCTTCTTTGCTATCATCTTGGCATGTTTCATCCAAATCCAAGTCAAATGCATCAAAGAATAAGTCAAGTTCACATTCACACATCCACTTACATTTCTTTGACACTAGGAAGTTATCAAAAAGCTTCAAGTCATCATGGCTCATAACTTTCTTCTAAATTTCAATTATGGAAGGAAGGCTAGATCAACTCTTTTTCACTTCTTGGTCTAGTGCTCTTTTCTTATGTGTAGCTTTTGTAAAAACATCATAGTAAGACTTAAGCACAATTGACATTCATGTTATTTTTAACATTAAAAACTAAATCGACATTGAGCATTAATTCATATGTACAAAGATTAACTTACCTTCTTCATTATCAATGGCTCACATTGATACCAAAAATCATTATGACTTGGACTGTAAGAGCAAATAAAGCTAACTTGAATAATAACCAAAACAAGGTTATGTTACTCATTTTCTTCTATAATATTGTTTGAGATACTATCATTGTAGGGGTTTCTTAAGATATCTCTTTCAATATAGGCTTGGAAATAATTTTTCTCTTTTTTAAAACCTTTTCCTTTTCAAATATGATTAAGGTGCTTTCCAAAATCTCTTTCTTTCCTATTGTTGCATCACTACTTATTTCCTTCTTAGGTTCCTCTATGCTTTTAGTCATAGAGGTAGTCACTTCTTGGTACTTGATGTTGATGCTAGCAAACCCATGCTATAACACCTCCATTAATTATCTATAACATCCTATAAATAACTAATAAAGATGGCACAAAACCCCAAGGATTTGATTTAACCTTAACTTACTAACTCAAATGAAAATAATAAATTAGGTAAAAATTATTATTTAGGAGCATAAATATAGTAGTGTAATGTAGCACAACAAAATTTTATACTACTCACATATATAATTAAATAACCTTCATTTTATGAAAAAAGAAAAATTATGAAGCCATAAAAAGATAGATGTTGAAAAAGTCCACTAGTTATATTATTAAATAGTGTAAAATAATAGTCTAATGACACTTGTTTCACCTCAATAGAACATCTAGAAATAAATTTATATACATTTTAAATTTACTAAAATAAATGATAAAATATTAATATATAATAAATAATATTAAAATTTTCCAAACATATTACTTGTGCCTCAATAAAAAATATTCCTTATAATATCATGGGCCAAATGGCATAGACAAAAAATTCATATTTATCATACTTTATTATTTATTCACAAAAATAGGTACATGGCTCGAACATCTAAAATGTGTACTAGGTCTCTAGTTTATAAAAATACAAAATATACAAAAATTATTTTTCAAGTTTAGAAGGTCAATGTTATACAAAATTGTTCTACCATTCATCTCATGTTCCTCTTTTGATGATTTCATGCCTACTCTAGGCTCTTTGCATGAAAATGTAGGAGTCAAAACACTTCAAATAAGAAAGGTTATTATATTCTCCTCTTCATGGAGTAGAAATTTTATAGTACAAAGGTCCTAGGATATGAGATAGACAAAGGTTTAAGAAATGTTTGTCTAGAAATGCAATAAAAGTTTCCAAAGATTTAAAAGAAATCTTTGGACTCAGGTAAGGACCACCAAAATCAGAATTGGGAGAAGAAGGTTTAAGATTCTAGTAATGATAATATTCAAAAAATGAAAAGCATCAATTTTTCAAATAGAAGGCACAAAATAAAAAATTTTCAATAGGGAGTACAAGAAAATAAAATTCAAGGGAATTAATAGTTTTGAAATAGGAACAAAATAGGATTAGGAACAAGAAAAGCTAATATTTTAGAAAATGGGAAAACAAAGCCTAGACAAATGGCCCTCCTTCTAATGCCAAAAAGGGTGTCGATGCATAAATTTTGAATGCACCAACACTAGGAAAAAAGCTCATATGAGAAGAATATTACCTAGGGTGCCTCCCATATGGGTACAGAAATCCAGGAATAGTCCTAGTTGGAGAGGGCTATGTGATGTCGCAGAAAAGACAAATTACATTGAAAGTTGGGAAATTTAAATTGAACAACAGTCTCGAATTCCAAGACTTAATGCAAATACAATAGTTAACTACAAAAAATTAAATTTTCATTGGTCCTCACTACTACTGCCAAATTGTGTCACTAGGCTATAGTAGATGCTACCATAGTTGACACTGCTCATAGTCATCGAAAGAGAGAGAACGAGAGAGAGAGAGAGAGAGAGATCTGTCTGATGTGTCACTACCACATGCCTTGTTGTTACCTACCACAAAAACTACCATTGGTGGAAGAAAACCCAGGGAGGATGCCTATTGTAGCTTCAACATTGTTGAAGAAAAAAAAAACCTATTGTAATCACTATAGGGTTACTATGTCGATAATAGGATTGTTGTTTAGGCATACCTATTGACATATCCACATTGGGCTACAATGGAGAGAGAATGATGGACCATGTCAAAAGGTCACTTGCGACTATCACGTGTTGCTCTATCCATGTTATGCTATCTATGTTGCTGTAGATGCATAGTAATAACTACCAAGGAAGAGCCTACCATGCCATCTGTAGTTGGAAGAGAGAGAAGGCTGCCAAATGTTAGCTTAGAGAAGTTGCCTCTGCTAATGTTGATTCTTGGTCAAAGGAGGAAGAGAGAGAGAGATCATCGAGGATCTCTGGTCTCCTGCTATTGCTAGTCCTAACACCCAAGGCCTCCTCTAATTTTTCTAAAAGAAGGAAAAAATGCACCCTCTTTGCCTTGTCACTACTGTTGGTGTTGTTGCCATTGCTACTGACACATGTTGTTTAGAGTTACTATGAGAGAGGGGTATGTTGTCTACACCACTGTGAGAGAGAGGCACATTGTATGCACCATTGTGCCTATCATTGATGCATCACTATTTGCGCATTTTTGTTTGCCATTGCTACCATGTGCCAATGACGTGTCACCTATAGTTTGCTAATGGGTCACTACCAATGTCATGCACCTCATGCACCATGCTGTCTTCTAGATCAAAGGCCTAGAAACATGCACCATCTTCCATGCGTGCTATGTTTCCACCACCAAAGAAATAGAACTTGTCATCCACTAGTTTCCTAGCTAGCCCCAGGATCCAGTGGATTTCAGAGCCATGGAGACTAATATCCTCTACCCAAGAAAGAAAAACCCCTAGTGGTGTGAGAGTCCCTAGTTTATGGCCACCTATTAGGTATTTTAAATGCCCATAACTACCCAACATGACCACTCGTAATGCCTACTTTTAATGGCCTCAATGTTCTTCAACACTCAGCAATTACTGCCTTGTAATCTCCATGTCCACTACCATCCACGTTTGTTATGTAACTCCCGACCACCATCTAGCACCACCACCTCATTGGTTATTGCACCATGTTCTCCATATTGATGGAGGAAGGTGTCCCAGATTCCTTACATTTTGTTGTCTTCATTTGCTGCTTCTTTGTACTAGAAAGCAAATGATCCATCTCTGTCATGAAACACAACTTTCAAGTAGCAAAGTTAGCCACCATTTTTTTTTTAAACCTATACCCTTGGTTGTTCTAGAGCCTAAATGTTTAGCATGGTTCTAGAGGTTTGATGTTCTTAAAAATTTAGTAATCATCTTTGATGTAAAAGGAGAGACATCAATGGGTTGGCAATGTTTGAGCCTCCCAACCTATAATACAGTATTTTCTTTTTATGTAAAATCTTAATAAATTTATCAATCTTAAGAAAATTATCTATACATGGTAAAAAGTAGATAGACTCTTGACTGCAAACTATACAAGTATAATTTTTGCAAATTTGAGCTTCATCGTGGGTATTTGTCTCAATGAAAGCATCATTCATCATGAGAGTCTTTGGTGTGATTTTTTTTATGTTCACTTTGTTTTTAATAATCATGGTTGGCAGCAAAGGTACAATTTTTCCATTTAAGTGTCAAACTACTGCAGTATTGATGTCAACCTCACCCATGCCAACCATGGGACCACATTTAGAAAAAGTTTGAACACCATGAAAATTTAAAGTCCTATAAGTTTGCCATTTTACCATTAGGCATTTAATATTCAACAGTACTTATGCATTAAATCACTAATTTTTAACACTGACATACTGAAATAAAATAAGCTTTATCATGTTGGAAGGCCTATCAAGTCAAGTAGATATTCCATTGTCATAAAATTTTCAACTTAACCTTATGTTGTGTAGATTTTAGGTGGTCCCATCCAATGAAAAGTACATGGAAAATGGAGCCTCTTAACCAACCACCACAAACATGAAATTTTTTTTCTTCTCTAGAATTTCAATAGTCAAAATTCACATCTATTCAAAATTGTTATCTTTTGATTTGTTACTCAATGAATGGTTGCCATGTCATATGCTCTTTGTGTCTCAATTGTGTGGAGTTGTAACATAAATATCTCTACCTTAGTGCTGCTCTAATCAAGCATTCTTGTAGTTCCTCTTAGAGGATCATCATTAGAATGGCCAAGTGGATGATGATGATGATTATGCCTGCAATTTGGTATGCAGTGTTGGGGCTATGTAGCTACATGCTTCTACAACTTCACAGTTGGTTAAGTAGAAAACTAAGAAGATTGCCTCTAGGGAAGTTGGGTCTGCTTGTTATAGGAAATCTTTTGTAGTTAGAAAATAAAACTGGTGAATCTCTACAATGCCTCTAAACCAAATATGGGCCTCCCATGACCTTGAAGCTAGGTAGGATATTTTAAGTGTAGGTGTTTCATGGATAACGTGGGGCATTACGCATGGCAGCAGGAGTTATGAAATTCATGGTGGTAGGCATCATGTGCATTGTAGGTAGGTGTGAATATGGTGGGTTGCAATAACTAATGTGATGATTGGAAAATGATGGTGGCATTACAAGGTAGTAATAGCTTAGTGGTGGCCATTCATGGAGGTGGTCATGGCAGAACATGGATGTCATTATTGAGGGGTAGCAATAGCTATAAATACATTAGTCTTTGGGCTTCTAGGGTATCTTAGACGAAGTAGATAGGAAACCCATAAGAAATTGTTTCTTTCTTCTTCGTAGGACTCCTTCTCTTTCTTCCTAGGTAGGCAAGGTGGTAGAGAGCATGAGGCTATGCATGGGCAATATCTACAATGGACTATTGGCATGAATGACAGTAGTAGCAGGACCAAGAGAAAATTTAATTTTTGTGGTTCCCTATTGTTTCAAACAATCACTTGTTTTAAATTCCAATGCATTTAATTTATATTCCTAATTTTTGAGTTTGATTTACCATTTTCAAAAGGCCATGTATCCCTCTCTAGCTGAGACTATTCCCAGGTTTTTGTACCCATATGGAAGGCATCCTAGGTAATAGTCTCCTAAAATGAGTTTTTTCCCTACTATTGGTGTGACCAAAATTTATGCATTAACACACTTTTGGTGCTAGAAGGAGGTATTTTCTATAGACTTTTATTTATTATCTCTTCTTGCCATTTTCTTGTGGCTATTTCATTTTTCGATCTTGTCTTGGAACCTATTGAATTTTTTTTTCAAAAAAAACCTTGATCTTTAGACCCTTTATTTCCTAGCATTTTTTATGCTTCTTGTTTCTTGAAAATTTTTGTTAGAAAAACATTATTTTTAACTCTCATTTTCCAATCCTTTTTAAGATTTTTGTTTTGGCAGTCCTTACCTGAGTCCCAACCTTGGTAAGGTGGTGTCCATAACTTGATGGTAGAGATGTAAGTTGAGTCCATAACCCACCTTACCAAGGTTGGGACTCAGGTAAGGACCTATTGGACCTACAAATCAAAATAAAAATCAAATTTGATGGTATACTCAACTTTTACCTCTCTACCATCAACCCATTCTTTGCCTATTCCTTTAAATTTGATCCAAACATAATAGAAATATAGGGGGAAATGGCCAAAGCTATGGAGTTAGAACAAATTATCTTCATGAATAGCATCCAAACCTAATTTGGAATGATGAGCATTAGTAATCCTATGCAATCTAACCCTCTACCCCTACCAACTTTCCTAATGACCAACACTATGTTCCAAACTTCCACTCCTTTTCAACTAACTCAACCCTCAAATAATCATTTTCGAGATTCGACATCTTCTTCATTTCTACCATCTAACATTGGTTTGAATGATAATCAATCAAAGGCCTTAATCCAATCAATTGTAAAAACAAAAGGGATATCCAACCTTGTTGGACCTGTTGGACCTACAACTCAAATTGAAAATCAAATAATCCAAATATTAACTTCACTTCAAAGACTTTCCAATGAAGTAGTTGAACTAAAGCAGAGCAACAACAAGGATCCTATACAATCAAAAAAGCCTAGTTCATCAGTCAATGATGACTACTATTATCTCCATAACATGAGGGAACATTCTAAAAAGATTTGTCCCCAATTTTTAGCATTACATGGCAATAATACCCAAGGTCAAAAAAATGGAAAAACCCCTATTAGGTCCCTAATGTACCTCATGAAATAGAAAATGAAGAGGTTTCCTCATTAGAAAAAGTTATTGTAAGCAACCTTGACACACATAACGCCCACTACTAGAGACTTAGCAACATTATAAACAACACATAACAACAAACTAGGAATGATCCTTATACTCCTCCAAATAGAAGAGCTCCTAGTCAAAACAACCAAACTGGGCCATCCCAAGTAAACACCCAACAATGACCAAGCTTTCCTTTCATACTTAGAAGAATTCAACCTCAAGAAGAAGCCAAATATGAACATACAACTTATGATCTAGTTGAGGATTTGAAAAGGCTTAAACTTAACATTTTAATATATGACCTTTTACACTTTAATGAAATGAAAGAGGTGATTTAGGATATAGTTTAGACACCTGTAACCAAAAAAGAAAAATCCCCAATCCTCGAAAGGAAAGTTCACTTTACAAAATATCCTAACATACTATTAGTACATAATGCAAACATTTCCATGATAAGAAAGAAATGTCAACCCCCTTTCCTAATGACTTTGATTATTTTAGGAAAGAACGTCCACAATTTTTTGATGGGTTTTGGTACAACTATTAGTATCATGCCACTATGGATATGTGAGGCTTTAGAAGCATAAAATATACCACAAATGAAAAGTGTGTATTCAAATCAATGGGTCCAATGTACCTATTGTAGGGTCATTAAAAGAAGTGAAAGTACAATTGAAAAAATACCCTACATTTACATGTAACATGGATATCTTAGTAGTTGATATGTCACCCACTTATGGTATGCTCTTCTCTAGGAATTTTGAAGCCAATTTTGGGGGTTTCTTTGGGTAAAATGTCTTAGAATTGTTGATCCCTATCAAAGGAAAATCTAAATACATGATCATTCCAACAGAGCCTTTCTACAAACAAGTAGTTACAACCTTTGATCAGTAAAATCAATCTTTGGAAAATCAAAACACTAACCTTTATGTTGGAGTTATTAAGGTTGAGTGTGGTAAACATATTGTAAATGACCCTGTAAGTGAAATTATAAAAATAAATCTATCTTTTCATACAAATTCTACCCAACCTTATCAAACTTCTAGAGAAGGTGAAGAAATCCATGAAGATACCTTGCCTTATCATCAACACAATGGATTTTGTCTGAGTGATCCACCACCTTTAAGGGAGGACAAGGATATAAATGAGACCCTATCCCTTAAAACATTAGAGGGTGCTCCAAATTTTGATGACATTCATTGAGCATGTTCATAGAAAAGTTTTATTCGATGACTCACCAAGACTTAGATCTGTTAAACCTAAGATTGAGAGTTGGATGAAAGATGAACTTGATAAAATTGTGGAATCTAAAATTATTCATCTTATGAAACATTCAAATTTAGCGCCTGATAGAAAATGAACAAACAAGTTAAGATAATGTCTTGATTTTTGTAATCATAATTATTGAGAAATTGTTAAACGATGTCTTGATAAGAAGTATGTTAGGGAAGTCTTTAAGATAGAAGACCTAGTCCCAAAAAGAGGTAGAACATTTGACCAAGCAAGTCTTCAAGATAAGTTCTCTCCTATGTGGTTAGGCCCATTCTAAGTTAAAGATGTCATTGGCCCCTATGTATATGGAATTGTTGATGTTCAAGGTCATAGGATACATAGGAATTTTAATGCATTTCATTTGAAGCATTTCTACTTAGATGCCTCATATGGACACTTGGTAGATCCTTAGTTGCATGTTTTCTCCCCCTTCACCATGCATTTCATTTGTATATAGTTGCATCTACATATTTTCTTGTATTTCCATCATCTTTTTCTTAGCATATTGATTTTGGTTTGATTTTTTGTGTTTTTCATGTGATTTTAATAATCATTATATTCATTTGAGTTACTACGTGTTGGGTCATCATAACACCATTGGAAAATAATGTTAGTAATGCTTTATGTAATATTTCTTATTACTATTATATAAAGTCTACTTTATATCACATATTTCAATAATGCTTTGATTCTTCCCAATCTTTTTCAAGGTTTTAGTTTTGNTTCCATAAGAAATAATGCTTTGATTCTTCCCAATCTTTTTCAAGGTTTTAGTTTTGTTGGTTATGTCAAATTATGGAGGACAGGATTTATGCCAACTTATCATGTAATCATCATGATCTGTGAGTGTAGGATATGTGACATTGGAGAATGATTAGCCATAATCACTAGGTGACATTGAAAAACTCCATTCTCCCTCTCATAAGCCCCATCCCTTAGGTGTGATAATCCATGGCTATCTTGTAACAATAGGGTGAAGTGTGTTCATCTCCACTTGAGAACCCTTAGCCACCCAAGAGACTTGCTATGATGCCATCAAATTGTAATTAAAGGTACATACATGAGGGTTGAACTACACCATGGGCAAAGTTTTGAAAGGACCATGTTCATTGGCAATGCAACTAATTAGCCAAACTTGTGTTAGAATTCCTACCTTAAGAATGGAGTACACCATGAGCAAAGTTTCCTACAAAAAAGAAAAAAAGAAAAAAAAGAATGAGTACTGTGTTAAGTGCTTAAGTGTGATGGGGTTTGATAGTAATCCTCACCCTAACCTCCATTTCCCCTTTTGAAACTATTTCTCCAAAATTCAAAAAAAAAATTCCAAGGAAAAATCCAAAAGTTATGGCTAGCTACAATCTAACTTGAGCTTGTCCTCCTCATTAAGTTTAGTATAAGTCTCGTCCTCAAAGTAGGTCGCATGCTTTTAATTTTTACCTTGTGAGAAGATTGGGAATGCAATCTTAGTTATACATTTTAATATATATTCTTCTATCTAGTTATAATTATTATTTATAAAGAGTATATATTTTTGAGCTTGATTAAATAAGATGGTGTGGTAAGGGTGGCCAACGTTTAGTTCTCTCTTGATTATATGGTTATTTTAATCATGTTTAGATCAATATGGTCTACTTTCAAGTTTAATTTGGCTATGTTTTATGACCTTTTCAATCCTCTATTTTCTACATTTCCTTTTAATATTTCTATGATTTTGCTATCCTTGCACTTGTTTGCAATTAAAGTTTAGAGGGGGCTAAGTGTTGATGTCAACCTCGCCCATGCCAGGCATGGGGCCATGTTTTTAAAAAGTTTGAACACTGTGAAAATTAAAAGTCTTATAAGTTTTCCATCTTACCAATAGATGTTTATTCTTCAATAGTATTTATGCATTAAATCACTAATTTTTAATACTGACATATTGAAATAAAATGAGCTTTATCATGTGGGAAGAGCTATAGAGTCAAGTAGATATTCCATTATCATAGACTTTTCAAATTAATGTTATGTTGTGAAAATTTTAGGAGGTCACGTACAATGAAAAGTACATGGAAAATAGAGCCTCTTAACCACGTAAGCCTATTAACCACCACAAACATGGACAAATTTTCCTACTCTAGAAGTTCAACAGTCAAAATTGATGTTTATTCAAAATTTCCATCTTTTGATTTGTTACTCAATGAATGGATACCATGTCATATGCTCTCTGTGTCTCATCTATGTGAAGTTGTAACATAAGTCTCTCTACCTTGGTGCTACTCTAATTAAACACTCTTGTAATTCCTCTCAAAGGATCATCATCAGAATGAGCAAGTGGATGATGATGATGATGACATCTACAATTTGGTATGCAATGTTAGGGTTGTGTAGCTGCATCTTTCTACAACTTCAAAACTGGCTAAGTTGAAAACTGAGAAGGCTACCTCTAGGGCCATTATGTCTGCCTATTATAGGTAATTTTTTGTAGCTGGAAAATAAAACCAGTGAATCTCTACAATGTCTCTCAACCAAATATGGGCCTCTCATGACCCTAAAGCTAGGTAGGATATTTTAAGTGTAGGCATTTCATGGGTAACATGGGGCATTACACGTGGTAGCAGGAGTTATGGAGGTCATGGTGGCAAGCATCGTGTGCATTGTAGGTAGGTGTGAATGTGGTAGGCGTGTTAGTGGGCTATAGTAACTAATGCAATGGGCCAATGATGGCAGCGTTACAAGGTAGTAACAGCCTGGTGGTGGCCATTCAGGGAGAACATGGGCATCATTATTGAGGGGTGGAAATGACTATAAAGACATTGGTCTCTAGGCTCCTAAGGAATCCAAGAGGGAGTAAAGAGAAAATCCATAGGTAGTGGTTTCTTTCTTCTCTGTGGGAGTCCTTCTCTTTCTTCCTAGGTAGGCACAGTGGTAGAGAGCACAAGGTTTTGTGCAGGCTGGAACAAAGAGGTAGCGGTTTTCTCCTTTTTTTCTTTTGTAGACATGTGGAACAACCAATGGGCAATAGGGGTAGCGTGCATGAGTAGACATGTGGAACAACCAATGGGCAACAGCGGTGCATTCTATCTATGCCTGGTGGCATGCATGCATTCATGCATCAGCTACCAACCTCTCCTCTCTCTGCAATAGTAGCAGTTGTGTAGCGTTGCAGGAAATAGTGTTTAGCTATGTAGGAAGCAGTCTCTCCCTCTCTCCTTTTTTTTCTGTTAGATGGCACATGGGATAGTGGCTACATGTGATGAGTCATGAATTTGCTGACAGCTGTGATATCGCACCCACTATAATGCACCCATGATATCGCATCTGCGATATCACAGCTGACGTGATATCACGTACGTGATATCACATATGAGATATTGTAGCCTATCTCCTCATCTATAAATAAGAGGTAGACAGATCCAATAATTTAGTTTGAGAGTCAGTTAGTTTGTAGTGTTTTCATTTGTTTCTCTCAACCCTTTTCCTCTCTGTGTATGCCCACAGTGTGGTGAATGTAATTGTACGACATCCTTTATTTCAGTGTCACGTACTTGGACACACATATGATCGACAATAAAGATCGAGATTACTTCATCATTGCAGCATTCACTTAGTTTAATCATTTAATTACTTTTTATTTACTTCTTTCTTAGTTAATATCTCTCACCCTTAAACTCATCTTAAACTTGGAATGAGTACAACTTGATTACGAGCATTTAAGTGTGACTGCTTGGTAACCCAGTAGCATACCTAGGATCTATGCTTGGTAATTCTAGTAGTAGTCGTGCATGAAGTCCAAGGTGTGTACAGATAATCAAGGAACAGATGCTCATTGCACTTAGGATAGTTTAGATCCTCTCACCCTTTCTCTCTTAGCTTAGATAATATTACCTTCCATTTCCTTCAAAATTAGCATTAGGTTAGAACACATCATACACCTCACTCTAGACTAAACCATACGTGACAAAGATAATACTAGTCCAGGTGGGAAGATAGTGAATTGAAACCTAAGGCTAACTGTCTAGATGCCACAACTAGTCTATTTGTGGAGTTCAACTGGATTGCACATGTAATGCTTGTATTCGTATGATTGAGTGTAGGGGTACCTCGCCACTCATCATTGGCGCCGTTGCCAGGGACGGTGCTAGTTATCTAGATTAGTTATATCATACAAGATCATTGTACAAGACTTAATGATATATCTTTTAGAAAAAAATTTATCAAAAAGTCAAATACAAATTCACACACATATTCACAATCATGCCTCTCCTACAAGACTATGATAATGCCACACCTAGTGAGGAAATTCATTGGAGAACTGATGAATTATATGACAATGAAGATTGGAGTACACAATCTAAGGTGGGGGTTTCTTATAAACATAAATGAAAGCAACATCGTCCCAATGCACAAAGGCATAAGTTACTTGATGACGATGAACCCCCACTGGCCACTACAAGCCTAATGCAAATACAAGAAGCTATTCAAATCTCATGTAGGCATCGTAAAGAGAGTTGTCTACCCAATCTCAATTTAAAAAACTTACCTAATTTTTCAAGAGGCTATGACTTAGATCCTCATCAACATTTACAAGCCTTCTACGATGCCTGCACATGGAACAACATTGATAATGGTTGCCAAAAACTCAAGCTCTTCCCTATGACACTCATTGGCCAAGAACAAGTATGGTATAGATCATTAAAACCAAATTCAATACGACATTGGTCAACAATGGTAGAACTTTTTAATGAACGATATCAAACCTACGCAAGAGTGTCGGCCTTGAGGAAACAAATCCAAGACTGGAAACAAGCACAACATGAACCCTTGGACATGGCCTTAGAAGGATATTATGCACTATTAAACAATTTTCCAGGCCATGGGTTTTACAAGGAAAGGCTAATGTACCATATCATTGATGGGCTTCGTAATGCAACAAGAGAAACCCTAGGGATGTATGCCCAAGGTCAATTATATGAACTACAAACCCATCAAGTCCAAGAGCTTATTAAGTAGGTAGCAAAAGAAGAAGGAGAAATGAGTAGATGGGAGAGTGTTGAAAAACATCAACAGGACCAAAATCTCAACTTTACAAAGGTCCATAA
Source organism: Gnetum montanum (assembly GCA_015680685.1). Taxonomy (NCBI): domain Eukaryota; kingdom Viridiplantae; phylum Streptophyta; class Gnetopsida; order Gnetales; family Gnetaceae; genus Gnetum; species Gnetum montanum. The sequence goes on from MNCI01008528.1 coordinate 274,699, forward strand.
TCATAAAAAGGAGAAATCAACCTATCACAAGGAGAAAGAACCATCTTTGCCAGTACAACAATCATTAGAAGAAGTCGAGGCAAAGATCAATAAGATGTTGGAATGGACGTATAAAAAGTGTTGAGAATTTATTGATATTATTGGAGATAGAGTTTTGACAACCCAAGAAGTAGAAAAAAACATTAGACAATCGGAAAGAAGGGATAAGGAAAATAAGAGCTCAACTGCCAATCATACGTATGAATGCAACATATGCCTATACGATCACCCCAAGGGCCAATGCCCAATCCTGTTTCATTTATATGAGCATTGGGAAAACACATTACATCCAGAGTTCGTATAGAGATATTGTGTTTGATTACAGTGGAAAAAATCCCAGTCATGAGGGAGACCACCCTTAGACTGAAGACATCCTTCATATCATCCGAATCCAAATGCTTATCATGTTCAACATCCTATTTCTCTAGCTGGACCAGCATACTTTATGTCACTGCATTATCATTCTCCTCAATACTATCAGCCCATGCCTTCAACATAATCACTGACTTGTGTACCTTACATTGCTTCTCCTAATTTTCAACATTATCATCCTTTCCCTCCTTCTACATCGCCACCAATTGTTCCTAAGGTATCTACACCATAGCAATAACCCAAGAACCCTACTTGTGCTACTGTTTCCAACAGCAGTGATAGATCTTAGCCACATCGAAGACGTCCCTTCTTTAGAAATGACCCTAGGAAGGGACAACACAATTCCAAGGACACTGCATCCTCAAACTCAGCACAAGTCCAACCCTGTGTTGCATCCTGACCTTCGAACCCAACACCTCATGTTACTTCATCAGGGCCACCAATCAACACTCCAACAACCATACGGCCCAATGAACACAGTTATGGAAGGCAACATCCTGATCCTTGCATACCATCTAATGGTCCTAAATATCATAGTGGGTCAACTCGTTATTCAGGAACTACATCGTATAAATTGCCCCACTATGCTTACTACAATCAGGTGTGTGAAACCCGATGGGGTAAGTACGGCCAAGTTCCAATATTTCCAACATGCAAGGCTCCCCATCATCATTTATTAATCCTTGCCATCCTCAACCATTTAGCTATGAGGGATATGCCCCATTCTAAGAGCAAGCAGGATTAATAAATACTTTTCATTTTCTTTAATTTTACAACTTTTATTTTTCTAGTTTTTCATTTTTTAATTTCTTGTTTTATCTTTTTGTCTTTTTGTCTCTTTACATTTTTATAAGTAATCTCATCTATGAATAAAACACTCATGTGGCTCGTTGGTTGAGGTGTGTTCTATGTTACCAAGTCTTAAGTGATCAATTATGTGGACAGTGAGCCCATTACACCCACTCATCCATTCTACAAATAAGAATCACTGTTCAAGGGTACAGTGATATTCTTAACATTCTTAAAAATATAAAATTAATTTTGTGTTCATTGTACCTGGAATGAAGAAGGATGGATCAAGAAGGAATGGTTAGGGTGTGACATCAAGGGGACTTGTGGATTCTCTTTGGTAACATCTGTGAGAGTTATCATGCAATGTGGTTGTACTAAGATCCTTGTAGATCTAACAAAAAATGGGAGTAAGAGAAATCAAAAGGGCACTAAAAAATCAAATTCTATTCTAGGGGGTCCATTGGAAAGGCATGCATCTATTCCTGAAGGTTGGAAGCTTCTCTGGATTCAGCAATCATCAAAAAAAAAAGAAGGAAGTGCCACAAAACAAAAGTCACTCCTCCCTTGAATAAAATGCCAAGTGATCATACACCTTGTTGTTATAGTACTCTCATAGTTTCTCATCATGGGATGAAACAATGTGATGTTACTGATTAGAGGAATGGACTTGGTCCTGATCTTGGAACGATGGGGTAATGACACCTTAATCATGATTTACATGTAGGATTCACTGTGCCTTGGGTCAGTTATCTCATGTTCTAATCTTTACAATCCCTTTCTATAGTTTGTCTCATCTCACTATTCATGTAATTGTAGCTCGTGTTGTGTGTAACATAGAATTCGTACCTCATTCCAGTGATAATTACATGTGTGTGTCTTGTGGAATCAATGTGGATTACAATTAACCATTCTAGTGCCCACAGACACTTTAAGTGTGGTTACACAAGGGCATTATAGGTTGGAACCTACTTTGGGGAGGACCCACTTGTGTAATCTTTTGTAATTTTTACTTATGACATAGCTCACACACACCATTTATTACCCTCTGTGTATTGTTCATGATATTCTTTCCCTTATTACTATCCCTCCAATTCAACGTTTCTATGAATCATCACATAGCCTTTTTCTCTACCATCTACGGCCCTTATTGATAAATTCCACACCATCATAATTTTCGTGCCTTCAAAACTAGTTGAATTACCCTAGAGCCCTTTAACAATCATCTAGATGTCCTTAGTTTACATCGTTTAATTTCAAAGAAATATTAAAAATTCAGTACATTCTCTAAGTGCCCTAACTTCAATGAAAATATATATACATGATCCCCCTATGCTAATCAACATCATTTGCAATTGTTTACGCAGGGAAAGTTTTTCAATTCCTCTCTACGACTCATGATTGCGTGTCCCTCACTTTCATATCCATAACTCGCTCGTTGGTACTTCAATTTTCATTTCTTTTGAACCTACTTGAACCCAAAGTGTTCAACTTAGTCGTGGGAGAGGGGCACACACTAAATAAATTTTTTGAAATTCATCATCACCCAAAGGACAGCTTTAAGGGTAATTAGTTGTGAAATTAAGAATAAAATGTATCAAAAAAAATTTCATACCCTTAGCTATACCAAAAAATTAAATTTGGAACCTAAGCAAAGAGGACTCAACACTATAATCTTTCACGAACATGTTCTTCCAATAATTAACATCACATGGAAATAAAGTAAATCTATTAAGGCAAGCAGTAAGGTATAACCTAACTTTGGTAACATTCTTACTAATGATTGGTCCTATGTGATTGCAGATGGCCCTGAAATGCAGAAAATAGTAAGGTCCTGCTCAAGGTGTGATCAAACAACCTAGGAGAGGTGAAGGACAAGTTCCTACCGAACAACATCCAAAGCAGGAGGAACAATCATTTAGTATCCATCAAGAAGACCTTGCTACTATACAATCAGGATAGGCGAAAGGAGGAGCTGCAACAGTGTTTGAATAGGGACAATATCTCATGCTAACCTAGGATTGTATTCAGACCATTCATGAAAGGTCCATATTCACTATAGTGATCATGGAATTAAACTTTGGACCTTTCACAGAATTTTCTCTAAAGGCCATTAGGGATCACCTCAAAGGATCCCCATTATGGCCTACCCTCTCTAAAAGTTGTGCTTGGTACTTAGGGGAAACATACCGATTTTGGCACAATAAAGAAGAAGGCACCACAGTTAACAATTGTGGTGTGACTGTTGACTTCTCTATTCAAGCCATTTCGGAAGTATTAAACTTTCCGAATACAAGGGCAAAAGTTGCTCAGAACCAGCTGGACATTTTCAAAACCGAGCAACTTAATAAACTATTGACAGAGAATAAAAGGGTGGCAGAAGAAAAAGAGAAGGCTGACTAGGATGCCTCTATGGCACAAGTGCAAACTTACGCACATGCCAAGGCACTCAAGGCCTTACAAGAGGAGAAAATCCAGGTCATACTTCAACACCATCAAATTCCAAGACCTGGAATGCAAGAAAAGGGAAAGACACCCATGGAGGAGTCACCGTCACCAGGAACTACATGAGTTCCATCCAATTTTGTAATCATAGGATTTTCTTTTGTGTTGTGTCTCAATTTTGTTCTGACTCCACACTATGGCATGAATCCATTCTAGCTAGTCAATAATCCCATACCTATCCACTGTGTAATCAATGGAGCTTGTTCTCACTTTAACTTGAGGACGAGTTTTCATTCAGTCGTGGGGGTATGATGAGTCATTCAGGCATATGCGATATCGCAGCCTGTCTTCTCATCTAAATAAGAGGTAGACAGATCCAATAAGTTAGTTTGAGAGTCAGTTAGTTTGTAGTGTTTTCATTTCTTTATCTCAACCCTTTTCCTCTTCGTGTATGCCTACAGTGTGGTGAATGTAATTGTATGGCATCCTTTATTCAAGTGTGACATACTTGGACACGCACATGACTGGCAATAAATATTGAGATTACTTCATCATTGCAGCATTCACTTAGTTTAATCATTTAATTAATTGTTATTTACTTCTTTCTTAGTTAATATCTCTCACCCATAAACTCATGTTAAACGCAGAATGAGTACGACTTGATTACGAGCACTTAAGTGTGACTACTTGGTAACCTAGTAGTATACCTAGGATCTGTGCTTGGTAATTCCAATAGTAGCCATGCACGAAGTCCAAGGTGTGTACAGATAATCAAGGAATGGATGCTCATCGCACTTAGGCTAGTTTAGATCCTCTCACCATTTCTCTCTTAGCTTAGATAATGTTATCTTCCATTGCCTTCAGGAGTAGCATTAGGTTAGAACACATCATACACCTCACTCTAAACTAAACCATACGTGACAAAGATAATACTAGTCCAGGTGGGAAGACAACTAAATGCAACCTAAGGCTAACTATCTAGATGCCACAACTAGTCCATTTGCGGAGTTCGACCGGATCGCGCATGTAACCCTCGTATTCATATGGTTGAGTGTAGGGGTACCTCGCCACTCATCAACATGTGTGCATGGTGGCATACAGCATATGACTCACTACAATAGTCCTAGACTAGGTAGTCCCTTCTTTTCGATGACTTTTCTATTTTATTTTTCTTTCTCTTCGTTTGCCAATGATAGATGATGCTAGCATGCAATCTCTCTCGGTGGCACGGGATCTATCTTCTTCTCTATCCCTCTTCTAGTGGCTACGGACCATGTTGGTTGCAGCGATGTCTGCAATGGACCAAGAACATGAACGACAGTAGCGACTAGGGAAAATTTTAATTTTTGTAGTTCCCTATTAATCACTTTTTTTAAATTCCAATGCATTTAATTTAAATTCTCAATTTTTTAGTTTGATTTACCATTTTCAAAAGGCCACGTAGCACTCTCTAACTAAGATTATTCTTGGGTTTCCGTAGCCATACAAAAGGCACCCTAGGCAGTAGTCTCCTAAAATGAGTTTTTCCCCCAATGTTGGTGCAACCAAAATTTATGCATCAACAGGCAGTAATTGCTAATTTCAACAATCTTAACATGGCACAAGAAAAAAAATAGGGCAACAATTGCTAGCATTTCCACAACGTTGATTTGTAGTTTTCTTGGACCATTATGAGGGTAAGGTACTTTGCAAGTAGGTACAACGACTCCAAATAAATTAGGATTTGGCTCATCTACTACCTTTACAGTATCTAACTTTAATAAAATGAATATGATAGTAAACTTTGCTTTGGTAAGATGGACATTAGGCGATCATTCTATCCAATTTCTTCTGAGGATAAAGTTTTATGTGATGGTTATGAAAATTAATTATCATATTGTTGATCATAGCCTCGGGCCTAGCATGAGCAATGTTGACATCAACAGCCATATGTGTTACATACCGTTCAGTAATGAAAACTGCACAATTATTTTATAGCCGTTATGTTACTCATGCAATGTCCGCTGAAATCATGAATGACATCATACCTTATTACATCATTAGTTTGACGTCACTGCTACCAAGAAATGGCGTATAAATTCATACTGGATGGTGCTAAGTTTTGCAGTACTATGGTCAAGTAGAATTTTATCATCTACTCCATGCCTCCAAAGAAGAAATTACAAACAATGGCTCCCACAGTGCAGGCTAGCTAGTAGTGACAGTCGTGCCCATGGCCATGGTCATGAGCAGCTTTGCTTGGTGTTGACCATGAAGGGTGGCCGTGATGAATCATGCTATGCCTCCAATTCCTTCAGGTCTGCCTTTAAAATTTGTTGAATTTGTTTAAAGGCCTTCAATAAACAGAACTAATTTATGTTTCTACTGAAGGTATCAGCAAACTTGGATCCTTTTATTTTAAGTAGTAGGTATACTGGGCTCAGTTTCAAAGGCAGCATTTTCATTTTTCACTGAAGAGTTGGTGTTAACTTTAGCAGTTTAGCAACAGTCAGTCTGGCTTATAACTTCATGCAGAGTTACCATTAGCAACCATGAAACTTTCCTGACTTTCAGAACAGTTTTGGTTTGATTTCCTGCAAAGTTAGATCTTCTCAAGTCCTAATTCGCTGTTGTATAGCATTCTAATGTAATTTTCAAACCCATTTACTTAATACCCCAAAAGCTAAGAATTCAACCCATTAAAGATTGAACTGCATAGAATCCTGGTGTTATTTTCCAATGAAAAAATTCACTGTCAATTCTTGCGTGTAACAACAGACATTAATGTTTATATTCTTTTTTGGTAAATTACGCCTTACGTTTTAGTATGTAGAATTCATGTATGGTGGGCAAGTTACTGAAACCCAGAAATTATGTTTTTGAAGTTTATTAGTCTTATTACTATTGGAAGAAAATCTGTTTGAATTTCAGAGAAAAATGAGCATAGCAGCCAGACCCGTGCTGCAATCCATGCTGCTGCAGATCACACAAAATTTTGTTGACAAATGGTCATCTCCACCAACAACCATATTTTGCATTGCAGACACATGGTGTGCCACGGGCTCAAACACTTACATCACAGCTCACACCATCGTTCAATCTGTGACAAGAATGTTTCTCAACCACTCCATTGATTCACCCCCAGAATTTGAAGTATATTTCTGCGATATTCCCTGCAACGACTTCAACAAACTGCTCAGAGATCTGTCCTGAAAACCCGACATCAAATATTCTGTTGCAGTTAGTGGGTCGCACCATGGGAGGTTCCTCCCTCGCAGATCCATCCATTTCTTCCATTCATCCATTGCTTTGCACTGCCTTCTGCAGTGAGTACTCCTTTTCGTTATTTTGAACTGCCCTCTTTTGCTATCTTTACCGTTATTGGACATAAAAATGACTATATATTTTGGACTATCGTACTGTTATTACTTGACTGAAAATGGCGATATTTTCGACCGTTGTTGTTGACGTCAACAGCGTTTTCTTTGTATGGCTGCTACACAAACAGCAACACTGGGTATGACGCTTCCAAGTTCCAACAATACTCTCCACTCAATACTACTTGTCTTCTCTTCATAAATAGCTAGTTGATAAGTACTCTAATATCTCTGTAATTTGTGTGGTATTTAAGTATGAGTTACTTCATGCATGCAGATGCATGGACTATATTCATGTTCATGTCTCTGTCACAAAGAAAATACACTAACAAAGACAAGTGAAATGTCAAACATTAGTGTTTATTTTTCAGGTATATCTTTACGGCTATGTCCAGGATTATTGTTCCTTAAGCATAAAACAACATAAATACAACGCAATGATAGTCAGGCATTGCAAATAACTGTAATTCCTATTTTAGGAGCAGTTACTGTAATTCCCTTTCTATGCCTGCAGTAGTGTCAGCTAAGTACATCTTTTTATGTATAGCAAAAGTATCAGCTAAAATGTGTTTCAATTCAACTACCTTGATTGTGAACACTACCGCCAATATAATTGCTATGGGATGAATGCCTGCATAGTAATGCCTGATCGATTTGCAGGTTGGACAGAAATTCCAAAGCATGGAATGCAGGACAAATACATATATCCAATAATGGCCATGTAGCCGAAGCTCATCTAAAGCAGTTCTCTCATGATTTCAAATCATATCTGAGTTGCTGCGCTGAGGAAATGATCCATGGGGGGCCATTTCGTTGCTCTACTTGGCCACCGTTCCACACAGCCTACCAAGCAGGACGGCCTTGCAGTTTTCATACATCACATGGAAGTTGTGCTTAAGGAGATGGCTGAACAAGTAAGATCCATAGTGATTCACTAATTCTTGCTATAATTATCTAATTGAACATCAAATTAAAATCTTTCGACTAGTAACCAGACCTTTTGACTTAATGGCTACCTGGAAGTGTCTGTTGACAAGACCAAAGAGGGTCTATCATTGCTTTACGTTAAACTGGGATTTGGTAAATTGTATGACAGTTTCTAATGAAATGAAGTTTGTGTGTACAGGATTTAACTGAGAAGAGCATTTTGGATGAATTCAATGTGCCACTCTTTGTTCCAACAGTGGAGGAAGTTGAGGCTATCATTGATGCAGAGAACGCTTTTGAGAGAAGGAAGTGAAACTTCTGAAAAGATTTCCTCTTCAAAATGTAATAGAAGTGAAAAAGGGTGAGGAAATGGCTTTTGGTATATCAGAGGAGCTCATATACAGATTTCTGTTTGAGAACTTATTGCTAGATTTCATGGGGAACAAATGTTAGAATAATTGACATTAGGAATTCAGGAGAAAACATTGCATCAAAGCAGAAAATCAACCATACATCAGATTCCATTATGACAGAAAACAACAAAAAAGAAAGTGACTCCCAAGCCCTTGCCAAACCAGGGCAAACAATCAGGCAATGCAAATCTATTAATTTCAATCATAATAAATATATGTAATTGCTTGCTTAACAAGCAAGCTATTTCCAAGTTTATCTTGAGATATCTCATGGTTTCCCCAACTCTCCTCCCCAGCATTACTGGAATAATCTTCAAATCTTCTCTAGCTTACATGAAGCTTCCAATAAATCATCTTTAGTTTTCTTCAGATTTAATTCAGGTCTTTCCAAATTCATCTAGCACGAGATCTTGGCACTATCACATCATTATATTTTAATATTCAATAAAACCATAATGTTGGCATTGCTAGTTTCTAACAATCACCCCTTCAATGACAACATGAAGAACAAACTTAAAAATACACCCCCTTGTCTTGAATTCTCAGCATGTGCACTATTCAATTTCATGCCAGATGTGAATAAGATTACATTATATGTGTTGCAATACAAAAATATGTTGGGCTACTAACAACTTGCAGAAATAAATCTTATTGTTGTGAAACCATCATAAGGGAAGAAAAAACAAACTCCGTCTTATAATACATGCATAAACCTGCATCTTGCAACAACATGAATTCATCTTGCAATAAAAATAATTCAAAAATTCATCCTAGTAATGCACCTGCAAGAATACTCCATCTTGCAAAATCATATTACTAAAACTACCAGTGATGAATCCAAACAAGAAGCAAGAAGCTTTATCTTCTATAGTGACTAAGTCATAGGAGAAACTTATCCTATAAAATCAACAACTACCCACAAGAACAATCCATCTTGTGATAACGATGACAAATACATGTGAGAAAAAAAAAACATTCTCCATGTCATACATTTGCCTACAAACACTAGGCTAGATGTTATACCATCACTACTTAAATTTAAGCCTCTAAGATACGTCAAATCTATCAATAAAAAACCAATGGCTATGTGCAAATTTGTGAAAAAAATAATATCCATGATTTAGTGGATCCTCCATTGTAAAAGAGCCAAAACCTATGGAAACCTCAACACATTCACAACCTTCTACACAAAGCACCATCATTAACAAAAGCTATACTACAAACTTTAATCATTGAATCAACACATGACTTAAAACATATATTAAGGGTCTTCAATTAAACTTTTCTTCAATTAAACCTTGCTTCAATACCACTTGTTAGAAAATTTGATGTTAGGAATTCGAGAGAAAGCATTGCATCAAAGCAGAAAATCAACCATACATTTGATTCTATCATGACAAAAAACAATAAAAAAGAAAGTGACTCCCAATTCCTTGCCAAATCAAGGCAAATGATCAAGCAATTCTATTAACTTCCATCATAATAAATACATGTGATTGCTTGCTTAAAAATCAAGCTATTTCCAAGTTTACCTTGAGATATCTCATGGTTTCCCTATCTCTTCTCTCCAACTTTACTAGAATAATCTTCAAATCTTCTCTAGCTTACATGAAGCTTCCAATAAATCATCTTTAGTTTTCTTTAGATCTAATTGAGACCTTTCCAAAATCATATAGCAGGAGATCTTGGCACTATCACATAATTATATTTTAATATTCAATAAAACCATAATGTTGGCATTGCTAATTTCTAACAATCATCCCCTCAATGAAAACATGAAGAGAAAATTTAAAAATACACCCCGTTGACTTGAATTCTCATCATGTGTACTATTCAATTTCATGCCACATGTGAATAAGATTACATTATATGTGTTTGATGAACCGTGATATCAGGACCATGATATCGGATCCTTCCAAGCAATATTGAGCATATGATATTGGGACTTGCCTTGTTGCCTATAAATAAGAGGTGGGCGCACTTGGTTTTGGCAATTAGTCTTAGTCCCTTACCCAAACTCTTGCTTTTTTTTTTCCTTTCCAAAGATAGAATTATTTTTGAGTGCCCGCAGTAGGAGTTATAAAGTCAACAGATCTTTATTCAAGCATTGTGTACCTGAGCACACCTTGTGTACGGAAATAAAGACAAACTTTGTGATAAACCTTGCAGCATTTGGAATAGCTTAATTAATGTTATTTGTAGTAATTAATGCTTTCCTTAGTTAATTAATGTTCTCTCTCTCATCCTATTAATCTCTCCTATGTAAGCACACTTAGTACGATGACTTCGAGCATGCGTGGAACACTTGGTAACCCAGTAATGATTAGTCCTTAGTAATCCTAGTAGTGTGACACTAGTTCAGGATGTGTACAGTAAGTGGGAACAAATGTTGATGTTTGGACTAGTTAGAGCATAGCGAATTAGTTAAGTTAAGATAGTTACTTAATTAGTTCACTTTTCCCTTTGTAACACCAGGACATAAAAATATAAAAACTATAAAAAAACATGTACCTCAAGTTTGCTTAACCATATAATCATGCTATACAAGTAAGCTTGGGAAGACAACGATTGATCAACTCATCCTTATTCCACAAATGTGCATAAGCACTTAGTCCTTGGAATTCAACTGGATTGTGTGTGTACGCTCGTATTCATATGGTTGAGTGTAAGGATACCTTGCCGCTCATCATTGGCACTATTGCCAGGGACTTTGTTGGTTGTGCGCTAATTAGAACTTAGGAAATCTTTTTCATCATTGGAACGAACCCTTAGGGTTGGTTATCTTAGTATTATTAAAGAGAAGAATATTGCACATTGAATAGAAAATTATGTCTCCTTCTTATGAGAGTGTTTCACTACCTAGGTCTGACACAAAGAACAATCGGAGTGTAGTATACATGATAATTTGCTAGTCCCTCAATAGTTTCACGTGGTATACATTCATCTCAATGAGTATATACCAAACTTTACCTTTACCCTCCACTAGGATGAACAATTGTGTTGGCATGATTTAGAAGGTAACATAGTGTTACCTCCCGATCGCTTAGTCCCGAGCATGCTTATTCGTGCTCTCAAATGAATTGGCATGCAGTATTTACAAGAAGAATACATTGTGTATGAACATGACTTGAGAGAGTATCGATCCACAGAGGGCACAACGTCAAAGGAACTTACAATAGGAGAGACATCACAAGTCTATGAAGGGCAAGTGGTCGCAGGATATCCCACATATCCCAAGTGAAAATGAGGGTCGTGAACCTACCTCAGGAAGTCTCCCACAGAATGATGTTCCTCTCGTTGACTTCACTCAAGGGGTTGTGTATTAGAATCTTTACTCAACTATCCATAACCTAGATTCTCATATCAATAGACAAAAAGGGTTTGAAAAAGGAATACAAACACATGACAAAGATGGACATTCCGATCATAACCGCAATTGAGGCTATGACCACCAAAGAGAACAAAGCAAGCATAGCCATGGTGATGGTTCTCCTTCTCCTTCACCTTCATCATCCCCTTCACCCTCTCCTTTAGGATCTAGACATAGTCATAGAGGAAAAGACCATGAGGATAATGGTAAGCAAGGAGGGAATCATAGATGAAAGAGTTAGGAAAGGGGATGATGGCATTCTAGAGAATCATAGCATAGAAGAATGGAAAGTAGGGAACAACATAGGCATCATAGACGCCACAAACAGGACAATCACGATGAACCCCTACTCGCTACTCGAAGTATGCTAGACATAACTAAGGCTGTTAGAGTTCCAACAAGGCATCAAAAAGATAGTAGGATCAAGAGATTAGACATGAACAATATCCCAAATTTTGAAGGGGGATACAACATTGATCCTCAAAATCATCTACAAGCATTTCATGATGCATGTGCCTTACAAAACATAGAAAACGAATGGCAAAAACTAAAGTTGTTCCCATGGATACTAGTCAAAGAAGTAGAGAGTTGATACTGGTTCTTAGAACTAGAATCCATTCGTAGGTGGAGTACCATGTTAGAATTGTTCAATGATAAGTACCAAATGTAATCCCGAGTGTCCAACTTGCGAAAGAAAATCCAAGGATGGAAACAAGGAGGACATGAACCCTTGGATGCTACCATGGGTTGATATTATGCACTATTACATTGTTGTCATGGCCATGGTTACATGCAAAGGAATCAACTACACCATCTTGTAGATGGGCTTAGGCATGAAACATGAAGAACCCTTGGGACTTATGCCCAAGGAAGACTATCTGAGATTAGGACCCATCAAGTACAAAGATTATTAGAGCAAGTTGCTAAATAGGAAGGTGAGCTAAGGAAAAGAGAGAGTGCAAAGGAATATAATAGAGATCCTTCCCTCCGAAAGGAGGGAGTAAGATTTTATGAGGATGAAGAAGAGTCACCACTCGAAGAGATGGTGAATAGGAAAACTTTGTCTATTCAAAAGTTGGCATCGGATGTATTGGGAAAGGTAGATCAAATGTGGGACTCCCTAGATAATAGATTTCAAGCCATTCTCAAAATAGTAGAGGAGCCTAGAGAGCAAGGTAGTGATCATGAAAAGAGAAAAAAAGAGAAACTGAATATGCATGTAACAAAGGTAAGGGCAAAGTTGCCATCATTGAAGAGGTTGTGGATTTAGATACAAACACTAATAATGGATGTGGGATATGCTAATATGACCATCCTAAGGGATGTTGCCTTGTAATCTCACATTTGCAAGAGTTTGGTGTGTATGCACTCAACCCACGATTAAACAGAAGGCAAACACCCCAAAGGTTACCTTATCCTCAAGGTAACACAAGACAGTTCCACCAACCCTTAATGTATTATCCAAGTGGAACTCCACCACAACCAATTGAGCAATATCAAGAGTGGCAACACCCACAATCATTGGGAATGCCACCACCATAGCAATAGTATCCTTACCATCAACCTGACTTGTATGGATATTACATGCAGCAGCCAATCTCTCCACGTGACTCTACTGGTTACATCACTTCTCAACCTTACTACTAAGCCCATGAGTATTATAGGACTCCTTCTCCTAGGGGTGATGTTCCACAAACATACTATCCATCTCATCTAGCTACATCTCTTCCACCCATATCTCCATTACCACCTACTCCAGTTATGCAAGGTGAGCTCCTTGCCCAGTTGTAGCAACATAACTCTACGAGGGTTGTTAACTCTCAATCTACTATTGGTCTTGACAACCACATGAAGAAAATACCTTTCTTTAGAACCAACAATCCAATTAAGTCCTTGCAACCACAAGCAGCTAATCCCTTAGACACCTCATTACCAATCAAAACTTCGAAACTCCCTTCAGACCAAACACCACGTCTAACACATACAATCATGTTAACTCATGTCGTCACCAATTGGATAAAAATTGGCCATCTTCCTAGGAAATTTTCTGATCCTAGGAGTCCTCTTATATAACTATAGATCACTAGAAATGAGCCGTGCAAAGCTATTTTGGATTCAAGTTCTAGGGTCAACTTAATTTCTCAAGAAATGTACAAGGCCTGAAACTTTCCTCCATTAAAAAAAAGTAACATTTGTTTAGATTTGGCTAACTAGTCCATCACTATCCCATTAGAACTAGTGGAGGACATTGTCACCACTATTTTTAGATGGTCGTGTCCAGCCAATTTCCTAGTGATTTAGGTCAATAACAATAAGGGTGGCTTCCCAATCATAATGGAAAGAACATGGCTAAGCACAATTGACATGCACCTAGGAATCCATGATCTTTCCCTAGAAATATCAAAGGAAATACGTTTGGAAAGATCAAGAAGAAGAAAGTTCCATGCATCACATACAGTGACATAGGATGTAATTGCATGTAGAAGTTATGGTTTGTGCAACGTTCAACATTGCCTACATGTAATTAGTGTGCACAAGTAACTAATATACAAAGGTGCATGTATGTAGTAGCCACAAGACAAGAAGGCACATAGTGGATAATAGCTAATCAAGAGAGAAATTCAACTATATGCATGGAACTAACTGAGGGTTTCACTTGCACTTACATCGATAGCATAGACACATTAGAGTAAGTCCATCACCAACTTCCAAGTCTTGACATTGAAAATATCAACTAGGGGAAGTTGGAAACCCCTAATAAGTTTAAGTATGAGCCCCTTGAGTTAAAACCATTGTCCATCGATATGGAATACACGTTTCTCAAGAATGGAAAATCAGTAATTATTAATGCTAAGCTCACTTCTCAACAAAAAGAGAGACTACTAAAGGTAATAAATAAATGGTTGAAAGACTTTGCTTGGTCATATCTTGAATTAATAGGAATAGATCCTAGGATATGCCAACATAGAATTTACACCGACCCCTCCATGAAGCCTCGAAGACAACTGCAGAGGTGACTTAACCCAAAGCTTAAGTAAGTGGTTAAGGAAGAAATCAAACAACTTCTAAAAGTTGGGTTCATATACCCCATTGCTCATAGTGAATGGGTTAGTTCCTTAGTTATTGTACCCAAAAAGGGAGGTAAATTGAGGATGTCCATATATTTTAGACTACTGAATATGGCAACATTCAAAGACCACTTTCCATTGCCATTCGTCGGCCAAGTCTTAGACACTGTTGTAGGGCATCGCTACGATAGTTTTCTGGATGGGTACAGTGGGCACAACCAAATAAAAATAGCCCCATAAGACCAAGCCAAGACTAGGTTCACCAATCCTTAGGGAACATTTGCATACAAACAGATGTTGTTTGGCTTGTGCAATGCCCCTGCAATGTTTCAATAATTAGTTCTAGGCATATTCTAGTAGTAGATAGGAAACAGTGTGGAGGTCTTCATGGATGAATTCTCCACCTACAAAGCAAACTTTGATCAAGCCTTGGACTGGTTACAGCAAGTACTAAAATGATGTTTAGAAACCAACTTAATTCTCAACTGGAAAAAAATCCATTTAATGGTCCAAGAAGGCATCATATTAGGGCATAATATTTTGCAAACAAGGATAGAAGTAGACCCTGAAAAGATCAAAGTTATCCAAGGAATTACGCATCAACTTGAAACTATAAAAGATATTCGGTCATTCCTTAGACACACTAGCTATTATAGAAGATTTATTGAGAACTTTTAAAAGGTTGCAAAATCATTGGTTGAACTAATGAAAAAGGATGTACCTTTCAAATGAACTAGGGAATACAAATTAGCTTCCAAACTTTAAAATGGAAGCTAGTAGAAACACCCATTCTATAAGCTCCTAACTGGTTTAGAATATTCCACATAATGACTAACATGTCCAACTATGATTTAGGAGCCATACTTACACAGTTAGATGATCAAAAACGTCCTTATTACATCCACTGTGCAAGTCGAAGTATTGCTAATGCACAACTTAACTACAATACAATAGAGAAAGAGTTAATGGTTGTAGTGTTTGCATTGGAAACATTTAGACACTATGTATTGGACTATAAGGTATTTATACACATGGATCATAGTGCAATATGGTTCCTAATGAATAAACCAATAGTTAGCCCTTGCATTATACGGTGGCTTGTAATCTTACAGGAGTTCGATCTTACGATGATTGATCAAAAAGGCAACAAGAACATAGTTGCTGATCATTTATCTCCGTTGTGATGGGATAAAAAAGAGGAGGAGTATCCAATTTCTAATCATTTCCCTGATGAACTCCTCTTTGCAAGTGTAGTAACTAATCAATTGACCATGGAGACAAATTGTTATAGTAGTATTCTCATCTATCTCCTTACACAACAACCACCACAAGAGTTAGACAATAAAAAGAAACAAAAATTTCTTCATCGAGCTAAGTATTTTATGGAAATCAATGGGCAACTTTATAAAGTATGTCCTGATGGCTTGGTCCACCAGTGATTTCCTGATACAAATCAACTATGAGTTCTCCAAGATGCTCATGAGGGTCCTTGTGGGGGTCATTATGCTAGGAGATGAACAACCATTAAAATCTTGCTTACAGGATATTATTGGCCTACATTGTTTCAAGATGCCCATCATTTTCTCCAATCTTGTGAGCACTATCAACATGATGAGGGAATGACTACTAGAATGGAGGGTCTAAAAAAATGGATTCAACCTTTAGAACCCTTCAACATATGGGGAATTGATTTTATGGGGCCCATTACACCAATGTCCAATGGAAAAGCTTACATCATTGTTTCCATTGACTACTTTACAAAATGGGTAGAAGCAGTCGCTGTTATGGATTGTACATCATCTACATTTGCAAAATTTGTTCAACAACAAATTATAAATAGGTTTGGCATGCCTCATGCACTTCTTTCTAACAATGGCACACATTTTATAGGTGAAACTTTTCGAAAGCTGATGCAACACTTAGTGGTTGAACATAAACTAACTACACCATACCACCCTTAAGCGAATGGTTAAGATGAAGTCACCAATATGGATATTATGAAAATATTGACAAGAACTATTAGCAAGTATAGGTAAGATTTTTGCACCAAATTGAACAATGCTCTTTGGGCATACCTCTCCACATGGAAACTCCCTATAGGCTACTCTCCCTATGAGTTAGTGTACGGGAAACTTCCAATGCTTTCCATTCAAGAAAAACTCTGTATGCTATATATGGCATGTGATCTCGACCTTGACATTGATCTAGCACAAAAAGAACAGTTAATGATCCTTAACTTGCTAGATGAGAACTGATTAACTACGTCATGACCTAAGGGTTAGAAAACTTAAATATCAACCAAGAGATAAGGTTCTCTACTGAAATCCCACACATGTGCCATAACAAACCAAATTTCAAATGCTGTGGGAAGGATCTTATGTCATTCATGCAACTTTTCCTTCAAGTGCCATGATAATTTACAAACCTAAGAGCCCAGACAAGAAACTATTGGTCAACATCCAACAAACCAAACCTTTCCATGAACCTAGGATAGCCAGTACCAATGCTACCACTATTGGTGGACAACCTTACTCCCTATTTTGGATTGCCTCCTACCACCTCAGTCATGGGGGAGACAGCCACCAATGCTAACCATTCAAAGCCCTCAGTTTCATTTGTATTTTTATTTTATAGATTTTTTAATTTTACTTATTTTTTTTATCTTACACCATCATTCATATTTTTACTATTTCTTTGTTTGATTTACTTTTATTCATCTTACAATAAGTGCTCATGATGGTGGGTTGTATTATAATGATGTTGGTTGCTAATGTTTGGTTTTTTCCTTTGATTTTCAATGTTGATACTAAGATATGGTTTTTTTTGATAAAATAGGTAATGATTCCACACCATCCATTTATCCATTCAACACTATGGTCTCCCTTGGCTTGGAGCTGTACTGTCCCTTTTTCTAAATAAACTTGTTAATGAATTGGCAGCTTTGTATTCTTCAAACCAAGGAAGGACTCAATGGTTGAAAAGGATGTGACTTCAAAGAGATTCGACGCACTTGTGCTGGCTATTCTCTTAGGTACTTGGATTCTTTTCCTATGTTTTTTGCCATTCTACTGATAACCAAACATCAGGAAGTCAAATGAATCAAATAAGTCTTTGCATGGTGTGGTTCTCACGCCAAAAAAACGTGGAAATTCAAAGCACACCCCTTAGACAGAACAAAGAAATATGGGGCTACAAGCACTAGTTATGGCACTGGAAGGACATGTTATCCATGCCTAAAGGTTTCCTCTAACTAAGGCCTTTTCTCGCTCGTTGCTTCTCCATATCGCTCTCCTTGGAATGGTGGTGACTCTTTGTGGAAGCATTCTTGTCTCTTTAGGAGGATTGATTGGTCAAGTGTATTGATGTGAGATCATTGGATGTAGTTGGTTTGAGTCTAGATTTGGAATGAGTTCTACTCAGTCACCTTAACCATGAAATACACAAGGGACTTTACACAACCTTTCTCTTGGGATTCCATTCCATCTTCTCCTCTCCATCTTTCTTCCCATTTTCCACCTCACTAATGGTTTTATGATTAGTCTATATTTTTGTTGATGCATTGTTTTTCCTTGGTAAATTCTTGTGGGTAAGCTTTTAACCCTTGTTCCATGTGTCATTCCTAGAGCCTACGGACTCTCTAGTTTGTGGGTTTGTCAGGGCATGAAAGGCATGAGCCTGCTTTGGGGAGGATCCATTGACATTCTTCTATGGTGCAATTGTTAAATTCTTTTCATTAAACAATTCTTACAATCAATAATTTCCCATTTCATCCCCATCCATGACATCCATTTTATTGACGTCATCGTTGTTATTTTTTCCATCTTTCTTGTTCCTTCTATTGTTTTCATCTTATTGCTACCAAAGGTTTGCTCTTAGTCATGGGGGTCCTATTACAAATTTTTCCATTCTACTACTTATTTCACTCCTACACATCAGGTAGTCACCAGTAATAAACCTCTAGCCCAATATCTGCCATACCCACAACCCAACCAATGTGCTTCATGTCGAGGCAAGGTATTAACTACATGATGGCTTATCTATCCTTGCTAATTCATAATTGTGTTGTGTGTGCAAATGGTAATCATACGAACAATGGACTGGGCTAGGAGGGAGCACTCATGATGGAATGGAGCTGGAGCATTTACGAAAGGAACAAGTTTGATCACATGGCTATGGATAAACAATGGAAGGCATAATCTTAGTGGCGATAGAAACATGCTCATTTTCTTTTCTCTCTCTCCAAGCTGTCAAATAAGAGTTTAGATGTCATTTATGTATAGTGTTCACCACCCTAGGTATGAACACCAATGTTGTAATGTGTTGTTGATCCATTCACTAGGCACTTTGAGTTTGTCATCCTATTTCACCGTCAGTGTCATTTAGCCAATAATCCCATACCTTCCCAATATTTTGTAAGTAACTCAAGGACAAGTTTTCATTCAATCATGGGGGTATGATAAACTGTGATATTGGGACTGATGATATTGGAGCCTTCCAAGTGATATCGAGCATCCAATATCAGGACCTGCCTTGTTGCCTATAAATAAGAGGCGGGTGCACTTGGTTTTAGTAATTAGTCTTAGTACCTTACCCAAACTCTTGCATTTTTTTCTTTCTAGAGATAGAATTATTTCCGATTGCTTGCAATAAGAGTCATAAAGTGAATGGATCTTTATTCGAGCATTATGTACCTAAGCACACCTTGTGCACGACAATAAAGACAAACTTTGTGATAAACCTTGTAGCATTCAAAATAGCTTAATTAATGTTATTTGTAGCAATTAATTCTTTTCTTAGTTAATTAATGTTCTTTCTCTCATCTTGTTAATCTCTCCTAAGTAAGCACACTCAGTACGACTACTTCGAGCATGCATGGAACACTTGGTAACCTAGTAACGATTAGTGTTTGGTAATCCTAATAGTGTGACACTAGTTCAGGATGTGTACGGTAAGTGGGAATAGATGCTGGTGTTAGGACTAGTTAGAGCATAGCTAATTAGTTAAGTTAAGATAGTTACCTAATTAGTTCACTTTTCCCTTTGTAGCACAAGGACATAGAAATATAAAAACTATAAAAAATCATGTACCTCAAGTTTGCTTACCCATACAATCATGCTATACAAGTAAGCTTGGGAAGACAATGATTGATCAACCTATCCTTGTTCCACAAAGATGCATAAGCACTTAGTCCTTGGAATTCTACCGAATCATGCATGTATGCTCGTATTTATATGGTTGAGCGTAGGGATACCTTGCCACTGATCAATGTTGCAATACAAAAAAAATTTATTGTTGCAAAACCATCATAAGAAAAAAAAGCTCCATCTTATGATACATGCATAAACCTACATCTTTCAACAAAATTAATTCATCCTACAATAAAGATAATTCGACAATTCATCCTAGTAATGCACCTACAAGAACACTCCATCTTGCAAAATCATATTACTAAAACTACTAGTGATGAATCCAAACATGCAACAAGTCCAAACAAGCAAAAAGCAACTTTATCTTCTATAGTAACAAAATCATAGGAGAAAATTATCCTATAAAACTAGAAACTACCCACAAGAATAATCCATCTTGTGATAACAATGAAAAATACATGTGAAAAAAAAAACATTCGTCATGTCATACATCTACCCACTAACACTTTGTCAAATGTTATACCATTGCTACTTAAATTTAAGTTGCTAAGATCTATTGAATCTGTCACTATAAAACTAATGGCAATGTACAAATTTGCAAAAAATAACAATATCCACAATCCCATGGATCCTACACAATAAAAGAGCCAAAACCTATGGAAAGCTCAGCATATTCACAACCTTTTCCACAAAGCATCATCACTAACAAAAGCTATACTACAAACTTTAATCACTAAATCAGTGCCACATCACATAAAACATATATGAAGGGCCTTCAATTAAACCTTGCTTTGATACCATTGTTTAAAAATTTTGATGTTAGGGATTTGGGAGAAACCATTACATCAAAGCAGAAAATCAACCATACATATAATTCTATTATGATAGAAAACCACAAAAAAGAAAGTGACTCCCAATTCCTTGCCAATCTAGGGAAAATAATTAGGCAATTCTATTAATTTCTATCATAATAAATACATGCCATTTCTTACTTAAAAAGCAAGCTATTTCAAAGTTTATCTTGAGATATTTCATGGTTTCCGTAACTCTTCTCTCCAGCTTTACTAGAATAATCTTCAAATCTTCTCTAGCTTACATGAAGCTTCCAATAAATCATCTTTAGTTTTCTTTAGATCTAATTTAGATCTTTCCAAAATAATCTCATAGGAGATCTTGGCACTATCATATAGTTATATTTTAATATTCAATAAAACCATAATGTTGTCATTGCTAGTTTTTAACAATCACCCACTCAATGACAACATGAAGAGCAAACTTAAAAATACACTCCCTTGACTTGAATTCTCAACATGTGCACTATTCAGTTACATGCCACATGTGAATAAGATTACATTATATGTGTTGCAATACAAACATACATTTTGCTACCAAAAACCTACAGAAATAAAACTTACTGTTGCAAAACCATCATAAGAAAAGAAAAAATCCATCTTATGATACATGCATAGACCTGCATCTTGCAACAAAATTAATTCATCCTGCAATATAGATAATTTGACAATTCATCCTAATAATGCACCTGCAAGAACACTCCATCTTGCAAAATCATATTACTAAAACTACTAGTCATGAATCCAAACAAGCAACAATTCTAAACAAGTAAGAAGCTTTATCTTCTATGGTGATAGAATCATAGGAGAAACTTATCCTATAAAACTAGAAACTACGTACAAGAACAATCCATGTTGAGATAACAATGACAAACACATGCAAAGAAAAAACATTGTCATGTCATACATATGCCTACTAACACTAGGCTAGATGTTATACCATCACTAGTTAAATTTGAGCTACTAAGATATGTCCAACCTGTCACTACAAAACCAATGGTAATGTGCAAATTTGCAAAAATAATAATATCCACAATCTAGTGGATCCTCCATGGTAAAAGAGCCAAAACCTATGGAAACCTTACACATTCACAA
This sequence comes from Gnetum montanum, assembly GCA_015680685.1. Taxonomy (NCBI): domain Eukaryota; kingdom Viridiplantae; phylum Streptophyta; class Gnetopsida; order Gnetales; family Gnetaceae; genus Gnetum; species Gnetum montanum. The sequence goes on from MNCI01008528.1 coordinate 296,571, forward strand.
CCTTGTACACAAAGTATCATCATTAACAAAAGCTATACTACAAACTTTAATCACCAAACCAACACCACATGACATAAAATAGATATCAAGGGTCTTCAATTAAACCTTCCTCCAATTAAACCTTGCTCCGATACCACTTGTTAGAAAATTTAATGTTAGGAATTCATGAGAAACCATCACATCAAAGTAGAAAATCAACCATACATCTGATTCAATTATGATAGAAAACAACAGAAAAGAAACTGACTCCCAAGCCCTTGCCAAAGTAGGGCAAAATGATTAGGCAATGCAATTCTATTAATTTCCATCATAATAAATAAGTGTAATTGCTTGCTTAACAAGTAAGCTATTTCGAAGTTTATCTTGAGATATCTCATGGTTTCCCTAACTCTTCTCTCCAGCTTTATTAGAATAATCTTCAAATATTCTCTTTCTTACATGAAGCTTCCAATAAATCATATTTAGTTTTCTTCATATCTAATTTAGATTTTTCCAAAATCATCTGGCAGGAGATCTTGGCACTATCACATAATTATATTTTAATATTCAATAAAATAAAACCATAATATTAGCATTGCTAATTTCTAACAATGAATGTATGGAAGAGTTGCTTAGCAGGTTTAGAGAAAAGGCCTCTGAATGCCCACAAGAATTCCTGCAAAACAATATCAATGTGATGATTGAATCCCTGGTCCGTAGAGACGAATAAAAGCCTTCTGTGAAACAGTACTGAAACCAGCATTAAGAGTGTCAAGAACGTATATTCTAGAATTTGAAATTTGAGTTGAGTTTCGTGTAGTAGACTTAGACTTAAATAGGCTTCTAAAGTTTCAATTTTCAACTTCAACCAAGCTTTGTAGCGGATGCATAAATTGCTAGAGCATCTTTAAAGAAAAATGACTATCTAGCATCTGCTATTCTGGTAATCTTGGCTTCTGATGTTTTCATAATGGCTACCTTTTCTGCCAGGTAAATTACATCAAACATTTTCTTTTTTTCCTTTGGATTCCTTTTGTCAGTTTTGTGTGCGTTAACAGTTCTGAGCCAAGTGAGGTGTTTTGCATTAAAAAAACATAATAATAACCGACCCATGGTTGTTAAAATTTCATTTGCATTGTTCCAGACAAAGTTGTGTAACGTAGAATTCTAATAATTTTTTCCCACGCAAGAGTTCGATAAAATTGTTAACATATTACTTCTCGTTGATATGTCCAAATCTAACAAGACTGTTGAGAACACATAAGCTAATTTCTCCGGTTTTTTTAAATTAAGCTACCATAACTAAGTTGCCGGATTGTTCACCACTAAATATAATATACATGTGCTGACCTCTCGATCCAGAAACAGAACCCACCAACAAAGGAAAGCAACTATTTTGTTTTGATTAGTCTGTGGTGTGGTCTGAGTTTGTTTTTACTTTTTTTCAGACGAGTGCTGTTTGTTCCTTTAGAATTTTTAGGTTTCCTGTTTAGAGTTTTTCGTGTTTAGGGTTCATGATGTTTTAGGGTACAGGATTTATGGTTTTTAGGATTTAGGGTTGTGAAGGTGAACCATAGATCGGGAGAAAAACCATAAAACCATGCCATTAGTTCCTTTCTTTACAGAAGAAAACTCCGATTTAAATACCGCAACCTTTACCTATGCAGTGCAGCAGTGGCATAAAGTGGGGTATTTGACCGTATACTTTTGAGTTCACGAGCTTTTGGTTTGGTGAGGCAGCTGAGCTGGGGTATGAAAACCCTCCAATGAAGATATTGTTTTTGCAATAAAATTAAGAGCTTCTCACATCGGGTTACTCTCCTGTTATAAAATAAAACAAATAAAAATACACATAGTTGGCAATCAGAAAAAAAGGTGTTTCACATTTCCTTGGTTCAGAGGGACATAGGACGAGTCCCTAATTAGTTTAGGGATATGAAGGGTTTTTGAGATCACTAAGAAGCTGCAACTAGGATGTGATAAGTGATCGTTTGATCTAGATTGGATTATGAACACGGAAGGGATAGTTTTCCAGACTTATTAAAGTTACACTTCTAAACCCTTTCCTCTCACTGATTTGACAGTGAGGCCCTTCTAACTCTAATATCAATTTACAAGAGAAAAACAAAACAATAGCCTTCTCTTAAGGCCCTTCTCCTAACTCTAATATCAATTTACAAGAGAAAAACAAAACAATAGCTTTTTCATGTTAGCTCACCATAATTTTTTATAATTTTAAAAGCAAGAATACATCACAAAGCTGTAAGTTACAAAAGAGACAAGTATCAAATCCTTAGTGGTTGATCATGTTATTCCTAGTCATTGGCACCAATATTATATTAAATTTAAAAAAATGCAGAAAATAAAAAAAAGATAGAGAGTTACCTTGGGAAAACCTTCAAGCTGAAAAAACCTAGCAAAAAATAAACTCTTGGACCATTAGCGACACAACTTTAGAAGATTGAAGCTCAAGAAGAATTTACAAAGAAAGGGAGATGATTCTCAAGCTTATGCTTTGAAAAGTGTGATCCTTAGATGCTTCCTTTGAGCTCCTTATATATTATTATGGGTTACAAAAAATATACCTATAGTATAAGGGATATTTATTTTATTTTCGAGAGAAATAAGTTGGCGTAACAAAACCAAAATAGAAAATTAAATATGGACAAGGATAGTCAGTAGATAATGAATGGTGGAGAGTCAAGGAAAATTTTCCTTCAATAACCATCATAACAATTTTTTCAAGTCCAAGATCATAAATAGCTATGATAGCCAACAAGGATCTTATGAATGTTAATCTTACTATTGGAGAGAAGATTTCATCATAATCAATCCCCTTTCTATGAGAAAATATTTTAGGTACAAGTCATGATTTGTATTGATTCCTAAATTTTATTTTGTACACCCATTCATTTTCAATGGGTTTTCTCTCTAATAGAAGCTCAGTTGATTTCGAAGTTTTATTTTTGTGAATTGATGACATTTCAACATCCATTGCCTATTTCCACCTTGAATTTTGCATAGACGAACATGCCTTATCATGTGTTGATGGCTCAATATTTTTAGTAAATAGGACATATTCTTCTAAATGTGAAAGTAATCGTCATACACATGTTGAACATCTTAAATGATCCTATTCACTTTGTTGTTCACTTAAACTATATTCTCCCTCCTCATGTTGTTCCTCCTTGTTTACCATGTTATTCACTAGGGGCAATAGCCCTAGCCAAGGAAGGATGACCCTCAAAAATTTCATTATTAATTTCAATAGGCACATACGTAGGAGTTACATCATTTGAAGGAGTTTTAGAATTTGAAGATTCCTCCTTCATAGATCCACATTTTTCTCTAAAGATAACATCTCAACTATAAATAACCCTTTTAGTTTTTGGGTTATACAACTTATAAGCTTTGACACCATGTCCATAGCCAAGAAAAATACATTTGATAGACTTAGAGTCTAATTTGGACCTATCAGATTTTGGTACATGTATATAGGTTTCACAACCAAAAATCTTCAAATAGTTTAAATTAATGGACCTACCACTCCAAACTTCTTTTGGAATTTTTCTGCCAAGCACTAATGAAGGAGATTTATTGATAAGATAACATGCAGTCATTATTGCTTCATCGTAGAAACACTTGTCAAGGTCAGATTCACTAAGCATACATCTGGCACATTTTATTAATGTTCAATTGAAGCACTTCATTTTGTTCAAGAGTTCCTAGAATAGTCTTTTTTCTTTGAATGTCATGTTCTTTACAAAAAACCATTAAATTCATTTGAGCAAAACTCACCACCATTTTCATCTCTTAGAATTTTGATTTTCTTTCCTAAATAATTCTCAACAAGAGATTTGAATTCTATGAATTTTCCAAATACTTCAAAATTATGTTTTAAAAAATAGATCCAACTCTTTCTAAAATAATCATCAATAAAAGAAACATAATACATAGCACCTCCAAGGGAAAATGTTTTAATATCTTTAAATGGTTCACATACATCACTATGTATTAGTTCTAATATTTGAAGAGATTTAGCATTACTTCGTTGAAAACTATGACATCTCTATTTACCATGGATTCCAAGGAATCTTTTGAAAGCTTAAATTTACCTTACTGGTGAAGTTCCTTGAGTCTTTTTTTCTCCAAGATGTCCCATTCTTTTATGCCACAAATCAATACTTGAATTTAAATCAATAATTGCTAATGCACTTAATTTTTGCTCTAATGTCTTAGCTTCTAATTTATACAACTTGCCTATTTTAATTTTAGAAGCTAAAATAGATGAACATGTGGTATTGAACATTTTCCACTTCCAAAGATAATAGTTATTTCTACATCATCCAATTCACTTACAAATAAAAGATTTTTAGTAAGTCTTAGAACATGATGTACATTGGAAATCAAATTAACTACTCCATTTTTAAATTAAATCTTTACATTTCCATAATCTATAACTTTGCATAAAAACTATCATTACCGAATCTTACCATTCCAAGATTGGATGATGTATATTTACTAAACCAATCAACATGTGGAGTGTAGTGATGAGATGCACCCAAGTCCACATACCATGAATACATATTAGCATTACTAGAAGATGAGACAACATACAAATCTCCCTCTTAAGTAGGAGGGGCTTGATCATTTTTTGGTACATTACTATCTTTGTCCTTTTTAGGAGGGGCTTTATAATCTTTCTTTATATGACCAACTTTGTCACAAGTCAAACATTTAGCTGGATTCTTTACAATTTTTTGAGGATTATGCTTAAATTGGGGCGTCTTAACAAACTTTGGCTTTACATCATTTTTGATAAATAATACATCATTTTGAGAAGTAGAAGTTTTCTTTCTTGCTTCCTCAAGTAATAACTGACCAACGATATTATCAAAAATAGAGCTGGTAGATGTATTACTTACAGTTATCACAAAAGTGTCCCATGAATTTGGACATGTGTTGAGAAGTGTGATGCATTGATCTTCCTCATCCATTTTCACCCCCATAGATTGCAACTGATGGACAAGTGTATTAAAGCTATTTAGGTGTTCTATAATGGTAGTACCTTTAACCAATTTACAATCATACAGTCATTTCTTCAACAACTTATTGGTTAAGAACTTTGTTTGATATAAATTGCAATTTATCCCATAAATCTTTAGCAAAAGAAACATTGGAAACATTAAGCAATGTTGAATCTGAACGACATAAATGAATTATACTTATCACATTTAGGTTCAACGTTTCCCACTCTTCATTGAACATCTTATTTGGTTTTACTTCCAAAATTGCACAGTGTTGCTCCTGTTCAATGAGGAGAGCTTCCATCTTGATCTTCCATAATTCATAGTTAAACCTGTTAAACTTTTCAATTTCAATTTTGGAAAAAGAGTTGATCATGATTTTTTCCCGCAATTACTTGACAAAATAATAGTGGTGCATGGAACCTTACTTCAACACCAATTGTTATTCCTAGTTACTTGAACAAATATTATATTAAATTTAAAAGAAATTTTAAAAAATAAAAAAGACATAGATTTACCCTAGGGAAAACCTTCAAGGTGAAAACCCCTAGCAAAAAATCAACTCTTGGATCATTAATAGCACAACTTCAGAAGATTGAATCTTAAGCAAAATTTACAAAGGGAGGGAGATGATTCTCAAGCTTATGCTTTGAAAAATGTGATCCTTAGATGCTCTCTTTGAGCTCCTTATATATTATGACAAGTTATAAAAAATAGACCCATACTATAAGGAATAATTATTTTATTTTTGGGAGAAATAAGTTGGCGTAACAATTACGGATGGATTGACCAAAATAGAAAATCAAATATGGACAAGGATAGTCAGCAAATAATCGATTTGGAGAGTACAATGATGATGAGTGGCAAGGTACCCCTACACTCAACCATACGAATACGAGTGTGCACATGTGATATGGTCGAACTCCAAGAACTAAGTGCCTACGCGCCCTAATGGAATACTTAAGGTTAATTAATCATTGTCTTTCCAGACTTACTTGTATTGTCACGGTTGTATGGTTAAGTAAGCCTAAGGTGTATGATTTTTATATATTTTATCTTTTTAATGCCTATGCTAAGAGGAAAGGGTGAAGAGACAAAGTGACTAACTTTCGCTAAGTTCTAAGTTTCCTAGCACCATTATTCATTCCCACTTTCCGTACACACCCTGAACTAGTGCAACGCTACTGGGATTACCAAACGCTACTCATTACTAGGCTACCAAGAGTTACACACGTGCTCGAAGCAGTCGTACTGAATGCACTTAACTAGGAGAGTAAAGGGTTGAGAGAGATTAATTATCTAAGAAAGCATTTAAACTTTTAACATTAATTAAATCCTAGTTAGCTTAGTCTATGTACTATAAGGTTTATCAAAAAGTTCATCTCTATTACCGTACACAAATATGTGCTTAGGTACAATTTGCTCAAATAAAGATCCATTCACTTTAACACTCCTACTGCGGGCACATGGAAATTATTCTATCTTTGGAATGGTAAAACTACTAGAATTTAGCTAAGGGTCTAGATCTAGATATGTGAACAAGGGAAAGTTGCCTCTTATTTATAGACAAGGCAATGGGCTACGATATCACATATGCAATATCATAGGGGATGATATGATATCGCGTATGCAATATCGTGGCCCATGCAATATTGCAACTCATCATACCCCCATGACTGAATGAAAACTCATCTTTGAGTTCCTTACAAAATATTGGGAAGGTATGGGATTATTGAATTGAATGATACTAATGGTAGATGGGGTGACATGTGAATGGATCATCATTACAAAACATGGAAAAATTTAGTGTTCATGACAACAAGAGTAAACACTATGCACATTTGACATCCAGCCTTATTTGGCAGCTGAGAGAGAAGAGAGAAGAGAGAGAAAAAAGAAGAAGTTTGTTGTTGTTGATGCCAAGATTACACTTTTCGTTGTCCATCCATAAGCGCACCATCAATCTTGTTCCTTGTATAACTATTCCAGCACCAGTCTATTCCAAGTGTTCCCTCCAGATCCAATCCGTTGTTATATGATTGCCATTTGCACACACAACATAATCTCATATTAGCAAGGGTAAATGAATCAAAATGTAGTTAATACCTTGCCTCAGTGTAAGGTCCATTGGCTGAGTTGTGATATGGCTAATGCAGATCTGGAGATATACTACTGGTGACTAACCGAGGTGTAGGAGTTAGGAGAAAATCAAAAAAATTGGACGAGGACCCCCATGACTGAGAGCGAACCTCCGGTAGAGAGAGAATGAAAAAAGATAAGGAATAGAAAAGATGGAGAAAAAGAAACAACGACAATGCTGATAAAATGGATGTCAAAGATGGAGATGAACAAAATAAATGGTGATTGCAAAAAAAAATTTAGGGGAAAGAAATTAACATATGCACCAAATAAGAATGTCAATGGGTCCTCCCCAAAGCAGGTTCATGCCCTTAATGGGCTGATAATCCCACATTCAAAGAGTCCGTAGGCTCTAGGAATGTCAATTGGAGACAAGAGTTAAAGTCTTAACCACAAGAGTTTACCAAAAAGAAAATGATGCATCAACCAAAATATGGACTATTGATACAACTGGCAATGAGGTGAAAAATGGAGAAAGAAGGATGGAAAGAAGAGAATGGAATGGAATCTCAAGAACAAGGTGGTGTACAGCCCCTTGTGTATTGATGGTTAATGTGACTTAGTAAATTCCATTCCAAATCCAACCTCAAACAAACCATATCCAGTAAGTTTGCATTAATGCATTCGGCCAATCCATCCACCTGAAGTAACATGAATGCCTCCACCAAAGAGTCACCACCATTCCAAAGAAATGAACAAGGAGAAATTAGGAAGTGAGAAGGGCCTTAGTTAGAGGGAACATGATTATTTTAGTTCCATAACTAGTGCTTGTAGCCCAGGTGATTATCCTGTCTAAGAGGTGTGCTTTGAATTCCCACCTTTTTTTCTTTTTTTCTTTTTTTCTTTTTTTTTTGTGTTTTGCATGAGAACCACACCATGCAAAGACTTATTATTTTTATTAGCTCAGCTTCTCAATAATGGAGCAGCATCAGAATGGTACAAGAGACTCAAGAAGAAAACATCCAAGCACCCAAGAGAATGGCCAGCACAAGTGCATCAAATCCCCTTGAAGTCACACCCTTTTCAGTTCTTGAGTTCTTATTTAGTTTGAGAAATACTCAGTCACCAGTTCGTTGATAGTTCTTATTGTTTAAGGAAGGGGATTATACAGTTCCAAGCCAAGAGAGACCATAGAAATTCATGGATGTATGGGTGACATGGACTCATTGCCTATTATATCAAAATAACCATACCTTAGTATCAACATTATAACTTAAAGGTAAAAACCAAACATTAGCAATCAATTGAATACAATTCATACCACCATTAGGAGCACTTATTAGGTGATGAATCAAAAAAAATAAACAAACACACAAAGAAATGGAAGAGTATAATCAATGTTGTAAAATAAAAAAAAAGAAAAGTTAAGAAATTTGTAGAACAAAAAATGTGTAAAAAAAAAACTTAAAAAGAAACTGAGGGCCTTGATTGATCAGCATAGGTGGCCATCTCCCCCCTGATTGAATTTAAAGGGAGAGATCCAAAATAATGAGCACTTGTTTAAATTTTTTAGAAGTGTCCAACTTCTCCAAATTGATGTTTTCAGGTTAAGGGTTGGAAGTTGGCGACGCTCACGCTCCAGTGTATCTATGCTTTCAACATGGCCGCAAGTTGGTCCGCTAGTTAGTTCCATGCACATTGATGAGTTTCTCTCTTGATTAGCTTTCAACCACTGGGTGTTCTCTTGTTGTGTGGTTGCTACATATAGGCACTTTTTTATGTTAACTTACTGGGCACACTGGTTGCATGCAGGAAATGTCAAACATTCCTGTATGCCATCACCATCTGTATCACTGTATGTGATGCATGGAACCTTCTTCTTCTCGATCTTCCCATAAGTGTTTTCCTTAGATATTTCTAGGGAAAGATCACGGATTCCTAAGCATGCATTTATGGTACTTAGCCATGCCCTTCCTATTATTATTTGCAAGTCCCCTTTGTCATTGTTTATTTGGATCACTAGGAAATCAGTTGGGTATGACCAACCACACACAGTGATAACGATGTCCTCCACCAGTCCCAAGGGAACAGTGATGGACTAGTCAATCAGCTCTAAGCGAATATTGCTCTTCTTTAGTGGAGGCAAGTTCCAGGCTTTATACATTTTTTGTGATATTAAGTTGACTTTGGAACCTAAGTCAAGAAGAGCTTTACATGGTTCATTCCTAGTGACTTGGAGGTAGATTACGGAACTTCTAGGATCAGAGAATTTCCTGGGAAGGTGGCCTTCCTTGATCCAGTCAGTGATGGTATGTGTTAACATAACCATATGCATTGAGCTCTGTTGTTGGTTTGAAGGGAGCATTGAAGCCTTATTTGATGGTGAAATGTTCGGAGGCTTAACCGCTTGTGGTTGTGAGAGCTTGTTTGGACTATTGGTTCTGAAGAAAGGTTTTCTCCTTGTACAGTTGTTAGAACCAGTAGCAGGTTGAAGGTTTATAGCTCTTGTAGCATTGCATTGTTGCAGTTGAGTGGGTAGTTCCCCTTGCATCACTGGAGTAGGTGGTAGTGGAGCTATCAGTGTAAGAGTGGCAGATGGATTTGGAGGATGGTATGCATGTGGTGTGTCTCTCCCAAGAGAAGGAGTCCTATAGTACTCCTGAGCTTGGTAGTGATGTTGTGGGGTCATGTGACCAACATAGTGACTTGGAGAGATTGGCTGCTACACATAGTAGCCATATGGATCCGGTTGCCAGTAAGGGTATTGTTGCCTGGGTAGTGGCATCCCCCATGACTGTGGGTATTGCCACTTCTGGTGTTGCTCCATAGGTTATGGAAGATTTCCACTTGGATAATACATTAAGGGTTGGTGGAACTACCTTGGGTTACCTTGGGGATAAGGTAACCGTCAGGGTGCTTGGTGTTTGTTAAGTCGTGGATTGAGTGCATACACCTCAGACTCTTGCAGATGTGAGATTATTGGGCAACATCCCTTAGGATGGTCATACTGGCATATATCACATCCACCATCATTGTCTGTATCAGAATCCACAACCTCTTTGGTGATAGCCATGTTACCCTTACCTTTGTTACGTGCATGGTCCAAATCCCTCTTCTTCCTTTTATCATAGTCACTACTTCGCTCCTTAAGCTCCTCTACAATTTTTAGAATGGTTTCAAATCTACTATCTAAGGAGTCCCATATTTAATTTACCTTAATTGACACTTCTATTTTTAATTTTTGAAGTAGCAAGGTTTTCCTATTCACCATTTCTTCGAGTGGTGACTCATCCTCCTCCTCACAGAATCTCACTCCCCTTTTCCGGAGGGAAGAATCATAGTTGTACTCTTTAATACTTTCTCTATTACTTAGCTACTTGCACAAAAAATCTATAGATCTGATTGAACCTAAGCTCAAATAATCTCCCTTGGGCATATGTTCCAAGGGTTCTCTTGGTTTCATGCCTAAGTCCATCTATGAGATGGTGTAGTTGATCCTACTATGAATAACCATGGCCCGATCAATGATGTAACAGTGCATAGTATCAGCCCATGGAAGCATCCAAGGGTTCATGAGTTCCCTGCTTCCATCCTTGGATTTTCTTTCGTAGGTTGGACACCCAGTAGTACATTTGATACTTATCATTAAACAGTTCTAGCATCGTACTCCACCTTCGAATGGATTCCAGTTCTAAGGACCGATACCAGCTTTCCTCTTCTTTCATCAATGTCCTTGGAAAAAACTTTAATTTTTTCCATTCATTCTCAATATTCTGCAAGGCACAAGCATCATGAAATGCTTGTAAGTGGTTCTAAGATTAGTGTTATATCCCCCCTCAAATTGTGGGATATTATTCATGTCTAATCTCTTGATCCTGCTATCTTTTGGTGCCTTGTAGGTATTCTAACAACCTCCGTGATGTCTAACATGCTTCGGGTTGCAAGTAGGGGTTCTTTGTGGTCATTTCTCTCATAGTGTCTATGATGTCTATGTGGTTCCGTACTTCTCCTTCTTCCATGCCTTGATTCTCTAGAGTGCCCTCATCCTCACTCTCGACACTCTCGTCGAGGTCTCTCATTTTGCTTACCCTTATCCTCACTGTTAGGTTCTTTATGACTGTGTCCTTATGTTGAAGGAGAGGGTGAATGTGATGATGAAGGTGAAGAAGAAGGAGAACCATCACCATGATGATGTTTCCTACCTTCTCTTCGGTGATCACTACCCCGATCATGATGACGATCAAAATGCTCGTCCTTATCATGTGTCTGTGTTCCCTCGTTGAACACTTGGTGTTCATGGGGATCAGAACCAGGGTTGTGAATTGTGGAGTGAAGGTTCTGATACACCACCTCCTTACCATCGTTAGAAGGAGGAACATCATTTTGTGGAGAACTTATTGAAATAGGTTCACCGCCCTCAATTTGGCTTATGACGGGCGAACCGTTATGGGGTCCTTTTCCCTTCAACGATGTGTGATAACTCTCCTATTGTAGGTCCCATTGACATTGCGCTTCTATGGGATGGTAGTCCCTTGCATGGTAGTCACATGCAATGTACTCAGCATATAATTTTGACATGCCTATTCATGCAAGGGCATGAAGGAGCATGTTTGGGGCTGCTCTATCTGGAGGCAACACTATGTTACCCTCCAAGTCTCTTCAACACAGTTGTTCATCTTGATGAAAGAAAAAGATAAAGTTGGGTATATATTCATTGTGATGAATATATTCCACACTGAATTGTTGGGGAGCTGGCAGTTCTTGGTTATGTGTGTTGTGCCACCAACTATCTCTAGTGTTGTTCCTAGGTGGTGAAGTTCTTTTGTTTGAAGAAGAAGACATTTTAGTCTTGTTCGGTGTGTTGTTTACCATTATCTTATTTTTTTCTTTTGATCAACCCTAAGGGTTCATTTTAGCTCCCAATGATGTGAATGATTTCCTATGTTCTATGTAGTGCACAAACAACTAAGTCCCCACCAATAGTGCCAATGATGTGTGGCGAGGTACCCCTACACTCAACCATATGAATATGAGTGTGCACGTGCGATCCGGTCGAACTCCAAGGACTAAGTGCTTACGCACCCTAATGGAACACTTAAGGTTAATCAATCGTTTTCTTCCTAGAATTACTTGTATTGTCACAGTTGTATGGTTAAGTAAGCCTGAGGTGTATGATTTTTATATCTTTTATCTTTTTAATGCCTATGCTAAGAGGAAAGGGTGAAGAGACTAAGTGACTAACTTTCGCTAACTAAGTTCTAAGTGTCCTAGCACCAGTATCCATTCCCACTTGCTATACACACCCTAAACTAGTGCAACACTATTGGGATTACCAAACACTGCTCGTTACTAGGTTACCAAGTGTTACACACGTGATCAATGTAGTCATACTGAATGCACTTAACTAGGAGAGTAAAGGGTTGAGAGAGATTAATTGTCTAAGAAGGCATTTAAATTTTTAACATTAATTAAATCCTATTTATCTTAGTCCATGTACTGCAAGGTTTATCATAAATTTCGTCTTTATTACCTTACACAAATGTGTGCTCATGTACAGTTTGCTAGAATAAAGATCCATTCACTTTGAGACTCCTACTACGGGCACATGGAAATCATTCTATCTCTGTGATGGTAAAACTGCCAGAGTTTAGCTAAGGGTCTAGATCTAGATTTGTGAACAAGGGAAAGCCACCTCTTATTTATAGACAAGGCGACGGGCTGTGATATCGCATACGTGATATTGTAGGGGCCGATGTGATATCGCGTAGACAATATCGTAGCTCATCAAATGATATGGGAGATTTACTACTACATTTTGCAAGTTCTTGTGACCTTATAATTGCAAATACTTATTTCAAGAAGAGGATAAAATATTTAATTACATATAAGAGTGGTATGAATAAAAAAAAATTAATTATTTCTTGGTTTACAAAAGAGATTAGGCCATGTGCAAAGATTGTAAGGTCATACTTGGAGAGTGCCTTGTAACTTAACATCGACTAATGATAATGGATTTAGTTATATAGAGCTTTAAAAGTAGTACAAGAAAAGGTACTAAATACATAAAATGTTAGAATTTGAAGAAAAATAACATCACCTTATTTAGATAATGTTCTGTAAAGCAATAGTGTCATGTCTTTTGTGGCTATCAAGTAAGCTCCCAATGAGCTAATCAACAAGTTTATCTCTCAATGGACAACATCATATACAAAGTTGCCTTATTACCAAGAGGAGTGTCACCTTTAGAACATATTTGAAGAAATTTTAATTGATGACACTCAAAAGAGAATGATCTATCGTAAGCCTCATATATTAAATTATGCTTTTCTAGTTGCTAGACACATCAAGGAAGCTACCATTCTATCATTCAATGTAATGATCAAAAAATATTGGCAATCTAAAATAAGATAAAGGCATGATATCATCACATGCAATTGATAGCTATGGATCCTTCTCAAAGATAAGAAGGAGATCTGAAAATTCCTTAGTGGTATGACTATAGAAGCTTCTAAGCATGATACAGACAATTGTAGGAACTCAACGATGATATCTAGGACCTCCTTGATAGGGGAAAGAGAGTTTTTGAAAATAAGCCTTCAATAATTCTTCTAGATAATCAACAACTTAAGATCTTTCAAGATCCTTTAGGACTTGGGAACATATTTCTACTTTACATCTAGAAAGAAATTTCCAATGTTCTTCATCAAAGAAATCACATGTTATTTACTAGTTTGATTACATAGATCACAATTAATAATATTCACTACTTAAATCTCCTAAGGGAATCTACATGATTTTTTGGTGTGACTACATAACTTCTTCCCAACAATCTTCCCACTCTTCACGAGAATCTTACTGCATTTACTTTTTTGACTATAGGTAACCTTTACATATTCCTTATCCATCTATCCATTCATCTAAAAAATATTATCATATGAATCCTATAGCTTATCATTATCCTCATGTTTTCCAATCATCTGGATTGGAACCTACTTTTAACTATCTAGTTCTTATTATTCATTCATCTTAGTTACACCCTATTCCATACTATGCATCCAAACCATAACTTGCACCCTACTATCAAACTTCATAATCTTCTATTTAGCCATTCTCATCTTTATAGGTGAGAGTTATCACCTAAAATCATCAAAAAAATAAATCTCAACAAGACAAAGGAAAGGAAAGAGCCTCAGAAGTATTAAAGCAACCTTCTAAGTCATAAGAGAACATTATCTTTCAACAACATTAGGAGCCTACCACTTAAAATAGTTTACATTCCACATCCAATTCCATATAGCATATTGTAGTGGAATTTTCTCCACAAACATCTCAAGTGGTTATAATAAAGCTTTGCAACAAATGATTGCTATTGTTAGTTCTAAGGGGACTAATCTCTCTCTGTACAATCTTATTGCTACTTCCAAAGAACAATGGATAGCTCTTTCCAATGTTCTTAAAAAAATCATAATACTAAGTGACATTCTTACTTAGATTGAAGCTATTTATTCATTTCTTCAAGTTTCACACTATGGATAAGATAATTTAAATTTTTTTTGCTAAGAACATTAAAATAGACTTGAAGACTGAGAAAATCTATTAACTGCCTGCATACATAACTATTAAGATAGAACCTAATGTAGTAATTCCCCTCATACATATTGATGACATTGCATCAAACATGATCACATAATATGTTATTGGGAATTTTGGTCTTTGTGATGAGGTAAATTGGAATGAAACCTATACTAATTTAATTTCTTGTAATGGTACTAATGTTGAAGTTATGGATTCCATCAAGTTACCATTTATGGTAGAAGATTTCATATATTTTGAAGCATTATTCATGGTTATATGTAAATGTCTTAGGATAAATGGTATACCATGATGTCCTTGGTTAGCACAAAAATATGTTCTTTCATTCCCTATTTACCAAGAAATCTAATTTATGTTTCATAATTGTGAGGTAGTCATTTCTATTGATACCCAAGTTCCAAGCATCTTTGTCTTGGATCATGAACTCAGATCATTTATGCCTAATCATGAGCCTTAAAATATCATTATTAAGCCTATAACCAAGTATACAACCCCTTCATCCTCTATCACTACCAACTCTCAACCTAAACTCTTTGATGAGCTTAATGTTTCTTCCTAGCAAAAGAGCCCTAACTTTATCCTTCATAAGCTACAACTTGTGAAATTATTACTAGTTAAATTTTATTGGATGCATAAGTTATCTTTCTCTCTCCTTATTTGTCATTTTTAATTTTAAATGGTGAACATCGACTAGTACCTATTAGAAAAATATTTTCTAACTTTATCGTATATTACTACTTTACTTTTCTTTCACATCACATGTGAAATTATGATATTGTATTTTCAAGTTACATGTTTCATTAATTACTATTTACTAATGACATTAAGCAGAAATACATAATAGAGCTATAGCTTGGAATTTTTCAATACTTATTGCTCTTGTCAATTTAGGTTATTATGATATGCTATAATAGTAAATATTTAAGATGATGCAAAATAGGTATTATTTTTTACATGTACTTTACATATCATGTTAAAAAAATAAGTAACTTCACAATCAAAATCAACACTTTGTGTTAATAACTTACACCTACAACTGAGTCAAAATTGACATCATGTATCATTTACATACAAGATTTACATTTGACATCATACATGTTTGATGCCTTGCATTGTTTATACTTAGCATTGATACCATCATGACCAAAGAAGACTAATGTCATTTACACTTGGCAAAATTCTTTACAATCGCACTTTAAAGCATTGCAACTAGCATCACACATCTATTGTTTTTTACTTGCAACTATTTGCCTTTACTCTTCTTCATCATTAATGTCACTTTGCATAGGCATTAGATCTGTTACTACTGTAGTTGGATTTTGGCTTATTTCTTTTGGATTTACTAGACTTAATCACAAAATATGTTAGTATAGCTCTTTTACAACATCATTAACTTATGTACTTAAAATAGATTCTTACCTTGGGTATCCATGTACATCTCAAGGATCCTTTCTTCTATCTTCTTGAAGCTCAAATTGGATATATCAAAGCTTTCAAAAGATGAGCTTGTGATCTTTGCCAAAATGTTTTTCCCACTCTTCTTCATAAGCATTTATATTGTCTAGGTTTATGTTATCATATTCTTTCTCTTTTGTAGGTTCCCCTTGAGAAGCTCCTCTTTATTCAAATGGTGTGGCTACAATCACATTATTTGTAAAATCTTGAAATAGTTCATGCAAATTTATTCATTGGATGAACAAGTTTCTCACCTATTAGTCTATAAATAGATCTTTGACTTCTTTCAACCTATGGTACTTTTTCTTGTATCACTTTTTATTATTTTGGTGCATGCAATCCCAAATCTTTCAAGTGGTTGCTAAATTTTAGAGGCTTACCATGGTACATGTCATGACTAGAGCTAGTCATTTCTACTCCATGAGTTATCTTAAAATTCCCAAGCTTTGTTCTTTTCCTTCTAGTAGGCTTCTGAAAAGCTTTGCCTCTTCTAGCTTCAACTTTCTTAAGAGCATGTTTATTTATTTATCTTACTCTTACTCTTTCTTCCATGCTTGTTTCAATGCATCCAGTAAAATAGCATTGGCATTAACTTTTTTAATTACCAATATCCCCATGTCTTTTGCATATTTGTGAGTAACACTTATTTTCTTTGCAACTATAATTCCCTTTGAGATATTAATGTTTATTGTTGGATCCTTGAATGTGAGTTCATCCTTATTTAGATTTATTTCTATCTTTGTAATAAATGGTCACATCAATTTTTATTTTTCATCTGTTACAAACTTTGCATCAACATCAAATACATTAAGAGTAATACATACATTCTATAGAAGAAAGAAAATTTAGTTTTTGCTCCATGTTCTCTACTAATCCCTCCATCATCATTTCCTTATCTTTGACAAAAGACATACTTTCTTTTTCAACTCTATAGCTTAAAAATTTCTATATTCTACCTATCATTTTATTTTTGTTTAACATCATTTTAAAAACCTAACTTATTATATGAGGTAGACAACTTTGAAATTCTTATCTTCTTTATGCATTGAAAAATCTTCTCATAATTTAAAATAAGTTTTTCTTGTTGTGGATATGTTATCTACATTGGGGTAGAATAGCTTTCTATGGTACATTGTCTCCTCCACCACCTATGTCAACTTTGGCTTCATTGTTGTAGCTTATTTCTTCAAAATCTAAGTCAAATGCATAAAAGAATAAGTCTTCATGGAGCATAATTTTTCTAAGTCAAAGCCCTTAGGATATGAGCTAGAAAAATGTTTCAAATACCAAAAATGTCATAAAAGTTTCCAAAAATTAAAAGAAATCCAAAAATCCAAACGAATGTATATTTTATTAAGGCATCTCTGAAGTCTAGGTCTTAGTTACCCTCACTATCAAACCGACTCACCAAAAACTCTTGAAATAACCTTACTACTATCATCGAACTATATTTTAAATTATTTTAATGTCTAAGAATATCACAAATTTATCTTGCAGAAATATAAAGAAAGTATATTTTCCCTAGGCATTTTTGAAGGCTAGGTCTTGGTTACCCTCATTGCCAAAGGGACTCACCGACAAGTTCTAGAATAAAACCACTACTATCATTAGATTATCCTTTTAATTATTTAATATCCAGAGTAACCAAAATGCATGATAGCTAGAAATTCTATAAAATTCTTGTAAAATCATGTTTATAACAAAAGCTAATCCAAAATAATCATAAAATACTCAAGAAACAAGTCGGACAAAGTTTCCACAATTTCAAAATTTTGCCAAAAACTAGAAAAATATATGAACAAGGTTAAAATATTAATTTTCATAAAAAAATGCTCAAATGACAAAAATCCACCATAATTTTTACATAATAATCAAAATCATAGAAGAATAGCAAAAGGTTAAAAAGAAGAAATAAGGAATCAAAATCCCATAATAATATAGGATAACTTTATAAAAAGAAACATAAAATAATCTCTCTTACAAAGTCCACAACAAAATAGGACAACCATATGAAAAGAAAAGTAATATCATCTTTCTTATAGAATCCATAACAAAATAAAGTAGCTACATGAGAAGAAAATTAAAATAATCTTTCGTACTTATGTTTGTAGAGCTCCTAGAATTTTCCTAGCATCTTTATTTTCTACTTAACACTCTCAGTTTATCTTTAATTTTCTTAACCCATCTACAAACTACAATGATATGTAACTTAAGCCACCATCTATTTATAAGGGAAAGAATGGAAAAAATTAGGTTCAAATCAGCTTCAAAATGAGAAGAAAGGACAAAAATGTCTTTAAAGAAACATGATGGAACATGGTTTTGGAATGGTAATTGGATTTTAATATTTCAATGGTAATTGGATTTTAATATTTAATCATAAAATATTCAGAAGATCTATGATGAAGTTCCAATATTAATAAAATAAAGGATACAAAACTTTAACAAAATACCTTATCAAACAAATTGCATTTACTTATGTTGGAAACTAACAACAATAACAACAGCAATAGTAATAACAATAAGCTAATTTATTGAAATGTATATGAAAATATTAAAGAATTAATAACTAAAATTCTGTAAATTCTAGGTTGTAATACATGCTTTACCCAATTTAGCTTTTTATTTTGGTGCATTAATTAGAGTTTTTGGGTACACTCTATGGTTTTTCTAGTTTAAGTCATCTCTAGCATTTGCAAATTTGACATCTCACATCATCAAAAAATTTGTTTGCAATCCTCATCTTCAAAATTCATCAAAATAATGTCTCACATAATTTATGACATTATTATGGATGTTTCTCAATCTTCAATTTTAATTTCTAGTGTCATCTCCTATGTTAATACTGATTTCAGCTTCTTTAATAATTTGTTCTTGATGAACAATGTTAGTTTGTTATTCAAAATCTTGTGTTGATCCTATTTTAATGTTAGAAATCATTTTTTTCATCAACTATGGATCATGTTTTTAATGTTATTTTAATGTTTGACATCATTTTTCCCATTTAGTACATTTGAGAAGTTTCTATGGATCCTAATGCATCATTTCTTCACAATCTATGAGGCTTTTATGACCTATAAATAAAAGAATATTCCTAAAAAAAAAGGTTTGGAACATTGGTATGTTGGTGGTTAGAAGAATAAAATCTCTATAAAGATAAAGCTTTTTGTGAACCAACTTTTCCAAAAATTGCTTCTTTGGCATATCAGGGCTCTCTATCTGATTCTCAACTTCTTAGAGTTATTCTAAATTTTCTCTTTTCTACTGATACATTGTATCCTCTTACTTCTAATACATGGAGAAACCCATTGAATCTAGATAAACACATAGATCTGATTCAATCCCCTTATATTTCATTTTTATAGTTCTTAATCCATAGTAGTTCTATTCAATCTTCATTAGGCATATGCATCAGAGAGGAAAGAGGGTAACATAGCTCCTCATCGGTTATCCTTGATTCTTAATTTCATATCATAAGATTGCTACCACATTCTTTGAGGTTCCTTCCTTGGATATTTTTCTTTTCTTATATTTTAGTTTTTTCTTTTCTCCAACCTATACTTGGTATTATGATGGATCTATTTTTTCATTCTTTTGCTTTAAGGGTATGATTCGCTTAATATATTT
Source organism: Gnetum montanum (assembly GCA_015680685.1). Classification (NCBI taxonomy): domain Eukaryota; kingdom Viridiplantae; phylum Streptophyta; class Gnetopsida; order Gnetales; family Gnetaceae; genus Gnetum; species Gnetum montanum. The sequence continues at coordinate 316,331 of MNCI01008528.1, forward strand.
ATTTTGCTTCATTTCACATTTCTATCTCTTGTATCAATGTACACTTGGCTGTTTTTGTATATTTCATTCTATTTAATGATCTTCTTTAAATCATGTTGTGCATACATTTTCTTTTAGTAACATCTATTCCACTTTACTAGCTATTCCACATGCTTATTTTTGCCTATTATTTTCTTATGTTTGAAAAAAATACTATGTCAAATTGTTGGAATTTATAATGATGTTCAAGTTATCTTTCAATTAAATAATTATTTCTTTAGAACCATTTGGTGATTACGAAATGCTTAGCTCATTTTTGCATAGGTTTGTGTTACATCTCGTATCTACAATGGTTCTAACTACAACAGTTTTTTGGTACTAGAAGTAAGACCTTTGGAAATTAACATTATTTCTAGAATCCATCTTTAACACTCTTTTTCTATGCACAAATGATATGCTACATCGAAACATTAACATCATGACATTTCTTCTATGACCTTTATGTTTATGTTGAATAGATATTCTTATATTTTATTTCATTAGGCATACCTACTTCCACTACATTCAGACCCATGTTGAACATGCATCCCTCTTTGACAATGACCTATTATTATAGTTCAACCTTCCCCTCATTTCCTTGGAATAGATCCACAAATTTTAGCACTACTTAACAATGTTATGCTTCATCTTCAAAGCATTATATGCAAAGTATCTAAGGCATCGATTATACAAGGAAACTTTCCTATTTCCTTGAATCAATTTCAGAATGATCCTATGAGCTCTATCATTCTCATGCTAGTCCTACCTAAAAGAATTTTACTACCATCCTTTACAAAGTATAATGATGAAACATGGGATGCTATAAATCATGTGGTTACATTTAGGAATGAATTCATGCTTCTTGTCTCTTACCCTCACATGGTGCTAAAATATTTATTTAACTCTCTTTCTAGAAGAGTGTTGAAATGGTATAAATGCTTACGTCATAATTCTATTACCTCTCTAGAACAACTATTGTTAGCTATCATTAAGCGCTTTAAGTTCATTGCTCCTTGAAGCACTAGTATGATGTCCTTCATAGATATCAAGTAAGCTTCAAATGATCCCATTGACAAGTTCATTTCTTAATGGACAATAGCATTAACTAAAATTCTTTATCATTTGAATAAATTCCACATACCAAATGTTTTTGAAGATGTAGTTACTAACTACATTGAGAAGGAGATGACTTATCTTAACTCTCATTTTCTAAATGATGCCTTCCTAGCTACCAAACATATTGAAGAAGCTACCATTCAAAATGATGATCATGAATTCTTGTCAATTCATAATAAAGATAACAAGGTTGTGAAACAAGAGAAGGAATAACCAAATTTTCAAGGTGTTTTTCTTTTTCTAAGTAGCAAACAATGGTCAGTTAATTACTTTTTCTTCAAATCAATAATGCAGATATCGAAAAACAAAGATCATATATCAAGATACTCATGAGGTATTCTTTACTTCTTAATAATCTTTTTAGGAATGGTCACCTCAAGAGGAAATAAGTTTCTGATTACATAAGAGCATGTTATTGCTTTATTCAGCTTATAGCAATGAATCCTTCTCAAAGACATGAAGGTGACACTTAGATATCTAAGTGATATGACTACCAAAAGTATTGTTATTATTATGAGATTGCCAATCATGACACAGATAACTACTAGAATTTTATGAATGACATTCAGGATCTCATAGATAAGGAAAAATAGTAGTGAAAAGTGAGTCATCCATTATACATCTGGATAATCATTAGTTAGAGGTATTTTAGAATCTCTTGGAAGCTAAAAATACTATTCTAGCTTTTAAATTAGAACATAAAGCTCGATACTCCCCCCTAGGGACCCTTATATCATTTGTTGGTTTGACTATATAGTTGTCAATAGTCTCTGATCCAATCTCAAAATATTTGTATAATTTTTTGGTCTAACTACATCACAACTTCATCAAAGTCAAATCATCCTTTCTTATCTCCTTACCATATTTGTGCTATTCCAACTAATCAAAAGCTAGCTATATCTTATACTATTACCCATTCCTAGAACTCTACTTCTAGTAATTAACATATTTATGCTTCTCCCATCTTGTTCCATATCATTCTAAATCTCAAAATACCCCTTTACCTCCTATATCCCACATGTTTAGTCATTCCTCTTCATTATCTTAAGTAAAATGCTCACTCCTAGCCAATAGAATAATGAGTCACATTTAGGCAAGTAGAATAAAAAGATTAGCAATGTACCTACATAACCTTCTAAAAAATTAAAGAAGGTTTTTTCCCTAGCAACAATAGGACTATGTTTCTTCAAGTAGGCTCATGTCTTTATGTAATCCTATATAGCTAGTCATAGTGGTACCTACTCCACAACCATCTTAGTCAATGGATAATAAGGTCTTATAACAAGTGACTCGTATTATCTTTTTAAAAGGAACTAACTTATCTTTGCATGACCTCATAGAAACATTTAAAGACCATTGTGTTGCTTATATAATGTTCTTAAGAGAATTGTAGTTCTAAGTGACATTTGAGCTCAGATGGAGGCTTTATCATCCTTTCTTCAAGTACCTCATTATGGATAAGATAATTTGAACTTCCATGACAAAATATCAATAATGGTTTAAAGATAAGAGATACCTATTAGCTACTACTCCACATTACTATGAAAGTATCACCTAATGCTAATACATGTTTATGATGGTGCTAGATCTAACATGATTACATGGGCTATTATCAAGCATCTCAGTCTTCACAATCAAGTAAACTTCAATGAAACTTGTATTAATATCATTTTATTTAATGACACATGAGTAGAAGTTATATATTTCATTCATGGTAGTGATTTTATATAATATGAAGCCATTTTCATAGTTTTACATGAATTTCCTAGTGTGAACAAAATATTAGGATGTCCTTGGTTGGCTCAACATTATGCAGTATCATCTTCAAAACACCAAGAAATTGATTTTTCCTTTCGAACCATGAGATAACCATTTCAATTGATACAAAAATTCTAAGTATTTCTCACTTAGATCATGAAGCATGACCTAACTTAGTGGTGAACTAGCTAATATTAAAGTTGAACTTGTATCTAAACCTATAGTTACCTCTAATTATAAGAATTATATCAATACTAAAGACTTAATAGACTTCAATGATGAGTCTGTTCTTGATATTATATTTTTTTGACTTAGGATTTGGAGAGCTTGATATATCTTCTACTAAGAAAAAAAATTCTCTTTATCCTTCTTTCATGTCTACTTAAAAGTTCATCACTAATATTATAACATTGGATGCATGAGTTTTAAAAAATATACAACTTTATTTACTACTTGTTCAAGGTGGTAGACATCTATTAGCACCTATTGGGATTACATTGAATCTTTATGTTAAAAATTTATCATTTTTTACTATTTATTACATACTATCAATATGTAATGTTAAGTGATATGTAGTTATGTAACGTTAATACATCACATCATTCTCATGATCATCATAATGCATAATGATTGGTTGATTAAAAATGATAACTTTTATTATTCTTAGAAAAATTTTTACAACTAGTGCATGTCATAATATTTTCCATTGCATATTATTTCAACTACATCATTTATACCTATGGAAGTTTATAAAGAATATTTTTTTCATCAAACAAAAATGACACAAAAAATGGATGTACAAATGTCATAGCTTTGCAAACCTTATTTTTCATTTCTAGCAACTTCCTCCTTCTCTTATTCATTAACTTGCATAGTAGTTAGTTCAATTACTGGTCCTTGGTTGCTATTTCCAATTTTTCATAGTAAACCAAAATAAGACATGGTATTTAGATTATTTTTTCATCACATTAGATAAAATAAACTAATTTCCTAAAATATTGGTACTTATACTATGTGTCTCTATACATCTCTAAGATTTTCTTGTCTATCTCCTCCAAGTTTAGGTTAGTCATATTGAGTGCATCAAATATTGAGCTAGGAATATTTAATAGAATATTGGCTCATTCCTCTTAATAGGAATTTAGCTTCCTCAGGAAGATATCATCATCTTTCCCTTATTTTATGGTCTCCTTCTAAGGGCCTCCTAGTTATTCTTTTGTTGTGTTAATTATCATATTGTTGGAAATAATTTAAATAATTCTTCTAATTTTGTTTTTTAATAAACAAGCTTCTTATTTATTAATCAACATACAAGCCCTTATTCTCTTTTAGTAGCTTGTGATATTTCCTCTTATATCATAACTTATTAGCTATTTGTATTCTACCCCAACTCTTCCATGGTACTACAAAAGTTCTCAGGTTAGTCGTGGACTATGTTATGGCTAGTGTTGATCTCTTATGATCCATCAAAGCTTTTTGAAATTTGATGACATTTTTCTTCTCTCTCTAATACACATGAAAAGGAGGATTATATTTGATCATGTTGGTGCCTCTTAGTTGAATCTCAAGAAGCTTCACTTCATCAAATAACATCTTTATTTGTCTTTTGTTCTCCTCTTATTACTTTCACACTTACTCTAATAAATATATGAGTATGATATTTACATTAGCCTAATTGATGGCTAATATGTCCATGTCCTTTACATAATTGAAAGTTGTGATTATTTTGTTTGTAGGCATGCCTTCTTTCACTACATCAATGTTTCTTACTAGATCATGGAATGTTATTTGATCCTTATTTAACTTGAATTTTATTTTTCCATGATAAATAGAGAATGTTAGAATCTCTACTACTAAAATAGGAATTATTCTCTTGATAATAATGTTAAGCTTATCTACTCTCTCCTAGAGAGATCAAGTTTAGCTTTCTCTTCATGTCTTAGGCCAAAATCTCCAACATCAATTATTGGTCTTTGACACAAGCCCAAATTTTCTTTTTCATTTATGGAAAATGCAAAAGATAGCTAAGTTACTTTTGAAATTTTGAAAAATTACATGCAATATTTTGATGTAATGTTGAAATAAACTTATCATACAATGTGGAGATTTTGGAGTTTATTACTTCTATAAATCATTTGAAAACTTTTAAATCACTCAAAATGGATTTGCTTAGTAGGGGAGTGACATCAACAAGAGGTGAAGGAGGCTAATCAAATAAGTTAAGAAAAGAACTTAAATTTTTCTTATCTCCTTCTTTGTCATCCTCTAATGAAAGAAAGTTAGTTCAAAAATATAATTCCTTTTTGCTTATACTTTCCTTCTTGTCTTTAGGAATAGAAGGAAGGTTGGAACATAGCTTTTTCACTTCATGTTCCAAAGCTTCCTTTTCCCAAGTAACTTTTGAAAAATAAGCAAAGTGTTAATAAGATATCATAATTGACTAGCATCAATATTAAAATTACATCACAAAATTTAGACTTAAGAAAAATGTGCAAGTTAATTTTTCAATAATAAGAAGTTCTTATTTTCTCTTAAGAGATCCTTATTCCAAGAGTCTCTAAAGAGATATCTTCCTACTATGAAGAGGTTTCTTCCTTTTGGTAGTAATTCTTCTTTTTTTAGTTCCAAAGGTACTTTCCAAAATTTTATTTTTTATTACTTGAGCATATTCACTTATTTTCTTCTTTGGCTTTTCAATTCTCTCAAATATTAAAGAAGCCACATTGTCTCTAGTTTTTCACATTGATGTCAAAGGATCTCCACCATTAATACTATATGCAAACATCAAACTCCATAACTCCATAAGTGTTGATACATTTGAGGCCTCAAGACTACCTCCTAAGTAACATTAGATTGCTTCTCTTTATTCCTAGAAAACTAAGTTTCCACCATTCTTATAAAGCCATAATAAAGACCTAAATTGAGCTTTTTTCTTACTGTCATCTTAGTTTCCATTTTGTTTCATAGGGTAGCTTCTCCATATCTCATGTGAACCTTTTAGTGTGTTTTGGTCTGTGTCAAAATGTTAAGTAAAATGAAGTCAAAGGTTTTTTGCATGGTTGTATGGTTATTGTGTTTGTAGGACTACATACATGGGAAACCAAGATTAGCTAAATCCTACATAGAGAACAAGAAGGATGTCATCCACATGGTCTTCAAAATAAAATCCAAAGAATGTGGACAAGGACTAGATACTGTACAAGAAAAGTTATCATAATTAAAGCATGTGGAAGATTAAGGTTGTGGACAAGGAATAATGAACTCAAAGGATGAAGAAAGTGAACCAAGAAATATTTAAGAAATAGAAGATGATTTGGAAGAATTTAAGTCTTCACAAGCAAAAACATGTTTGAGAAACAACAAATGTCTTTCTTTAGGCAAAGACTTCTTCATCACAAAAAGACATCTTTATAGAATGCAAACCAATTTTAAAAAGGTGTCTTTCATTAAACAAAAATGTCTTTCTAGAATTGAAGGCAAATTCAAAGAGATGTCTTAACCACAAAGAAGGAATATTTCATGATCATTAATGACTATTAGCTAGTCATTGCATAAGTTACAAGATGAATTTAGAGACATGGTAGCTATAAGAAGACTTGATGTGCATTAGAAAATGTTCAAGATTATTGTAATCATTGTGCAATCATTTGTAATCATTGAATTCTCTATTGATCCTCATTATATTATCATTTTGGCATTTTAAGGCATTGTAAAATGTGCTTCAAATAAATGCATAAGGATCAAAAAAATGAGTTACAGTTATTCCTTGTAATTGTTGTCCTCTTGTTGCCTTGCTAGGTTGATGTGCCTAAGCTTGTCAAGATCCCATAGGATTGAGTTGTTGGTGCTACAATATAACACTTTGTTGTGGAGCTCAAGATTGTAAAGGTTGTGAAAGCCTTAAAACCACATTTCCAAGCCTAATGGGGCCTTGTGGGCTTGAGTGATTGGTGCTATGGTACAATACTCTGGATCAGGGCTTGAGGATTGTACCATATGTGGATCCTTCAATCACATTTTGAGAGCAACAAAGTTTGGAGATGTGCTTGTGATCTTCCCTCCATGTGTGAACTACCCAAGTTAGGGAACCACATTAAATTCAGTGTGTATGCTTTGCTTATTTATGGTTTAATTTGGGGAACTTATTCATCTATCCCTCTTCTACGTTCAATGATCCACAAGTGGTATCGAAGCCTAGTGCTCTTCTATCATCATCAACTTTAAGAGTGAACAATGGAGGAGAAATCTTATACAAAGCCACCCATGTTTGATGGATTCAACTTCACCTATTGGAAAGCCAAAATGCAAGGGTTTGACATCATTAAGCCCTACAACAAATGGTCTCAAGAGGAAAAGGATAGGTTCATGTTTGATTCAAAAGAAAAAAATTGTTTATATTGTGTTTTGAATAAATCTAAATTTAATAGGGTAGCAGGATGCAAAAAGGCCAAAGAAATTTGGAAAACTTTAGAAGCTACTTATGAATGAACCTCTATTATTAAGAAATCAAAATTGTTAGTTCTACAAAGTGAATATGATAAACTCAAAATGAGAGAAGGTGAGAAAATAAATAATTATTTTTCTAGAGCTAATGATCTTGTTGTAGCAATCAAAGGAATAGGAAAGGATCTATCCAAAAGCAATGTCATTATTAAAATGATTAGAACCCTACAATTATAATTTATACCTAAGTTCATAGCCATGGAAGAAATCAGAGATTTCTCAACTCTACAATTTGAGGAACTTCAAAGTGCTCTTATCACCTATGAAATGAATCTCATAAGTGAAGAAGCAATCCAATAAAGACCTATTACTCTAAAGACTACCCCCAAGGAGAAAACGATTAATGAGCATGATGAGGGCAATGAAAATAAGATTTCTCTTCTCTCAAATAGATTACAACAATTACTAGCAAGAAGAAACAAAGGGACATCTCAGCAATAGCAAAGACCTAATTTCTTCAAAGGCAGAGAAAGATGGAGAAATCTTTTAAATTATTTAAACTTAGATTTCTCCTCTATAGAATTTTGGGTTTGTGGAGAAAGAGGCCATATGGACATTGAATGTCCTAGTGATCCAAATGATATAAAAGTTTAGTCAAAGAATAGGCCCAATGATGAGGAACTGAGAAAGACCAACTTCTATACAAGTTGGGGTGATAGTGAGCAAAGTGAAGAAGAACTATGCAATTCTTCCAAAGATTCACATCTCATCTACATGAAACTTACTAATGAACCTTCCTCACATATTGCTAAACAAAATGGTAAGTGTAACAAGAGGTATAGTGAATTTAAAGAAGAAATGTTTCTCTTACATCATTGGATTAGGAAGGCAAAAAAATTAGTACTTTCTAAGCTAAATGCTATTCATGCTAAACTAAAAGAATAAATCTTAGACATAAAAGCTAAGATTCAAAAAATAACCTCTTGTAACAAGGATTGAAACAAGATTCAAGAAGAGGAGATTCTTGAAAATTAGCAAAATAATTTAGAGGAAGCAACATTTGAAGTTTCAACCTCAAGGTTAAGCATAATGAGGTTTCATAAGTTTGATCATGATGATGATATTGTTTTTAAATGTAAAAATTATGGTTTTATGTAAACTCTTAACTATGATGATCAAAATAAGATTAATGCTTGGTCTTGTCAAAAAGGCTTTGGTAAGGAAATTGAGTAGGTATCAATAAGAGAGAATGAAGAAAAATGGAGTACTAAAAATAATGCTAGTGCTCAAAGCTTTTATCATAAAACATGATCTAATTAAAGAGAACCTACAAATGAAGAGGTACTTCATGATAGAGGACCTCATCTCAAACTCCACTAATCCTCTCTTATTATTGGCAAGCAAGGTAAGTCAATATAAGACTTTCCATCTCTTTGCTACTATGTAATGAAAATAGTTTTTGAGAAGTACAAAGCTTTTTGTATCTTGTCTAGATTAGATAGGTTATATAATAATTATTTAGATCATATCTTACATTTATCCTTGGGTTTGATACAAGTGTTCTATAAAAATTTACTCTTGTTTGAATTCTTCTTTTACATTCAATTATCTAAATCTCTTGTTATGATCTATTTCTATGCTCATAACCTTTGAGAGATTTTTACTAATTATGAGAGAAGACAAACCCCTAATAATTTCTATCAAGATTGATTGATGACCTTGATCTCCATAATTGGGCTTAATGTTAACCTATAGTTATAGTGTTGTTCTATGACTTGCTTTTTGATCTTAAGGCCCAAAACGAACTACACATGTGTAGGGGAAGCCTATTCCTCATTATCAATCATCATCATGGAGATCACCAATGTAGGAGGAGTCTTTAGAGATCTCACACATTGAAACAAGAAGTTATACTAAAATAAGCACAGATTCATGACATGCAAAATATTTAGGATAAAAGTAGAATTAACTCTTGAATAAGATGTCTTACAAGTATTTTATCTGATCACCATCTAAAAATCTTGCAAAAACCTACGTAGCTAGTCTTAGACATTGATTTGTCTTTTGGTACTTACTCCTCTTAATTTCCTTGTTATTTACTTTTCCTCATGATGTTTCCTAAGAGTTAAGTTCAGGTGGAATCATGACACATTGTTTTCTCTCACAAGTGTATTGGTTCAAATGATAGTTTATTGAATCCTCATAAATTGAATCTAACATATGGTAGCTCCTATTTTTTTTTCAATCCTTTAAAAGTAATACTCAGAGAATGTCTTGAGATACTTGATGGCCCACTTGCTTCTACATGCATCTATTTTGTTTTTAAGTTACTTTATCATAATAGTAAAGAACTTCAAGAAGTACCATTTGAAAATTGCAATGTCTTGTATCCCTTGAGGTATATGAATGTATACTTATTAGCATGATTCATGGTTGTGGTAGTTGCATTGCCTTGAACAAAAAACAAAATATGCATGTTTCTCTCATAGCTTTCAAATTTCTAGTTAAGTATAGCAATGCAAGTTTTAATAAGACAATTAGAGAATGTGTTTGTTCCTACTTGTTCTATATTTGGCCTTTAAAATTGAATTTTGATGGTCCTTATTGAATTAATTGTAACTCCTTATTCTTGACCTCAAAAGAGCAGTTCTTAATTTCCACAATCAAGCATAAAGTGGAGCATGTAGTACATTCCTTACTATAATATGAGCAAGCACATGATCATTCTATGGGAAAGTATCCATGTCTTAATTAAAACATCCCTTAACCAGTTTTCCATGAGATGTTCTTCCTAGCTCATGAATTTAACATAAATGGTTTTTCATTGTGAAGTTGTATTGATATATTCACATTACCATAAAGATATGTCTATGTTTTACAAAGATGAATATTTAAACATTCCAAGCATCATGCACCACTAATGACTTATTGTTTTAGAGATTGGCTACTTTTGTTAAGGTTGAATTTTAATTGGAAAGGTTTGGTTCTACTCTTGCCAAATTTGAGACACCTCTGCATGGACTTGATAAATACATACTCCTTACATTGATTTTCTTACTTTAATGTCTTTTTGTTATTAGGAGTGATACTTAGTTCTACATATTATCTGAATATTATTATTCTTTTATAACTTATCTAACCATGTTTGGGAAATTTATCCTTTTTGCTACTATTTAAAAAGGGGTAGAGTGGTATGGTTATATTTGTATGATCACTAATCCATTTTCTTAAGTTTTGAACATCACCAAAAAGGGGGAGATTATGGATGTTTTAGTATACATCAAAACATTAAGTAAAATGGATTCAAAGGTTTTTTTCATGGTTGTATGGCTATTATGTTTGTAGGACTACATACACAAGAAACTAAGATGAGCTAAAGTCTACATAGAGAACAAGGAGGAGGTCATCCACATGGTCTTCAAATTAACATCCAAAGAACATGGACAAGGACTCGATACTATACAAGAAACGTTATCATCATTAAAGCATGCGGAAGATCAAGGTTGTGGACAAAGAATAATGAATTCAAAGGATGAAGAAAGTGAACAAAGATGTCTTCAAGAAATAGAAGATGACTTGGCAAAATTGAAGGCTTCACAGGAAAAGGCATATTTGAGAAAAAAAATGTCTTTCATCAGGCAAAGACTTCTTCATCGTAGAAAGACATCTTTACAAAATTAAAACCAAGTTTAAAAAGGGGTCTTTCACTAAACAAAGACATGTTCCTAGAATTGAAGGAAAATTTAAAGAGACATCTTAGGCACAAAGAAGACATCTCCCATGATCATTAATGATTGTTGGCAGGCCATTGCATAAGTTATGAGATGGATTCAGAAACATAGTAGCTATAAGAAAACTTGATGTGCATTGGGAAATATGCAAGCTTATTGCGTTATCATTGTGCAATCATTAAATTCTATATTTCTCCTCATTGTATTGTCATTTTGGCATTGTAAGGCATTATAAAGTGTGTTGTACCTAAATGTACAAGGATTAGCAAACTGACTTTGAATTATTCCTTATAATTGTTGATCTCTTATTTTCCTATGGGGTTGATGTGCTTGAGCTTGTCGGGATCTTGTGGGGTTGAGTTAGTGTTGTGGTACAACACTCTAGTGTAAAGCTTAAGATTGTAAATGTTTTGGAAGCCTTAAAACCATGTTTCAAAGCCTGATGGGACCTTGTAGGGTTGAGTGATTGGTGCTATAGTACAAAATGTTGGTGCAAGGCTTAAAGACTATATAGGGTGTGGAATTTTCACCCACATTTTGAGAGCAAGAAAGTCCAAAGGTGTGCTTGTGATCTACCCTTCAAGTTTGGACTACCCAAGTTGGGGAACCATACTAAATTTGGTGTGTGCACTTTATTTGTTTAAGTTTAAATTTGGGGAACTTATTCATCTGCTACCCCTCCCTTATTTTAAGTTCAATGATCCACATCTTATACTACTCCTAGATAGATAACCAATGCCTAGTTGGCTACCCTTCCTTGGGACATAATCCCATATAGCCTATATAGCTATCTGGGGGTTGGTTTCCATTTTTTATCAATATTATTACAAAATAGTCTCTCAATAAACAAGGAGAATGACTTATTCAAGTCTTTGTTTGTTTCCTTATGTACATTTATGACATCTCTTTTATTTGAATCCACTAATTTCTCCATGACTGTTAGCTCTAGTGAGTTCAATTTTAAGCTATTAATATTTATTTTCTACTCTAGGAAGCATGAGTAATACCTCAATGTAGTTAGGTCCTAGGTGATGATAACTTTCTTTTAATCTACACATACTATAGAAAATGCCTTTATTTACTTAATGCATTCTATTATACTAGGGTATGGGTGATTTATATCCAAGACACATAAAATCCCTATCCTATTAAATTTATTGAACTACATGATGTCTTTACCTTCAAATAACTACTTTTGACTTCTTTGTGCTTCACTAGTGGATGTTAATGAATTTGACATCATCAATGCTTATTCAATTTCTGACAAATATATCTAGCCATTAGTACAATTTATCACCTTTTCTATCTTATGCGAATAAAAACTAAATATATATTTATATTTACTTTTAGGTCTTAGAATAATCCTTGCTCTCTTTAGCCAATCTAAATTTTTATCATGTGTTTCACCCCATAATGGGTGAAGCCATCCTATCCTTTCTATTCATACTAGCTCCAAAATTTATGGAGCCTTAATCCCTTATGTTATGCACCAAAATGTATATCACTTGAGTCCACAAATTTTGTTGTTAGGATTTTTCACAGTGGATTTTTCAAAAATGATAAACGATCAAGACCTTGTATGTTTGGATCAACAAACCTACATAACCATGTCAAAGTTAGTTTTAATTCAAATAAGGCTAACTTGAAATCTCTTTTAACTATGTTTATAACTTATCTCTTAATTAAAACTAGGGATCCTTAAGGATTAGGCATTGCTCTAGAAATTTGAGTTTCTATAAGTAATGTGCTATCAATACTAAACTATTGGTACTTCCTTCTTTCTCATAGCTTGCTGAAATGTTTCCTATAAACTAAGACATCCTTGGCTATCTCCTTAATTTTAGACCTCTTATCATCAATAATTTTTGTAAGCTTTATAGGTAATGTTGGCGAAGCTTCCTCTAGAGCTTGTAGAGCATCTTATTCCCCTAAGCTAGTTTAGATTACCATGTGGAAATGGTTGATATAGAATTTTAGAGATACTATAGCTCCTTGAAAAGCCATTATCTTTTCTAGCATTAATGAGGTATCATAAAAAAGAGGCTTACTCTTGATTCTCCCTAGCTTTCTTTTCTTGTTGTCCAAAATGTTTCTTTCATCTACTAGAAGGAAGAACATAGGCTTGATAACAAGGAGCTTAGGTGCTATAACATCCTTACATAAACACTATAAGTCAAATTTTCATTTGCATCGAAGATATAGTTTCTCACATGGAAATTCTTTTAATAAGAATATCACTTGTATTCTAATGTTAGACATGAAAGTGTTATGTATTAAATTTCTACGTCTAGTGCTTCATGCTAACATTGATATTGAAATTTCCTTAGAATTTTCATGTAATATGTAGAAGTCTCTTTACCAAATCCTGATATTTTATGTTGAAAATATTTGAATGTAATATGTCACTTCTTATGTCAAGACTGTGTTACTAACACTTAGCTTCTTACAAAGAAAGACACATTAACTACTTCATGTCTTATTCTTTCCATATCATGTTATGCACATGAAAACCTCTAAATCAATATTTTCTTAAAATCTACAAAATGATTATGAGTTTTACTATAAAAATATTTTTTACTGCTTACTTTTTCCTATTAAACTTAAAACATTAACTATATTTAAATTTAATTAGCTTAACAACTTTAAATTTTTTTGTCCTAGCATCACTCTTGACTATTCACTAAAATGGTTATATAAAAGCACATTTTCTTCCTACATCCAAGTTGCAAATTTGTCAAAAAACCTAGATAAATGAGGTGTTTCCTATTTAGTATTTTTAAATTAAAATATGCAAACACATGCATTGAAATTCTAGTTAGAGATATAGGAAAATTTAGCAAAATCCTCAAAATTGAGGTAACATCATGAGGTTCTCAATCCTCGTAACAAGATCTATTCCAAAGCTTAAATCTAAGCTATAAAAATCTTACAAATCATTAGCTTTTACTTAATATAAGTCTAGAACTATAGTTTCTAGCCAAAATTTATACAAAATCTCCAAAACTGAAAATGACTATCATGTTAGACTAGAATATTAGTATCAAACTCTACTAATAATTTTAAAATAGGATTCAAGTGACTTACATTTTGAGCCTTAGAAGGAAATGTATGAGAAGATGGAGTTGATGTTACTATACATTACATATCACACCCTTTTTCAAACTATAAGACTAGGTATTAAGACATCAAAAACTCTTATCTAAGTCTTGCCTTTGCTTTCAAAAAGTGGATACACTACCTTCTACATGCTAAGATATTTGTTATTGTAGTGTCTAAAAATTTTGGTAGTTGGAACACCGAGAGGTCGATAGGTGCACAGTCTAACCCTGAATCCATAGGAGGGCTATGCTAGGGAAAATGGAAATCGGGCACCCTGAATGGTCTAGTCGATCAGTCAGAGACTTATGTGGTGTTCAATAATAATTTGCAAATAATGATTTTAGAGTGTCATGTGTAGGATTTGAAATAACTAGGAACACAACATGCATAATAGTGGGAGAGTATCAACGTGTGTGCACCATGACAATAGAAATAAATAGGTACACTAACAATTTAAAATATATGCTGAAGAAAAATAAAGTGAGAGTGCAAGTGAGAAAATGCACTACCCCAAGATTGGGGGATGTGAATTTTGATCAAATGATGTATACAACTAGTAGGCAGTGTCAGATAGGCACAGTTGGGCAGCAAGGTAACATGGTCATAATTCTTGGATCATTGTAGATGTGATGCTGATAGGAAGGAGCTGAAGCTTGCTAGATTGGTAGTTACTACACTATGCAAGTGTGAGGTGCAAGAGTCACATTTGAGTGTAAGAGTGAGGTAGACATTAGGAATGCTCTTAATACTGATATTTTCCTCTTATCAACCTTTTGCTTTACAATCGCTTGCCAGAGACAATTGCAGAAGCCACCCCTTAAAATGTCAATTACTAGGGTATTTATAGAGCCAAGGTTAGAGGGGATACATTGTCTAGACACCACATGTCCTAGGCCCAATGTAGCATAATCTTGAATGTGCCATGCTAATGTGCTACACTCAAAGTCTTACCCCCAATGCTGCTACACTCTACAAGGCAAGAATAGGGACTAAAAATTTGCCAAATGTGACCATATTTCCCAAACTGCATCTACTAAAGTCTGAAGAACTACCATGTACTTACAAAAATGCTTAGAAAAAATTCAAATTGGAGCTTACACTCTGGGACTATGTCTTCCCTCCTCTTTTGAGTAGTATCAAGTGTAGAAAAAACTTTGGGGATCAACCGGGGGTACAACAACAAAGCAAACTAGTGATCTTGATTGCCAAAGAGATGCCAGAGCCGAAATGAGGGTTGATGATGAGTTCTGGGGGCTTTTGAAAGAATTTGAAGGGTTTTTCCAAGTTTTACACTATCTACACTACCGAGCGTAAGGAAGTGTAGCTTGAACACTTAGAAAAATTTCACGGTCCTATCCTACGACGCTATCTACGCTGCACAGCAAAGTAGAGCATAGCACCAATTTTAAAAGAATTTTTCCCAAAATTGAAAACACCACTCTGGAATTTAGTAAGGAATGCATGTTTCAGATGCCAGCACATGCATCTTCCATGTTAAAAGAGCTTAATACCTTCTTGTTTCATAGCTGGAACATTTTTGGTCCTCAAACCCCTACTATGTTGTCTACATTATGCAGCATAGCACAGTGTAACACCAAATTTTGGATCAATTTTAATAAGACTTGCAGTTTCTTTCTATGGGATGTTAATCACACTTAAAGGATGAAGTAGGACAAGCATCCTTGGAGGTCAAAGAATTTCCAAATGTACCCTCCATGTTTAGTCTAGCACTTAGGAAAATGTTTAGTCCTGCATGGCCTACTACGTTGTCTACGCTATGCAATGTAGCGGGTCCAAAGATAGAAAATTTGTTGAACTGTTTAGTCCGTCCTAAGAATTTTTTACACCTCTTAGCCTAGCACTTGGGTGGACTAGAAATTGGGACATGTGTCAAGCTAGGCAAGCTAAAAAGTGTAGCAAGATTGATGGCCAAGAAGATAGAAAATTTTCCAAACTATTCAATTCATCCTTAGTGCCCTTTCTATGAAAATTGGCATTGGAAATAGGTGCTACATCGGTTGTACCGAAGAGTGTAGTAGACAGACTTACAAAACATGACATCAAGCTTAGAGAAATTTTGCCCAAGTTTCAATGCTCTAATGCTGAGTCACGAGAGCCCGAAATTAGTCGTGTTTCACTGGTGCCTCTTTATTGACGTCTGGAGGATTTGTTCGAGACGTCGAAAAATAGTACAAAACACCATGATGAACATGACACCAACACTGTTCATTAGTGCCCACTTAGATAGTGCTTTGCTATGCTTGAGAATGCCAGGGAAATGAAGTATGCTAGTATGGAAGGGACTAGGGGATAGGTTCAAGGTGATGAGTCAGGAGGCAATGGATGGAAAAGAAAAAAATGTATGATGTGATGCCATGACAACCTATTGCCATAGTGTGATCCCTCGTTAGAGTGCTTATGAGGGAGTTAGTAGGCATATATGTCTTTCCCCTTTGGATTTCGACCTCTCATCAAAATGCTTAAAGATGGTCGATCCAAGGCTGAGATGATTGTAAAGTAGCATTTGTGCCATTTGACTTGGGCACTTGTCTTGTCTCATTTTCTTTTCTTTTCCCCCATTTGTTGTTGTTATTTTTTTTTTGAGGAAATGCATCACACACCCATATCTGCTTGAATGCAACTATATCACCATCATAGGATAGGTTTTTCCTCCCTAGGATGAGTTGTGTTACATTCATGTGGAGCTTTGACCAACCTACAAAGGCTTCCATTGCGTTACGCCCATCATGGGTTTAGTGGTTAAGCATGGGAAATGGTTTCATCTACATTAGGAAAGCTTGCAAGGGGACATGGGTAATTGCAAGAGTAGGAGGTAGAAGGTAGGTTAGTTGAGGGGATATTAGGGTATGCACTCTTAAGTAGCTAGGCTATTCGAACTGGGTACTTTGGAACAATGTAGTGTCTTGCTTTCATGGTGAAACGCATTCCTAGACGATGCCATCCCAACTTTATCCTACAAAGAGAAAACTAGATAAGAAAACCACC
The DNA here is from genome assembly GCA_015680685.1 of Gnetum montanum. Classification (NCBI taxonomy): domain Eukaryota; kingdom Viridiplantae; phylum Streptophyta; class Gnetopsida; order Gnetales; family Gnetaceae; genus Gnetum; species Gnetum montanum. The sequence continues at coordinate 333,502 of MNCI01008528.1, forward strand.
ATACGAAGTGTGGGCAAAGTCCTACCTACCCGAGACATTGCAAGGGCTACAAGTGTTGTGTTTGGTATGTGCAATGTCCAAAGTAGGAAGGCCAGTGTAGGCATCAACAATGGTAGGTGAAACACCACTAATATTAACTTAGCACTTTGAAATGAAAATGACTCAAACCCTTTTGATGTTCCAGGAGGCAAAATTTGACTAAGGCAGTTTGCTCACCCTCAGCATGAACAACTACAAGCAGCGTCAAAATCAAGTCAAAGGTGGAGGTCAATTATTTGAAGTTCAAAATTATAGTGTTCAGCGTCCAGCGTCAAAAATTGCAAGTTTTTAGGTTACGCTGAGCGTGACCACAACATGACCTACCCAAAATAGCTAGCATGGCCTACTCAAAACGACTTAAATCCAAGAACAAATTCTACATTCTAGAGTTAAACACACCTAGGAAGTAGTTGTAGGCTTCAGAAATCACAATTTGGTGTCCACACGCTGGGCGTGAGTGGAGCGTCCACACACTAGGCATACTAGATGTTAGGCACGCTGGACGCTGGACACATGCTAGAGGTCATGCTAGGCATGAGTGCAACATGACCACAAATCAACTTACACTAAAGCTCAACTCAACTCTAAAGGCATATCAACTCACGTTGGAAGCCGTGGTCAAACAAAGATGCCTCAAACAGCCTTAAATCGACATCTCGACATCTTGTAGCACTTGATCCATGGTCAAGTGAGCCGGGTCGAATTTCTATTATTGTACATTTCATTGTAAATCCCCATTTGTGGGCACATCAGGCCCTCATGATCTAAATTAAATGTACGTTCATGGGCTTGAGTAACCCACGAGTTGTAAAACGCAATGTATCTGGTCAAGAATGTAGCTTGCCGACACACATCCAACTCTTGCCGACACACTTCCAACTCTTGCTGACACACATCCAACTCATGCACAACTATCCATTGGACACGTGTCACTGGATCCATTTTCCTATTAAATCCCAATCATTGATTCCATTCTAGAATTCTACACCTGAGCCCAGCCTAGCCCTATAAATACCCTGTCAATTCACATGAATCAGGGGGGGAGGTTGGCAACTGGAGACATTGGCAATTTTGAGAACATATAGAACCATTAATCCTTGGGTGCTCAACACACTTGACTCCTAGCATCCAAGTACTTCTCACATACATCACATCACATCATCACCTCGCATCACATCACCCTGGGGCTAGGCATTTGACCTGCCACCCACACATGTAGCTACGCTTTGACCGGTGCATACCTTTTTTCTAAGCAATATAATTTAGTTCATTTTTCCAACAAATCATTATTTCCATTTACTCTGTTTGATATTTAGTTTATGTTTTTTTTACATTCTGCTTATTACATTCAGTTTACATTCTGCTTACATTCTGTTTATGATCCTGTTTACATTTTATGCACCCTGTTCATGTTTCAAGACACTGTTTACGATAACCCCAGCGCTAGCCGTAGCTTACGCTTAGGGAAGTCCTTGGTTGATTTGTGTGCAAACCATCCAAGGCAATCTACCTTTGTTTCCTTTTCCAGCTTTCCCTCAAGCGAAGGTAGGATCAGCTGTGCTTGCCCAACGATCTTTCGGTGTCTATTTTCCCTTCCAGCCTTACACCGATGATTTAGGTCAGTATAGTTTTTGGCACTAGAAGGAGGGCCAACTTGTTTGTTGTCAGTACAGTTCGCACACGTTAGCTTAACTCACCCGTCTTGTCCATCCCACCTCACGCTACAGTACTCATGGTGTAGTCTACTCACGTCGCTACTCTGTCTCTCACGCTGGAGCTACCTCTCATGCTGTACCTTGGTGTGACACGCTGCCTATTGGTCATGCTATCTAGCATGCTGCCTATTGGTCACACTATCTGGCATGCTGCCTATTGGTCATGCTGTCTGGCATGCTACTTGTTGGTCATGCTGTCTGGCACGACATGCTAAATTTTGGTCACATTGCAGTTGTGTCATGTTGGTCATGCTAAGGTTTCTTACAATGCAACTCATCTAGCCTAGTCTGCTCATGTTCATCATGGAATCCTCCCAAATCAACCTGGTAATACTACTAATTGCTAACTTTGGGGCCAAAAATTCAAACCCTGTGACTGCTATGGAATCCATAACCATTATTGAACACATAAATCCCCAAGGCCCTACATGCCAGTCACTAAGGCTACAAGGCAAAGGTCCTACTTATGCAACTCTTACACCTGAAGAGTATAACTTCATCTATGTCAAAATCCAAGCCAAACTACCTATCGACCATATAGAAAGGGAACCAAAGCAAGAATATGAATTTATTCACAAAGGAGGACATGAGTTCATCCCTTCAGCGTTTGACATAATCTCGCTATCTGAAAACCATCATAAACTCATATGCCAGCTTCTTATGGCTAGAAGTCAAGCCTTACAGCTACCGCCAATAGAGCCTCAAGATGAGGAAGATGATTTTGTAGCCCAATCTAAACATGGAGATTCCTACCACACCATCAATCCTCATGCCTATACAAACCCATTGTTCCACCCTTTCCTGGAAGAAACTGTGCTTCCTCCTTCATCGACAAATACTTGAGCACCAGTTTCCTGACAAGAGGTACCTGCTTCCATTCCTATCTTCTCCGTGCTTAATAATATTCACTCTGATGCATCCGCTTCCATCATTCCTCCACAAGTATAGTCCCAAGAACTCCCTACCCAAACTAACGTAGGATCAATCTTTCGACCTCAAGTAATTGGAATGCCATCGGTTATACCAACATCCACATCCACCCATTACATACCTCAGGTGTAGACCCACAAGGCACCATTGATTATTCCAACCCAACACATTCAGGGTGTTACTTCACAACCTCAGCAATGGGTTCCACTAGTAGTCTCAGTCCCAAATACCATCCCACTGCAACAAACATTAGTCCAACAACCTCTTTTCCACAAACAATGCAACAATTGAACCATTATCATCCACAGTCCACTCAATCCATTGGTTTGCCTACTGCCCAAGAGTGGGCAGACACGCAAAAATGATTCACTCGTTTAAAGAAGAATTAAAATGCCTTAAAATTGTGAACAATGAGGAAGTCAAGGTACTAGATTGCTACAAAGATGACCCAACTGACCCCTCAATTCCACCCTTAACCTTGCCAAAGGAAGTCTCATTGCCCCAGCTGACCAAGTACAATGGAGAGGGAGACCCAAATGCCCATCTAGTGACATTTCAAACAGAAAGTCTTTTGCTTCAAGGATGGCCCCATGTAATTCTGCGTGTGTTTGCTATGTCCTTAATTAGAAAATCCTTAGACTAGTACCGAGCTTTACCCCATAGCTCCATATCTTCTCTAGAGGATTTGTTGCACCATTTTGTCACTCGTTTCAAATACAATCTGAAACCTGAAGCCACATTAAATAGCTTGATCCAAATTAAACAAGAACCACTCAAGCCAGCACATAAATTTATCCAAAGGTGGAGTGCAACCTTGAATGAACTTCATGAGCCTATTCCTGAAACATATCTGCTTACCATCCTTAAGGTAGCCACAAATGACTTCATTAAATCGAAGCTTTACTATTTAAAACCATGTACCTTGAGTTAAGAATTTGTACAAATTAAAGACATAGAAGAGGTTACACAAATAAGTAATGATCCATCCTACTCAACCTTTAGAAGCCAACACATGAGGAAAGATAAATCCAAAACAACGGTAGTAGCAATGGTTGAAATAGCTTGACCTAGTCATCCAGGACAAAAAGAAAAACAACCTGTTGTCCCAAATAGCTATGAAAGAACCACACCCACTCCTACACCCAAAAATTCTTCAAATAGAAACAACAACATAGGTCATGCCCGTACCTTCAAAAGAAAATACCCCACTCAATACACATAATTTCCCATGAAGCCTTCACAATTTCTTGATCAACTTCCTAAGGTTGGGCTAATTCAACACAAACAAATGTCTCCTGTAGCCTCTCAAAGACATGATCGACTTTGTGATTTGGCCAAAAATCCAACCTTAGCAATAGCCAATGTACCTCCCATTCCAAAAGGATTTAGGTTGGATAGGTTTTGTAAATATCACCAACGGTGTGGTCATGGGACTGATTACTGCTTTACGTTTAAACAACATATACAATGCATGATTGATAGGGGCGAAGTAGTGTTTGACGAGGCAAACCCAGTAAGACCCCAAAACCAATCCATGGGGTTCTATAAGGATCCTCTCAATACCAATGATGCACCATATGTGATTAATACTATCCATGTGGAAGACATACAAGACATTTCTCGAAAACCTTTTGTGATTCATAGGCCTTCAGAAAACACACCTACCCCAACATATCCTCAAACCCCTTTCACCATTTGCACATCCCCCACACCATCAAAACCATTCATCATCTATGTACCTCCTTCTATTGCAGCCACAACCATACCATCTAAAAACTTGCCCATGCCCTTTGTGATCCAGGTGCCAAAACGTCCTGATACACAACCCACCTCCTTTCCCACGCAACATCTAAAAGAACGTCTTGCTGATAGACTAACAAGAGAACGCTTGAAAAAGGAAAACCATCAGTGTAAATTGGGACCACCAAAGCCAACACTGCTAAACGTCATTCCCATGAGTCTGCCCATTAACGAGCCTAGTACAAGTCATCAAAATGAGGATAATGTCATCAGTCATATCCCAAAACTAGCATCTTTAGTAAAAACCCCTCCACGGGAAATGCGAATGCTAGGTCAAATGGACCAAATCTCTATGGAAAAGGGTACCCCAAATGATAAAGACCTAGCAAACATGTTGACCCAGGTCACATAAGCTTTGAAACAAAAGAATACTTCTTTAAGCTCGTATGATCTAGTAATGACTTCACCAGTACATCGAGAAGCTCTCGTGTGTATGTTAACTTCAATCCCTATTAGTGAGGATCTTCCTACAAATGAGCCATCCATTCATGCGGTATTTTCCACACAATCTTAGGAATCAAAGACTACATCCCTAGAGTTTCGCACTAAGGACATTAAGCTAGATGAGAAAACAGGAGAAGTTACTACCACCCCTATGTTCATAATGATACAGGTTAATCATTTCAAGATATGTAGGGTGCATGTCGATGAAGGTGCAGCAACCAACGTAATACCTTTTTCCATCATTGAAAAACTAGGACTTACCAAAAAAATACATCCCATGACAACCTCTTTAGTGGTTAAACTACAAATTTCTGAAATGACGTTAAACTACAAATGTCCGAAATGATGTTAAACTAAAAATAACTGAAATGACATTAAACTACAAATGTCTGAAATGACATTAAACTACAAATGTCTGAAATGATGTTAAACTACAAATGTCTGAATGACATTAAACTACAAATGTCCAAAATGACATTAAACTACAAATGTCTGAAATAACGTTAAATGATGTTAAACTACAAATCATCCGGTATGACGCTAAAACTACCAACAAATGTCCGCAATGACATTAAACTAGCCAAAGTCAGAAATGGTCGATTCTATTTAAAACTTTCTGAAAACATTACTACCTTTGGCCCACCATGGCATAAAAATGGTAATCCTTTCTTTCTTTAACAATAGATGCAACAGTCCATCATGAATTTAAACTGATGTACCTAGCCTGAAATGGCTTTAAACTAGAGCCAACAAGTTACAGATTCACAAATTCCTATCATTTTACATTGGATTTTCGTTTACAAGTTACAAGTTACAATTTAGATTCATGCATAGTTGTTGCCTTCTTTTTCAAACATTTACCTTACGTTTTTCTTTACATTTTAGAAATTTATGTTACCTTTAGTTTCATGCACATGTTCACAATATACTCAAGAAAACAAAGAAAAACAATGAAAACATGAAAAATAACAAAAATATATATATATGGGACATCAAAGTAAGGAAAGAACATAACCATTTCATTCTACAATTAAATCTAGGTCATTACATCAGTCTTTATACATTCTTTCAAACATCCAAAAATCTAAAAACACTTAATGGCTTAAACCTGACTAATGCAAAGCTCATAGATGGGGTTGATCCCCAAGATCCTCTTCATCATCCGCTCTTGCTCCACTAGGGCCAGCTCCATCATTAACATGTCCCTATAAATAGAAAATAGAAAAAAAAAAAATAGGTAAGGGTAATAAAGCAAGTCATAAACACAAAAATTAGAAAAATAGTAACACTAACAATAAAAACAACAAAACTATACAAAAATAAATGTAACAATAAAACACTCATAGGTGATGAAGGTCATAAGTTGGTCTCCAAACGCTGTAGAATCTCCTTCTCGAGAACGTTTTCCCAATCCTCCTCCAAGCCAAGATCAATGCTAGCAAGTGCTTTACCTTTGTCCACTAGGGTCCAAGTAGGGTGCTCAAGAGAAAACATGCCTATTGTAGTCTCCCCAGAGGGGGTGATACTCATTCTCTCTGGAGATCCCTCCACCTTGGTGCACTTGACAAACCTATCATAAGAAGGCCGCAAACCTAACCCATCGATGAACATCTCTACCCAGTGACGTTCAAATGTCTCCTCCTTCAGCCATTTCTTATACTAATGCTTGTGGTCCTTTTGGTCTTGGCCCCACTTCCGTACTTTGGCAGCGAAGGATTTCCAATCTTGACACTTCCTGTTCAATAAATCTATTTGTGCTCTTTGTGCTGATAAGTCCCCTGTAGCTTGCACCTTACCATTGAAAACTATCCAATAATGTGCATAGGTGATTTTGGATGAGTGCCATGTGCTATCACCAGACAACCTAGCAGCAGCAAAGTCATAACGAGACTGGAGATCCCTTTTCTCCTCTCTCTCTTTTGCTAGTGTCTCCTTCAGTGTGTGAACCTCATCCCATAGATGCTCAGTCGAATGCCTTAAAGTCCAAATTGTCTTGGCATTCTATATGATGTAACCAGAAACTGCATCATAGATCTTTCTTGGGACTTTCTCAATATCCCATGGCAATTCAGGAAGAGCATCAATGTGGGTAGCTTCAGAAGGATCCCACTGGAGCTTGGCACCTACAAGTGCACACGTAAATTAGACATGATAAAAAATAAACACAAAGAATCACGATAAAACTAGAAACTTATCATGACATGTAATGTACACACACCTAGTTTTGGATGAGCTTCTTGTAAACGGGTGACCACCTCATTAACAATTCCTATAAAAAAATCCATTTTTCTAGGCATCTCAAGCCATGGCCTCAACGAATCAGTTGATGCGGGATGAGTAGGGGAGTTTTCTTCAATTGGAACATGCGATCCTGATTCTCGAGACATAGTGCCTTAGGAATTTCAACATCTACCCCAAAAGAGTCAAAATAATCAAGAACAACACATAAAAACCAAAAGACGTAGAATATAGATTGATCTAAAGAGGAACATACCAAAAAGACCTTCGTTGTCTAGCCTGGGTGGATCACCAAGCTGCAAAGATCCATCAAATAAACCATCAAGGACATCCCTTTCATCACTTAAATGCCTATGTGCATCCAAGGCCTTCACAGGCTTCATTCACACGTTGGTTATCCCCTCCTCTTGTGAAGCAAGAATTTCTCCTTCAATCGCTTCTTCCTTTTCTTTTCCTTCCTCCTTAGGTATCGGAGCCATGACCTCTCCCTCATTCTTCGGACTTTCCTCTGAAATAACACCAGAACCTTAAATTTAGTATGATATAGCTCATAGGTACATCCCATAGAATATAAACCAAAAAAGTAAATACATGACAATGAAACAAATCACTTACCCTCAACTAGTGGTATAAACTGAATCTTCTTTGTACTTGGAGGTCTCACATCTGGGGCAGATTCCTTTGCACGCTCCTTCCTTTTTCACCTTTGCCTTGGACTTTCCAACAGTCTCACTAATTAAGTGTTCAGCCCTCTTAATAGATGCGTGCATCTTGGGTGGTTCCAATCCCAAGCTATCATGGGAATGATGAGAACGGCTGGCCATACCTCCACTAGTAACTAATACAAACTCCTCAATCTCTTTCAGCGGGTCCTAGGATCTAGTGGTGCTATATAAGTGACAAATCCAAGGGCGGGATAATTGTGAACAGTCTCTCAAAATGTAGTAGTTATCCTCACGAACTACTAGGAATTTAGCGAACCTGTGCAAGTATCCTGCAAAGAAAGTAAAGGTGAAGTGGGATTTTTCCTGGATGCTTGAATGTAACCTGATAATTTCCCCACGAAGGCCAGATCCTAGAAATTGTGCCCAATTGTATTGCTTGCCTATTTCCAAAATCGCACACATCACACGCATAGACTCGATCCCAAGGTTTCTCCCTTGAGAAAGAGATTTGGGGAATGCTCGTGCTCAAAAGAGAGGATACAAGAAGTTCACTTCCATCGATCGAGTATCCTCTTGCATGGAAAATCCCTTGGGGCCCTTAGACAAACCTAACCACTGCTCAAGTTCCCTTATGATCTACCCGTCCTTAGTTGCTTTGTCCATAGCTACCGTGGCACCATCCATGGGAATGCCGAAAAGATTGTAAAGAAACTTAGTGGTTAGGTGGAATGATACCTTTACTCCCTAAACCTGTGTGGTAAAACAAGAAGCATCACCACTGAAAGAGTCAACAATTGTAACGATCTCAACAATCAGAACGCTAGGATTCAAGGCTGTAAACAGGTCCATGAAACCAGCCCGAGTGAGGTGACCAATAATCAAATTAGGAGATCACTTCTGTAACCACTTTTGTGATTGCTCTACCTCCCCATACTTTGTAAAATGCGTAGCCTCAGTATGCCCTATAGTAATAGTAACTTCTTCAAGGGGTGAATGCTATAAAAGAAAAACATAGAACAAAAAGTTAGAAAAGAGATATGACACACAATGATGCAACAAATAAAGGAAAATGGAGTCTAAGGTGTGGTCACTTATCATCTGTGACAAGTGAAGGAGAGGGGGGCATAGGATCAATCCTTTGAGGAAGATTTGGACCATTAGGAGACCAATCCTTATGTAACCAACTACGAGCCTGGCAATGCTCAAAGGCTCTTGAAAATTACCTATGGGAGTCAGAAAGGGTGTTCGACCTAACACAGCGGCACAGAGAATGGGGCCCACCATAAATGTCTCTAGTGTTGTGCACATTAAAGAAAGCCCACCATCATCATCGTGCATCCCATGTTCATCAAAATGGGGCCTACATAGGAAAACAACATTCACATTTAGATGAAGATGTAGAATTAAAAACAAATCACAAGTTAAAGTAAGACACAAAAGAGCATACCGATTCACTTTATATACTGTCCTGGGTGGATTCTGAAATAAAGTATGCACACAGAGGGCCAGGAAAAGTGTGTTGTTATTGTTGTAATGATTATAGGCAGGAAGCTCCCACACACAATTTAAAGGACGAGTGGATCTAGGGCCCTCAGCAGGGCCCCTCTCCACTCTAAAAAGCCCCTCATTGATATCAGTGATGAAGGCTAGTATGTCTTCTATAGCCCCAGGAAAAACGGTCTCAATAATATCACAAGCCATCTGTTCACTTAGATGAGACCATATGACAACACTGAAATTTTGTAGTATAAATGACAAGAACAAACTAGCCCCGGGATGGAACCATATTACATGAGGCCCAATTTGCATGTCATAGGGAGGTGTGTCTGGCCCAAGGAGGCCAAACCAAGCAAGTACCCCAATGAGCTCAATAACAAGAAGAGAAGATTTAGGTCCCCTACACATAAGCAAAACATTGGGTAAGTGAAAAATCCAAGAACTAATAATAGATCAACATCACATAAAACTAAAAAAATCACATAAACAAATATTTCACCCCATGAGATGAGGACACTAACATCTATTTAGTGTAATCTTATGCTTACTAGGGTACATTGAAATCGGTTTGAGAACAAATCCATGTTTAAATCATTAATCCCAGAAAATCAATAAATAATATAAACAATATAAAATTCAGAAATCATTAAACATCTTCACGCTGGCCATGTCCTCCTTGAAAAGCTCAGAGACTAAAAACTAAAAATCCAAAATTCATGGTCATGCTGCCTACGGGGGCAAAAAATTAATTTTCATGGTCATGCTGCCCTAGGGCCAAAATTCTATAACCCATGTTGCTCTCTAAAAATTGAAAAACCCTGCCCAAGAATTTGAAGTCACGCTGATCATTTGCCCTAGCAAGCCAAAAATTTTCATAAGTCACACTGCTATGAGTTCCCCAAAAACCACAAGAATTACAGGTCACATTGTCCCAAAAAAACTAAAAATTCAAGACATCGCTACCCTAGGACTAAATCCAGAAACCCCAAGTCACACTGAGATCCCTTGAAAAATTCAAAATGTCAGTCACGCTAGGTTCCTTCTGAGACCCAAATCTAAAATAGTCACGTTGAAACCCAAGAATTGCAGTCACGCTAAAATTCAAAATTTTGGTCACGATGAGATTCAAAATCTAAAATAGTCACGCTGAAGTTCCCAAGAAATCAAATTTTTTGCAGTCACGCTGCCCTCTAAAATCAAAAAATTTTGCCTCAAAAATTTGTAGTCACTCAGTCCATTCCCTGCCCAAAACAAATTCAGAAAATATTCAAGTAACACTGAATTTTGTAGTAACACTGAATTTTGTAGTCACACTGCCAAAGAGGGAAAGACGCTCACGATGCCAAGAAGGCAAATAGAAAAATTCTAGGCTCATGTTAACCTCCCTACAATAGTCATGCTGTAAGAGGCCCTAAAATTAGAGAAAAAAAAAGGGAAAGACTGAAACCCTACCTCCCCAGCCAAAACCAAAAATTCACAGCTCACGCTATTCATGCCGTAAAATCAAAAATCCCAAAAATCATAGCCACAAATTCTCACCCTAAGTAACACTACTTGCATAAATGCCAAAGAAAAATTGGGGGTAAGGAATTTACCTATGCAGGGCCTTCTTCCACGTCGGAATCCTGACTTGGGGGAGACGTAGGGGCTCTTCACTCTCCTCCACAAACACCAAGGCTACCTTCTTCCTTCCCTTACCCCTGGTTGCCTTCCCCTTACCCTTGTCTTTCATGGTCATGCTGATGCTAACGCCTTGGCTCACGTTGCACTCTGGGAAGGTCATGCTGTTCTCCCAATTGCCAGCAACTCACGATGACAAAAATGAGGCTTTCTTTTTCAAAATTCTCTATTCTATCCCTCCCTAGTAATTTAATTTTATTTATTTAATTTTTTACCTTTTTATTTGTATTCCTCTTCTCATTTTAACTACATGTTGTTGTTCAAGCCATCTTTGCCTTATGCTTGCCCAAATTTCCTTATCATTCCAATCCCCTAAAATTGGGCCCAAAATTTCTTATGAACAAAGGAGGAAAGTGCAAAAAATTAAAAAAAATAAATAAACATGTATAAACACTTGAAAATTTCATAAAATTTCATAAAACTTTAAAATATCCATGACCTTATTGGCCACTCTAAAATTTAAAATTTAAATGGAGAGTTTAAAAGTCAAAAAATTTTAAAATTTAAGAATAGTGCATACACTCAGTTCAAATGGCAAGTCAACACATGGCCCGATATGGCCTTAAACTACCATGTGGCCCAATATGTCCTTAAAATGCCACATGGCCTGGTATGGCCTTAAACTACCATGACTTCCACCGCATCTCCTAATTTTGTAAGTACACAATTTAATTATCTATGTTCGTTTATACTTTGTAACTCTCCTGCCGAGGGAGTGTCTCTTACTTCGCTCCCATTTTAATTGGCAAGAGTGAGCACCATGGCCACCAACAACATCCCCTCAACATTATCTCTCAGTGGACCATACGGAGATGTAGAAAGAGCGATCAACCCAGAATCCTTGGATCTAAATCCATCCACCTATATCAATTTGATAGCCTCCACTCAAGAAATGTTAGACTAGCCTAACAAGATGGCTAAAACTCTAGATCTAGAAGCTAAAAATATCATTGAAGATCCTCTGGTTGAAATCCCCATCACCATAGTTAATGACAAATATAGAACTTTGAAATTAAGTGCCCTACTAGACTCACAACTTGTAGGTGACATCACCCAGGTGTTGAAAGACAACATAAAAATGTTCGCATGGTCATATACCGGCATGCCAGGATTAGATCCCAAAATCATCCAACACAACATTATTCTTGATGAAAAAATTAAACTAGTAAAAAAAAAAGCATGAGGTGGCATTAGCAGTCCATGCTGAAATCACAAAACTCTACCAAGCCGATTTCATCTGAGCCATTGATTATTCTGATTGGGTATCAAACATTGTTGTAGCTCCTAAGAAGAATGGTAGCATAGGGATATGCATTGACTTTTGTGATCTCGATGTAGCCACTATAAAGGATGATTTCCCATTACCTAGCATTGATCAACTTATTGACACGACTGCTGGGCATGCGCTATTGTCTTTCATGGATGGATTTTTAGGATATTTGATCCAGAACATCAACTTAGGATAACTTTCATGACACCTTGGGGCACATTCTATTATACAATGATGCCATTTGTTCTTAAAAATGCAGGTGCCACATATCAACGAGCAATGACATACATATTTAGTGATTACATGCTCAATTTGCTCAATGATTATGTTGACAACATCGTGGTCAAATCTAAAACAACTGAACAACATGCAAAAGATCTAGACTTAGTGCTTAAACATTATCTCAAGTATGACCTTAGACTCAACCCAAAGATATGCGTTTTTGGCATCAAAACAGGAAAAATGCTTAGTTTCCTAGTCTCCGAGACAGGGATACAAGTAGACCCTAATAAGGTTAAAGCAATAACCAATATGCAACCACCAAGAAACCTCACCGAACTACGTGGCCTCTAGGGTAGATTGCAATTCATTAGACCCTTTATCGAAAGAATGATGGATAATTTGAGTCCCATGAAACATCTATTATAAAAGAATGTACATTTCCAATGGACTCAACAATGCCAGGAAGTGTTTGAGAGCATAAAACAAGAGTTGGCTCAACTACCAACTGTTTATCCTCCACAAAGTGACAAACCTTTCTACATCTATCTAGCAACTTCCAGTTCCTCCATTGCATTCATGATTTGTCAACAATGTCAAGATGGAGCTAAGATCCCTGTGTATTATCTAAGAAACACTTTAATAGCCTATGAACAATGATACAACGACGTAGAAAAATCATGCCTCGCCCTCGTCTTCTCCTTGAAGAAATGGCAGCATTATTTCTTCCGTAATCAAGTTCACATCATTTGCAAGGATAATGTACTCTGTGCCATCACTAATAACACCTATGAGTCAAGTAGGTTAGCTAGGTGAAAAGCGATGATTGTCAAGTTTGACTTACACTACATTTCTCAATCTTCCACAAAAGGTCAAGCAATAGTCATGCAACTAACCATCTCGCCGATGCGCGATCAAACAACAATAAACCCCAAATTCTCGAATGAGAATGTTAATAGTGTGGACACCGTACCTGATAACTACAAGCCAATCCTTTACTTCGATGGAGCTTAAACCTCTCGAGGAGGGAGTGCTGCCACCATTTTAACATACCCATCTAGAGAAATCCAACCCTTTGCCTACTGCTTAACCTTTCCTTGCACCAATAATGTGGCAAAATATGAAGGTCTTCTTCGAGGTCTTCAAACAGCATTAACTTCAGGAATCTCACATCTGTAGTTCGAGGTGATTGATAATTCGTTATTAATCAAGTCACTAAGGTCTACAGATGCAAAGCTCTCCATTTGCAACCATATTGTGATTTGACCAAACACTTAGTAAGGAAACTAGTAGAAGTAGACATACAACATGTCCCCAGAAGCGAAAACATGATTGCCGATGCACTTGTTACACTAGCCTTAAACATAATACCTAAAATGTTCCATGCATTACCTAGTTCTATAATCAGTTGTGCCAAACCTATAATTAACATTCTAGATGAAGTACCTGTAGCATTCGTTAGTACAACACATGTAATAGAATGGTATGATGACATAAAAGAGTACCTTCTAAGACGTGAACCTCCACAATACTTGACAAGTGCTCAAAAGGATGCTGTGCAAAAATGTTCCTGGCAATATGCATTAATAGAAGACACCTTGTGTCGAAAATCCTACGAAGGCAGTCTATTGATGTGTGTTAGTAACATCGATAGTCAAACGATCATAGAACAAGTCCATGAAGGACTTTGTGGAGGGCATATAGCACCTAGAGCAATGGCAATGAAAATTAAGCGCATAGGCTATTATTGGCCACACATGGAGTACGATTGCATCTCCAAGGTAAAAATGTGTGACATTTGCCAAAAGCATGGTAATCTAATACATGTGCCACCTAGTGAACTACATATAGCACAAATCACATGGTCATTCCAAAAATGGGGTTTAGACTTAATTGGACCGATAACACTGTCATCTTCAGCAGGACATAGCTTTATTATCACTGTAACTAAATATTTCACAAAATGGATAGAAGCTATTCCCCTTAGGAAGACTACCTCAAAACACATTTGCACTTTCATAATAGAAAATATCGTGACCCATTTTGGTATTCCAATGACCATCGTTACCGAAAATGGGCCACAGTTTAGCAGTGTAGATACTAAAAGCTTCTATGAAAGTCTGGGTATTAAACATGCATTTTCATCACCTTACTACTAATGAGACGCAACATGCACTGTGCCGCGATATCGCGTCCCATGCGATATCGCGTACGCGATATCGCATCTTTTCCTGCGATATCGCATACGCGATATCGCGCTCCGTCGCCATATCTATAAATAAGAGGCGGCACTCCCTTCATTTCCCAATCCTGGCTAGAAGTAGCGAAGCTTTGGCAGATTGATCACTTCAGACTTAGATTAATTTCCCATGTGCTTGCAGTAGGAGTCCTAGAGTGAACGGCTCTTTATTCGAGCAACTTTGTAACCTGAACACAAGTTGTGTATGGCAATAAAGACGAACTTGATTGGATAAACCTTGCAGTACATGGTTTTATTTTATTGTTATTTATTGCTTTCCTAGTGTGCACGAGTACGACTTGATTATGAGCATCTATGAATGTGTACGGCTAATCAAGGAATTGGCTGCTCTTGCAATGTGTGAGTACGACTTAACTATGAGCATTGGCTGCTTGGTAACCCAGTAGCATATTCCAGGATCTGCGCTTGGTAATCCCAGTGGTAGTCCAATGTGTACGGCTAGTTAAGGAATCGGCTACTCATCGCTAGGATATAATGTGTGATAAGTACGACTTGGCTACGAGCATCCACGGGTGTGTACAGCTAGCCAAGGAATCGGCTGCTTATCACACTTAGGCTAAATAGGT
>MNCI01008528.1:354639-409151 GCA_015680685.1 Gnetum montanum
TGAAAAATACCAAAAAAATCACATACCTCAGACTTGCTTAACCATACACCGTGACACATACAAGCAAGCCTGGGAAGATAACGAACGATTAACCCCAAGTGTTTCTTGTGGCGTTAAGGCATTTAGTCTGTGGAGTTCGACCGAATCGCCTGTGCATGCTCATATTCGTATGGTTGAGTGTAGGGGTACCTCGCCACTCATCAACTACCCACAGAGCAATGGTCAAGCAGAGGTTACAAACAAAACTATCATCATGGTGCTCAAAAAGATGCTAAATTAGAGCAAGAGGCAATGGCATGAACAATTAGTCTATGCATTGTGGGCATACAGAACAACACATCGAACTTCCATAGGTAAAACTCCATATAGTCTTGTGTACAGATCTAAAGTCATTTTACCTTTAGAATTGCAGGTTTCCTCATTGCAGATAGCTCTTTTCGACCTCCTCAATGAAAGTCAAAACAATGAATTACGCATTGCTGACCTCGACTCGGTAGATGAGGAACATGTACGAATTCTTGATCAAATAGAATGGTACCAGAAACAACAGTGGCAATGACACAAGCAAGATCTTCATAAACGCCTGATTGAAGAAGGAGATCTAGTCCTTAAGGCCACCCGTGAACATCCAGATAAATTCTTAGCCAACTGGGAAGGACCTTACTTAGTCACCAAGGTGTAGAATAATGGAGCATTCAAACTTGCTAATATGAATGGGAACGAGTTCGCTAATCCTACAAATCACTTATACCTTAAACGTTACTGTGTCTGAGAAACTTGAGGTACGTCATAGTCCTGGCATCGTGACTTAAAACTGATACCACATAGTAGTCTTGGCATCATGACTTAAAACTAATACCATAGAGTAGTCCTGGCATCATGACTTAAAACTAATACCACAAAGTAGTCTTGGCATCATGACTTAAAACTGATACCACTAGAGTAGTCCTAGCATCATGACTTAAAACTGATACCACAGAGTAGTCCTGGCATCGTGACTTAAAACTGATACCACAAAGTAGTCCTGGCATCATGACTTAAAACTGATACCACAGAGTAGTCCTAAAATCATGACTTAAAACTAATACCACAGAATATTCTGCTATGACTATAAACTGGCATGCAGAGTCCACTAAGACTATAAACTGGTTTGCCTCTTTATAGTCCACTACGACTATAAACTAGGAATGCATCGTCCACTACGACACTAAACTGGCACCATCCAAGGGGTTACAATGTGAAACTAAACCACAATAGTCTGCTAAGACTATAAACTAGCAACATCATTGATAACTAGGCAAAAACTCAAAAATATGTGTTGCTACAATTGGCTGTACATGTTACATAAAGACTTGCTACATGATTCATCTCATGGGTCCTAATGAAGCTGATGTTGTTCATGATTCTGTTTGCTTTGAAAATTGCACGTGGTGACTCCATCTCTTTGTTTCAACTAGTTAGCTGACCATTTTATTTGTGTTTTTCTTGTCTTCTTGGAGTTGCGTTTGTAGGATGACACTCCTAAGGCATTCGTACATAGATGCACTTCATCGTGATGACAAGGTGACACATTCTTCCCGACACACGTAACTGAGTTAATCAATCTATTCATAAGTACATTCCCAACTCCTGATACATCCCCTATTTCCCCATCATGTCCTAATTATCCTATTCAATTACACCCCTAGATACATTCCACTCAGCTCAAAACTCTTGATAGACTATTGCATATTGTGACTATCCAAGCAGTTGCGATGCAAAACACAGAACACAGTACATGATGCAAAAATGAAAACGCTCAAACATGAGCATGGCACAAAAAGTAAACTCTTTTAAAAATATCAATAAAATAAAATAAAATAAATACAAAGACAAAAGGAAAGAAAAAAATAAAAAAAAAGAAAAAAAAAGAAAAAAACAAAATAAAAGAGAAAAGAACAAAAAAGAAAAATCACAAAAGGGTCATAGAGAAAAATGCATAGAAAAGGTCTTCATGACCCCATTGACATCATAAACCATGGACTATTGGCTCTTCTCATACAAGCCCAAGGCGAGAAGGCAATTATCTTGGAAAAATAGCTACACTTGTATCTCAAAGAGACCATGTTGCACATCATTACGTGCCTTTGGCTATTTACAACGGGCCTCGCAAATACTCTATAAGAGTCCCATTTCTCCAAAGAACACACCTCCTATGTCTTGGTTACAAGTCTACTGAAAACCTGGCTATTGACAAAGATCAAAGAAATAACTTGTTCACATGAGAGCATTTCTATCCCACAATTCCAACAGCAATTATCACCCTTGACCAACTCCTAGCTTCTCCTAGTTACAACCAATCCCCTCTCCTTGCATCTCAAACTGCATTTCTTGATCCCATGTACTTTTGGATATAGTGCGATGACATCCAGCCAAGGGCTGACAGACAATGCTTAATACTTGGTTGATCATGGTGTTTTACACTTCTTTGTCGATGCCTCTTAGGTGGATTCCTCTAGATGTCAACAAAGAGGGACCAATGAAACACCACTAATTTCAGCCTAGCACTTTGAAATGAAAACAACTCAAACCCTTTCGAAATTCTGGGAGGCAAAATTTGACTAAGGAAATTTGCTCACCCTCAACCTGAACAACTCCAAGCAGTGTCAAAATCAAGTCAAAGGTGGAGGTCAATTGTTCGAAGTTTGAAATTATAGTGTTCAGCATCCAGCGTCAAAAATTACAAATTTTTAGGTCATGCTACAGGTCATGCTGAGCGTGACCATAGTGTGACCTACCCAAAATAGCCAGCGTGACCTACTCAAAACCACTCAAATCCAAGCTCAAATTCTAGATTCCAAAGTTAAACACATCTAGGAAATAGTTGTAGGCTTCAAAAATCAAAATTTGGTATCCACATACTCGAGGTCATGTTGGGTGTGAGTGCAGTGTCCACATGTTGGGCACGCTGGATGCTGGGCACGTTGGACACTGGACACATGCTGGAGGTCATGTTGGGCGTTAGTGCAACATGACCACAAATCAACTTACACTGAAGCTCAACTTGACTCTGAAGGCATATCAACTCATGTTGGAAGCCTTGGTCAAACAGAGATGCCTCAAATAGTCTCAAATCGACATCATGACATCCTACAGCACTCGATCCATGGTCAAGCAAGCCAGGTTAAATTTCTCTTATTGTACATTTCATTGTAAACCCTCATTTTTGGGCACGTCAAGCCCTCACAGTCTAAATTAAATGTACTTTCATGGGCTTGAGTAACCCATGAGTTGTAAAATGCAATGTATCTGGTCAAGAATGTAGCTTGCCGACACACATCCAACTCTTGCCGACACACATCCAACTCGTGCATAACTGTCCATTGGACACGTGTCACTAGATTAGTTTTCCTGTTAAATCCCAACCGTTGATTCGATTCTAGAATTCTGCACCTGAGCCCTGCCCAACCCTATAAATACCCTATCAATTCACATGAACCAGGGGGGAGGTTGGTAATTGGAGACATTGGCAATTCTAAGAACATACAAAACTAGCAATCCTTGGGTGCTCAACACACTTGACTCCTGGCATCCAAGTACTTTACATACATCACATCACATCATCACCTCACGTCACATCACCTCGAGGCTAGGCATTTGACCTGCCACCTACACGTGTAGCTTCTCTTTGACCAATGCATACCTCTTTTCTAAGAAATACAATTCAGTTCGTTTTTCCAACCAATCATTATTTCTATTTACTCTGTTTTATATTTAGTTTACATTCTGTTTACATTCTACTTATTACATTTAGTTTACGTTCTATTTACATTTTGCTTACATTCTATTTATGATCTTGTTTACATTTTACGTGCCCTGTTCACATTTCAAGACATCGTTTACGATAACCCCAGCGCTAGCCATATCTTACACTTGGGGAAGTCCTTGGTTGATTTCCATGCAAATCATCCAAGGCACTCTGCCTTCTTTTCCTTTTCTAGCTTGCCCTCAAGCGAAGGTAGGGTTAGCTATGCCTACCCAATGATCTTTTGGTGTCTAGTTTCCCTTCTAGCCTTACACCGATGATTTAGGTCAGTTCAGTAGGCTGGAAAACTCTAGTAGCCACACCAAAAGTGAGCACTCAAGAGGCTAGGAGCAATGATGATGCAGGTGCTTAGGAATCCTCACCAAAGGAAGGAGCTAGAAAATTCAACCATAGGGTGGAAATATGAGTTGCTAAATGCTCTTTCAAACTCTAACAATGGTGAGGGCTGGAGGATAGCAGCACTGTGGCTGGGCCATAGTACTTTTGGGACTCCAGCGAGAGATGCTAATGGTAGGAGCTACGACCAAGATGATTGGCGATGGTGGCAGTAGCTTCAAAAGCTTAGCAAGATGTCAAATGACATCTTTAGAAGATTCCAAGGACGGTGACATTGCAAATGTCCTAGAGGATTTTTCCTTGGTGTTGCAAACTTCATTCTGGAACTACAACACCCCATTCCATCTTGCCCAAGAGGCGTAGATAGGTAATAGAAGATCAAGGGTATGCCTACTCACTTTTTCACAAGATTACATATGTTGAATCATAGATGTTGACTTGTGAACCCAGTTTTAGGTCTTGGTAGACCATTGGCTATGCTATTTTAACATCATAGTAGATGATGGATGGCTAGTTTAAGGTCATAGTGAACCATAATATGTGTGCCAATTTAATGTCATAGCCTAAGGATACTTTATTCTAGTTCAACGTCATGGTGGATGAGCTATGCTAGTTTAATGTCATAGGGGATTATCTATGCTAGTTTAACATCATAGCGGATGCTTTGTGCTAGTTTAACATCATAGCAGATGATTTGTGCTAGTTTAATGTCATAGCAGACGATCTGTGCCAGTTTAACATCATAGCAGATGCTCTATGCCAGTTTAACATCATAGCAGATGCTCTATGCTAGTTTAATGTCATAGCAAATAATCTGTGCCATTTTAACATCATAGTGGATGCTCTGTGCTAGTTTAACATCATAATAGATGATCTGTGCCCATTTAACATCATAACAGATGATTTGTGCTAGTTTAACATCATAGTAGATGATCTGTTAACCTTGCTTTATTGTTGGCATGATACTGCATGTTAGGCATAATACAATTTCAGGTATAGATGGTTGATAGGATTAGCGAATTCATTGCCATCTAAGTTAGCTAGCTTGAATGTCCCATTTTCATATGCTTTCATGACTAAGAAGGGCCCTTCCTAGTTAGTTGAGAATTTGTTCACGGGCTCACAAATGGCCTTGAGGACTAGATCCCCTTTCTTGATCAGGCATTGGTGCAGATTGTAGTGATGCTTTTTCATTGTTTGTCTTTATACCACTCAATGCGATTAATTGTTTAGATGTGTTCTTCCCCCATAGAGTCAAGATCAATGATTCTTGACTTGTTGCTCTAAGCCTCATCCATAGAGTTTGAGAGGATCATTTGAAGTGATGGGACCTACAATTCAAGAGGTAACACTACTTCAAATCCATATACAAGACTATATGGTATCTTATCTATTGCAGTACTGCATGTTGTGCGATAGGTCCAAAGTGTGTAGACGAGTTTCTCATGCCATCATCGCTTACTATTGCTGAGCATCTTCTTCAGAAGGTTGACAATGGCCTTATTGGTTGCTTCCACTTGGCCATTTTCTTGAGGATATTATGGTGACAAGAAGGAGTGTTTAATGCCAATGTTTTCACAGAATGCTTTAGTTTCTACACTACTAAATTGTGGCCCATTGTTTGTAACGATATTCATAGGGAGGCCAAACCGAGTCACTATATTGTCTAGGATGAATTTGCAAACTTGTTGAGATGTAGTTTTCCTAAGGGGAATAGCTTCTACCGACTTCATGAAATACTTAGTTGTGATAATAATGAAGCTATGTCTTGTGGAAGACTTAAACATTATAGGCCCTATGATATCTAATCCCCAACGTTAAAAGGGCCATGTGATTTGCATAGTGTGCCACTCAATTGGTGATACATGTATTAGATTCCCATGTCGTTGGCATATATCACATGTTTTGACCTTGAAAATGGAGTCACATTCCATATAAGGCCATTAACAGCCTAAATGTCTAATTTTTTCTACCATTGCTCAAGGAGCTATATGCCCTCCACATAGTCCCTCATGGACTTGATCAATGATTCTTTGGGCTTCATTGCCAATTATTCAACTTAGCAGTATCCCATCATAAGATCTATGACATAGAGCATTGTCACCTNGTTATTCAACTTAGCAGTATCCCATCATAAGATCTATGACATAGAGCATTGTCACCTATGAGGATGTACTACCATGCTCATTTTTTCACTACATCTTTTTGGGCAGATGTTAGGTTTTGTGAAGGTTCATCATGTTGAAGGTATCTTTGATGTCATCATACCATTCTTAAGTGTGGGCCATGCTTACAGATGAGATACTTGCTGTGTGAATGATAGGATCAATGCATTTCACTATTGAAGTAGGTAAGACAGCAAACATGTGTGGTGGCACGCTTAAAGCTAAAGTGGCTAATGTATCAGCTATAATGTTTTCATTGCGAGGGATGTATTGAACATCCAAGATTGCAAATTTTTTTAGTAAGTATTTGCCAAATCACAGTAAGGTTGTTAGTGCTATGCTTTATAGGTGTAGAGCTCTGTAACTTGGTTAATGACTAATTGCAAATTGCCTCAAATTGCTAGATTTTGGATCTCCAACTCCTGAGCTACTAGAATGCCCCTGAGGAGACCCTCATATTTTGCTACATTATTCATGCAAAGAAACACAAAGTGGTACATGAAAGGTCTGATCTCTATGGAGGGAGATGTGAGAATAGTAGTAGCACTGCCACCTTGTGTGGTTGAGGCACTATCAAAGTGTAAAATGACTTTGAAGTCTACAAGTACTGGGCTTATACTACTAACATGCTCGTTTCGGAATTCAGGATCTATTTTTGCTTGGTCATCTGTAGGTGAAACTGTAAGTTGCATAGCTACTGTTTGACCCTTTGTGGATGATTGTGCTACGTAATGTAGGTTGAACTTTGTGGTTATTTCTTTCCACCTGGCTATCCTGCTACTTTCATATATGTTAGTTATGATGGCCCTAAGTATATTATTTTTGTAAATGATGTTGGCCTGGCTATGAAACAAATAGTATCCTCATTTTTTGAGTGCAAATACTAAAGCAAGGTAATTTTTCTCTACATCATTGTATTTTTCCTCATAAGCTATTAATGCATGACTTAGATAGTAAAAAGGAATTTCAGAGCCATTGTATCTTTTTGATAGAGCAAGGTAGCAATGGACATATCTGAAGTTGCAAGGTAGATGTAGAATGGCTTATCTCTTTGTGGAGAATAAATGGTAGGAAGATGAACAAGCTTCTTTTTCAAGGTATTAAATGCTTCTTGGCTTTGGTTCGTCCACTCAAAGTTAGCTCCTTTTTTAAGTAGTTGTTGCATTGGATGCAATTTATCTATTAACCTTGTGATAAACCTTCGTATGAACTATACCTTGCCTTTCAATCCACACAACTCTTTAAGGTTTGTGAGTGGTGGTAAGTTGATAATGACCTTGACTTTGTCTAGGTCTACTCATATTCCTATTTCTGACACTATGAATCCTAGCATGCATCCAGTTTTGATGCTAAAGACACACTTTTTTGAATTGAGATGAAGATCATATCTATGAC
Source organism: Gnetum montanum (assembly GCA_015680685.1). Lineage (NCBI taxonomy): Eukaryota > Viridiplantae > Streptophyta > Gnetopsida > Gnetales > Gnetaceae > Gnetum > Gnetum montanum. The sequence continues at coordinate 362,341 of MNCI01008528.1, forward strand.
AATGTTGAAGGACCAAGTTCAAGTCATTTGTGTGATCAGGAGCTTTCTTGGATTTGACTGCTATATCGTCCACATAGGCATTTAGCCATTCTAACATATAGTCACTAAAAATGTAATTCATGGCATACTAGTATGTTGCTCCAACATTTTTTAGTTTGAAGGGCATCATCCTGTAACAAAACATTCCTCAAGGACTCATGAAATTAGTGGCAAGTTGATGTTCCAAGTTTATACGGATTTGGTTGTACCCTAAGAATCCATCCATGAAGGATAATATGGCATGCCCAGCTGTAATATCGACAAGTTGGTCAATACTGGGCAACAAGAAATCATCCTTAATGGTTACCTTGTTTAAATCATAAAAGTCTATACAGATGCATATACCCCTAGTTTTCTTAGGGACAATGGCGATATTTGATACCCAATCTGCATAATTGACTGCACGAATGAACCCATCTTGGTAAAGTTTAGTAATTTCATTGTGTATAGCTAATGTAATTTTTGGCTAAATTTTTTGAGATTTTTGCTTAACTACTTTGATATGTGGATCTAAAACAATGTTGTGTTGTATTATGCACAAGTCTAAGCTTGGAATATCTTCATAAGACCATGCAAACACTTTGACATTGTTGTTGAAGACTCTAGAGATATTTTGCTGGATTTGTGGCTCTAATAAAGAGCTAAGCTTTAGTGTTCTCACCTCACCTTTGCATGTCATCATAGGGATTTCTATGATTAGATCCTTGGTTACATCACTGACTTCTAAATATAAAGCTTGGACTAGGTGTTCTAGCCAGTCTAGTGATGTTTCTAACGATGCTAAATTGGTGTCACAAGGAGGTAGTTCAAAGTCCACTAGCTCTATGTGCATGAATCTCATGAATCAACCATGGGGTCCAGTCAAGATTCAAGGAAAATGAAGATCATTATTGCATGGTCATTTTTCCAAGCAATCCAGAAAATAGCAAAAAAAGAAGAAGACATCAAGTGGTACCTACCTAACAAAGCAACATGAAGCAAAATGCATGCAAAGTAACTATGCAGTATTTCAAAATTTCCAGTTTAAGCTCTTATTAGACTGTCATTATATTCACCAAATAGGAAAAGTATATATATAAAACCTTAAAAATGTAACAAAATAAAATTTGTTAGGGGTTCTATGTGCTATGCTACATGGGACACGGGATGTTCTGTGTTACACACAGGACATAGGACATCCTATGTTATGCATGAGATATAGGATGTCCTGCATTATGCACAGGACACAAGATGGCTAGCAAAGTGACAGTTATGTAACCTTGAAGGGTATAAATAGGGGTTTAGACATGGTGAACCTATCATTTTCACCGTCAGAGTTAACAATCCAGAGCGTAGTGCAATCTAGAGCATAGTGTAGTCCAAAGAAGAAAGTGTAGCACTTACAAAGTGTAACCAGCGATATGCCAGAGCTTGATAACAAAATAATGATGCACCAAAGTGAGCATAGACACCTGGGTCTTGCAAATGTGAATGAAGGGGAGCACATCCTATGATGTCTCCCCAGACCATGTGTCAAAGAACGTCAGGAGGAATCATCTGCGAGGTATGCTATCACGCTACCCCTCCTTCTGTTGTGTGTGTGTATGCATTTTTTTTGAGGGTTTCATACTCTAAGCGAGGACCATGGTTGCCATTGCCTCGATCATGGCTGATGCACCCTAGTTGCCATGGCCACTACGGCCACTACACTGTGGCTGCCACCACCATCATCTTGGCTGTTACATTGTGGCCACCACCATTGCTACCATGGCTATGAGCACCACACACACAATTTTCCCCTATTCTCTCTCATTCTATGTCACAGTAATGGCAAGGGTTTCATCGTTAGCCTCTGAGTGTTGAGTGAGGTAGACTGAGATAAGGGTTTTCTTATGTTCTGTGCGATGGTACAAAATAGGGGTTTTACATGTCTTGTGTAGCGTAATGCATGGGGGAGGGTTTTGTGACTATGCATTTCACGTCATGTGATGAGTTTTTTGTGTGTTCCATGTGATGGAACAAGGCAAGGGTTTCATAGGTATCCCACGTTGGCTCCCAGATTCTGCAGTGTCCTTAATAGTGTTGTTAGCCAGTTGAAAATATTTACCTATTTACGTTGTTATGCTCTTTAGAGGTGTAACACTCGCTACGCTAAACAAGACGTAGCCGCTACGCTACATGGGATGGTAGCCACTATGCTACACAAGGTTTGGTTGCTATGCTATGTGGGATGCTATAGTTACTACACTATGCAGGATGCTATAGGGGTAGGATGAACACTTAGAAAAAATTTTGATTGGATTACTTATTCTATGGTTGTCATGATCCATACATAGAAAATTGTTTATAGAAAATTGCTACACTTTACAGAAATGTAATTGAGACTTAGAGAAATTTTACATAGGAAATTGTTGCATTCTATAAGAGCATAACAAACACTTCGAAAAATCTTCAAACACACACCCACATATATATATATATTGCCCTTACTATGCACTAACATTTTCATTGTGAAATGTAGGATCATGTTGAAGCCAATCCTAATCATAGTTGACCTAGTAGGGATTCTATGATGCATAAGAGCCCTTGTGCCTAATGTCCCTACACCCCATGCATGAGTAGGGAACCAAGCAATTTTTTTCTGGGAGGATGCCCAAGATTTCCTAAAATTCCGACTTCGTCACTTTAGCATAATGATATGGTCGCATCTGTCTACTAAAATAGTAGGCATCCTAGTTGAAATGTTACTACCTAGAGCAAATCAAGGCATATTAAAATTCATAATAGATGAATCTACTAAGGGGGAAGGGGAAGGGGGCTCAATTCAACATCCAAAAGGCTTAAGACACTTGTCTTAGATTTGGGCAGTGCCAGAGTTAAAATGCTACCACAAGTATAACACTTTGTTCATTGCTCGTCATATGGGCACAGTCTTCCAAAATCCACCTAGAACCATCTATTTTGTTGATGGGTGAGTCCTATTAATATGTTTAGACATTTTTTTTTGCTTATCTTGTATGGTTTGAAACGCTTATTATGTTTTACCGATTGCTATATTTTTTATTGATAAGGACGGTCTTCATGATAGAGACGGGGTGCTAGCCCTAGCTTAAATAGCCCTACAAGAGTTCTCCTCTGCTAAGAACATGCATGCTGGTGTTATAGAGAAACTTGGGGTAGACTTTAGAACTTATTTAACCAAGTACTCTAAATTTTTTATGAAGTGTGAGGAGCTTGGGTGGTTGGATGGTGAATGGACATCCCATCAGATACCCACTGTAGAAGAAGTACTAGTGCAAGTACCATCATTCCCTAGACCATTTGCACCAGGTGAGTTATATTATGTATTTATTTTTATCTATTCTTGATTTGATTTTTTTTCTCTTTTTACATGGTTGGCTCTATACTATTTTATTTATTATTATTTTCTTTTTTGTTACTACAGTAGCACCCAAATCCAAGGAGGTTACAGTAATTGTCTCAGGGCATAACGAGGCTAATCTCCTCTTTAAATATGGTGAGGTTGATGAGTCACAACATTGGTTATGCAATGGGGCCCCAACAACAATTGTCAAAATTTTTTAGGAGGCTCGGCTCATGGATCCGTTTTTGGCTGTGAACCCAAGCATCTTGGCAATGGAAATGGTTACCCTTGTTGATTCCTTCACAAAAAGTGCTAACCACTTTTACACATCAGTTTACAACGTGCAAGTGGTCTTTGAGATCACCAAGGACCTCTTTTTAGATCTCTTCAGTGTTCCTTATGATGGTTTACCTATGGGTGAAAATACTAACAAGGATCTAAACCATCGAGGAGACATCGAAGAATGGCTAGGCACTGACAAGGATTGCAAGGGCATTTATATGAAAAAGGTCAAATTGGAGGTAGCCCAACATATTTACCCCATCTTCCAGGATTATGATTTTTCCAAGCTACTTTCCCAAGGAAAACTTCTCGGGGTAGAGCAGTCTTGGATTATGATGGATGTAATGGAAGAGGGGCCACAATACAACTGGGCTAAGTATCTTGCAAAAGGCTTACGAGCTGAAATGATCTGACTGCGTGGCAAACTTGATGCACGTTTCCATGTGCATTTTTCATTTTTCATAGCATGTTTCCATAGTTTTGTAGAATTTTTGGTTGTCCAAGAGAATGGGATTTTGGTGATGCAAGATCCTATCGAGGTATCCAAACCATGGGTTCACCACATATTCTGCACCACCTAGTCTCAAGACCCTTCAGAGGCTATTGGGGAGTCTTTTTCCATGACCATCAAAGGTTGAGCAAGACTGTCCTTCTATGTGCATGATAACCTTGGAGAGGCTTCCCTTACCAACACAAGTAATGTCGTGAGGGGGGCACATCTCATTGCGGAGATAGTAAAATCAAAGTTACAGATTAAAAAGCCTCTCCCTATAGAGGAACCCTCACATGTGATCAAATGAAGGGGTAAAAGGCTATGCATCAGTGTTCGCAATGTGTTGTTTGAGCTTGTTGGTGAGTATGCTATAGCTAGCCTATTTTTTGCTTCTTTCTTTCTTTTTCTCTTTTTCATGCATATATGTTGGATTGACACCCTAACCATAGCTTGTGCATAGTAGATGAGGAAGAGGTCTCTGCTACCAAAGAGGAGTCTCCTACCATAGAAGAGGAGGCCCCTGCTATAGAAGAGGAGGTCCATGCTACAAAGGAGCCTTTTATAGATAGTGTCCCATAGCCTGAGGAACATATGACAATTGAGGATGTCGCTACACTCTTAAGTCAGCTTAAAGAAGAAGGGCTACATTTCAAGGATGGTGAGTTTGATAGTTTGTTTAATAGTGTATAGATGGGTGATGCCCCTGCTCTCACTTCTGAGGGTTTGATACGTAGGAGCTTTGCACTTCCATTTATATTATCCTCTCACTTACCCTCTATTCTCTCATCCTCTTATTTTTGTTTGTTTTCCTATTTTCCTTTTCTTTTTCTTCTTTTCTTTATAACATTAACATGCTCTATTGTGTAGTAGGTACTACTTCTGCTAAGGGCCTTGAGTCTTCATCCACTTTCTACTTGCAACTATGGGTAGAAACCCAAATAAATTTTCTTTTATGTAAGGTGTAGTGGATGATATGATTGATTGCTTAAAGCAAATCGATCCTAAGATAGGTGTGTTTGGATTATTACATTTACTTGCTTTTATTTTTTATTTTTTATTTTTTTCTTTTTTTGCCAACATCTTATGACTAAGATTTCCTTATTTTTGGTATAACATCTTCAAGACTTAAATGGGACCCGGAATAGGTAGTTGAAGTGGAAGCTATGCCTAAACTCCCTCCAGAGGTAACTAAGGTGCCTCATCATGTATATGATGAGGAAAGAAAATGTGTGCTACACTTGGCACGATCACCATGGGAGTGTAAGTGCATCAATGAAGATTTCTAGAAACAAGTTTAGAAACTCAAAAAAGAAAAGGTGAGCTAGGCAGCTGAGTTAGAAGACCTATGATCATGGAATGAATTCCTAATGGCCTGTGATAATTTATATGGTAGTTGGCGTACGACCATAATTAATTATGATAGATATTGGTCATGTGAAGTAATCAAACAATGTATGTAAATAGATCTCTTGTCCCAGAAAAATCAAGATTGAAAAGATTATAGCACCAAGGTATATGAATGAGGGCAAGCACAAAAGAATCATAAACATATGTATCAAATGGAACGTGCTGCTTATTTCCAAAAGTACAGAGAAGCATCTATAGGATGGCAACATCGTGAGCTATTCCTTGATGCAATTGGTGCTACTTAGGCCTATGATAAATATGCAAAACACTTAGTGGTTAGTGAATCTCCTAAAACAAAAATTACCATGCCTTTTGGAAAGGCCACATCCACCATGTTTTCTCTGGGGCCACCAGCATGGACAACTGTGGAGAAAGGAAAAATCTAAGCAGACGTTGATTTAGGGAAGGAAGACAAGGCAAATTTGACTGAGGAAGAAATCCTCTAGTAGTTGGTGTTTGGCCTTGATAGTATACCACTAGACATGGATTCAGGCTCACCTCAGGTTAGCCAAGTCTATTTTATTACAATTTATTTCATGATAACCTTATGCATTGCCTTGCTCACTCATTGGTTTATTGTTTTGTTCTTAATTTACATAGGATCTAGACAAGGATGTAGGACTTAACAAGGTGGCAAATAAAGACACAAGAGAGAACCCATAACCTACTCATTGACATTTTAAAATTTTGAAATGTAATCCCCATTGTTGGGCAATGTTGCAACTCTAAATGTAAACATAATTTTAGACTATGTATTTCATTTGTATTTTAATGAAAAGTAAGAAGTGTGTTTTATTTCTTTTTCCTAGAATTTTTATTAATGTAGTTAGGCCCCTTATGGGCCCCATGCTCTAGTTTAAGGCCATTTTGGACCATAGCTAGTTTAAGGCCATTTCAGGCTGTAGATACTTTAAGGCCATTTTGGGCCATAGCCAGTTTAAGGTTGTTTTGGGCCTTAACTAGTTTAAGGCCATTTCAGGCTATAGCTAGTTTAAGGCCATTTCTAGCCATGGGTAATTAATATAGAGAGTGGACTGCTAGTTTTAGGCCTTGGTAGGTCATGCACTAGTTTAAGGCCATTTTGGGCCATAGCTAGTTTAAGGCCATTTTGGGCCATTTGATATAACTAACACAAAAGGTAAATACAATGCAAAATAGAAATTGTACGAACAAAAGTGTTATAGACAAAAGAATTAGAGAAGTAAAGTAGGGCTATGCCCTAATCGCGTAACTATTTCCTAACTTGATGTGGGTTAGGCGGGCAATATGGCTTGGAGGATTTAACATGATATGCTCTAAGTTATCATCTACTGCTAAAAAAAGAAACTCTACCCATATAGTTTCTTCATGCAGGCCATTAGTTTTGTCTAAGTTATTGGTAGAACAACATTGGATTTCAACATGGACAAGTGACATGTCTTCAAAGACTTCTATTTCTAACCCTTGTTCTATGTTTATATTGTTGATAGCCTAAGGGGCTACCTCATCCCCAAAGATCACCACCTCTCCACCCACATAGGGTAGGTGGATCTCTAGGTGTATTAGTGAAGAGGAAACCCTTAGTTGGGCTAACCAAGATCTTCCCAAAATCAAATTAAACCCAAGCATTTCTTCGTCCACAATGAATTTTGCACTAGTGGGGAACTGATCGCCTACTACAAAGTTGATAGTAATAGTTCCCTTGACCACAACTCATGGCTCATTAAAAAAATTCAAACAAGAAGTTGTTGTGGACTTGATTTGATCCAAAAAGACCAACTTGTCAACAACAAGAAATGGAATTACATTGGTTGTTGCCCCATCATCAACATACACCCTACAAATCCTGTATTGGCCTACCTAAATTATTATAAACATGGGAGCAGTGCTAACTTGACCCCTTTCAGAATCAGCTTTAATGGCTTTTTCATGGAAAGTCAAGTAAGTTGCTCATGATTCTTCAGTCGTAGATGGAAGCATAATGGCATGAATGGAGTTTTCCTCTAGTGGCATATCTTCCTTAATAGGAATAGATGCTATCATATGGATCAAAGCCTCATGATGTGCAGTGGAGGTCATTATTAACTCGTATAAGCTTAAAGTTATGTTTTTTTGGTTTAAAGCTTATCTAACTTGTGTTAGTATATCTAAGAAATCTTGTTCACTATCTAGGTGTTTGGTGGTTTTTGTTTCCTCTATTCATCCTAAAAGATAGATTTTCCAAGGAGGAGGAGACTTGGATTTTGTTTAGGTGGTGGGCTTTCGGGCTTCAGTATTTTCTTTTTGTGAATGCATTTCCATCTTACCTTTAGGTGTCAGGAAATTGGAATTTTTGATAAGGGAATTGGCTTAGGAAGGCCTAGTATAGTATGTCCCTTAGTCATTTTGTCAACTAGATGCTCGTCGCATTTCCTCAGGTGAGAAGGTTGTGACACAATTCCAACCACTGGACTCTGTGTAGGTGATGAGTTTGTATGCTTTGGAACTCTTATAATAAAAGGTGCCTAAGTCATTGCAGTAGTGCATTAAGGGGCCTTAACTATAAAAGGTGTGATGGGCCCCTGGGGTGATATTTTAATGAAAAAATGGGGTTGTGACCTAGATGACATTAAATCCTCAGCACCCTGAGAAGGTGCATGAACCAAAAACAATTTGTGTGTTGCTTCTACATTGTCATCAACACTAATATTGTTAATGGTATGACCTGTACTATTAGCATTCAATGGATCCTTATAGACATTCATAGATTAGTCTTCTGGCCAAACAAGGTTGTTTTTGTCAAGGATCAACTTACCCTGATTAATCATACGTTAAATGTCATTTTTCAATGCCAAGTAGTAGTCTATGTCATGGCCACACAATTGGTGATAATTGCAAAAGCATTCTAGCCTAAAATTTCTGGGCACTAAAGGCTCATTAGGCATAGCTACAGAGGGGTCTCGAAGGATCTCACAATACCTCTCATGTCGTTTGTGGGCCTCCTCCAACATTTTCTTATATTGAATGCACCAGCACTTAATAGTTGATCTAACAACTCTAATGGCTTAATTAGCAATGGGATTTATTTCAAGTAATCCTTACGCTCATAATTTGGCCTTGGTGAAGTTTGTGCTGCGGTAATTGACGTTGGAGGTTGGCTAGCTCCTACATTGCTAAAGCTTGATATTTTAGCAATAGTGGTCGTGGCCTTATATGTTTTGGTAACTTGCTTTTTGTTATTGGGCTTGGCTTGGTTTCCTTAGCTACAACATCCATAGTGGTTGTTACAAACTTTCCCTTTTCCTTCTCTTTATTTACATGTGAATTTTTGTAAGCTATATAAGTTAAGTCTCTACTAGCCTCTAGTGCATCTTGTATACTCTTTGTCTATGAAAAACCTAGCTAAGGGTGTGTGGTGCTAAATAGTATAGCTTAGATTTGATAAAATCATTCAAAGCACCCTTGAAAATGGCCAATAGATGGGCTTCAGCAATTGGCTCACAAATTTCATTTAAGGCAGTACTCCAGTGTTGTATGAATTTCTGGACGGGTTCTAACGGTTCTAGTTTGACATTCATGAGTTAGTCTAAGGTGACTTCTGGTTTCAAGTTATACTTGAAGCGAGTGACAAACTGACTTAGCAATTCTTCTAGTGTAGAAATAGATGCACAAGGAAGTGCACGATACCAGTCCAAAGCTTTACCAGTTAAGGACATGGCCAAACCACGAATGATTACATGTAACCATGGTTGTAGTAATAAGGACTCAAATTGAAACGTAACTAAGTGGGCATTGGGATCACCCTCTCCATTGTATTTTATGACCTGGGGAAGTTGTACCCCAGGAGGTAACATAAGTGAAGGCACAAGAAGGCTAATAGGTTCATCCTAATAAAATTCCATTACATGGACCATTTTAGAGCCAGCGACTTTAAGCTACTTGACTTCATTGGTGAGGGTTTGAATAAGTTGAAAGGCTTGGTCTAGACCCAGAGGTGTTATAGAAGGTTACATTAGTTGGACTAATGATGGCACTATCTAAGCAGCCATCATTGGTGGTGCTGTTGGTGTAGCTGCCATTCCCATTAGGAACGCTGTCAGAGCATCTCCCATCAGTGGCACTGTCTGAGCAGCCCACAACCCTATGGGTGGTGTCACCAAAGTGACAACCACTAGTGGTGCTGTGGGAATGGGTACCTATCCCATTGCCAGAGCATCCCACAACCCCGTAGTTGGCTGCATCATATGTGAAGCTTGATATGTTTGGCGCTGGATATATTGTGGTATCTAAGATGACTAGACAGTAGGAAAGGATGTCATTGCCCACCATGTAGTCGAGGTTGGAGCTATTGTACCATCCGAAATCATCGGTCTCTGGTTGGAATGAAACAGAGACCGGGGGATCACCGAACATGCATAGAAGACCCTACCTCACCTGAGGGCGAGCTGGAATGAATGAAGGTAGAGTACCTTGAGTGGTCCGCATGCGGATCAGGAAAGGATTTCCCCAAACATACACCGAAGTGCTATACGTTGGGTTATACGTAAATGGTGTAATAGGCGTAAAACAGAGTGTAAACAGCGTAACTGATGCGAACGGAGCGTAAACGTAAAAGAGCGTAAACAGAATACATGCAACAATTAATGCAAACTGTAATAGATTTTAGGAAGAAAATGTAACAATGGTATTTCAGAATGAGAGTTACAATGCACCGGTCTAATGCAGTTGTGGCTTTGACACAAGGTAGACGAAAAGCCCCGGTGGATGCAGGGATGACTATGGGCTGGTTCACACTGTAGGCACAATGTAGAGGCTGTATGCTCAGCATACAGGATTGTCCAGCGTATAAGGTTCTCTACTCTGGTTCTCAGTGTCTTTGATTTTCTCTCTGATTTGCTCTAAAAATTTGCCAACCGACCTAGATCTAGTGAAAAATTAGGGCTTTTATATAGGTTTTTACATTAGACTCGGGTTGGGCGACACGTCGCGCATTGACCGGGTGCAAAAGCATAAAATTTACAAGTGTACAACATGTTACATCTGCTGGGCATATACGCTGTATCTGGTGGGCGTAGACTCTAGGCGTATATGCTGGATGTGCTGGGCGTATACGTTGTGGATGCTGAGTGTATATGTCGGGCGTATACGTTAATAGCTGCTAGGCGTACATGCTGATAGTTGTTGCCTTGTACCAAGTCTTACTTTGCAGTGCTGTTTCCATGTCATCTTTGGGGATTTCATGCCAAGCGTATACATCAATCATACACACTGAACGCACTTGTGAGGTGTGTACTCTGGTCGTGCACGCTGGGCGTATACGCTGTGAACATCGGGCGTATACACTAGGCATATACGCTGAGAATGTCAGGCGTATACACCGAGTGTATATGCTGTGGATATGAACTTGAGTGTATACGCTGGGTGTATACGCTGGGCGTATACGCTGAGAATGTAAACTTAGGCATATACGCCCAGCGTATACGCTGAGAATGCATACTTAGTGAAAATTAAATATCTTGATTTCCGAAGTTTCCATGTTTGATATCAGATGTAGCCGTGGTCATCTGTGGGTCGCAGAGACCTGCTTCTTGTTGGAAAAGTACTAAGCTCAAAATTTTGTAGTGTGTCATTGGCCCCTCTTTGTTGATGCTTGGAGGAATTGACCCGAGAAGCATAGACAAAGAAGTGCAAAACACCACAAGCAACTCGATAAAGACTTTGTCCTTTGTCACCTGACTAGACATCATCGCACCATGTTCCATAGTACATAGGATTGGGAAAGTGAAATCTGTAGCTGGTAGGAAAATGGAGATTGTGGGGACTAGTAACTGACCAGGGGATTGTGGATGGTAAAGGGGATGCTCTGATGTGTATCATGCTGATCCTTGTCAAGAGCCATTGTTTAGCAAACTCAGAATCAAGACATGCGATGTGCGTCCTTTGGCAGAACAACACTCTTGGTTAATGTCCAAGAGGACTTGTTGGCGAGACCAAAGCCACGTGATGATGTGTTGCATTCTTTGGAAGAATAGGGTCCTTGTTTGGTGTTTAGGGGAATCCTATTGGCGGAGAGCCAAAGCTATGCAACGAGATGTTTCTTGATTGTTTTAGACATGAGCACTTGGTTCCAAGACAATTGCCTTCCTGCCTGGGGCTTGTATGGGAAGTGCCAAGGGTCTCTCGTTTTTTTGGAAGAATCTTTATTTTGATGTTGTACTCATGCTCAAGTGCTATGTTGTGTGTTGAAACTGCTTCAAAGTATTACAATGCGCAATAGCATGCTCAAAGTTTTGAGTGTACTGGGTGTATCAGAGGTGTGGCTGAGTAGAGTGTGTCGATGAATAGATAGGAAATGTACTGGGAAATGGGGATGTACTAGTGAATGGCTTGATTTAGTCTTGTCACGTGTGCTGTGAACATTGTCTCATCTTGCTGCTTATGACGAAATGCATTCTTATGCAAAAACCTCTGAGTGTCATCCTGCAAACACAACTCCAAGGAGACAAGAAAACCATGAGTGAATAAGCGAGCTTAGACTTAAACAGCTATGGATGGAAGGCACTGTATATGAATGGCAGCAATATTGGTAGGATCGTCTGATGGCGAGCAATGCAGTGATTCTGATGAAGTTTGAATGTGTTCGCAGATTGAAACTGGCCAGTTTATAGTCTTAGCGGACTATCATGGGTTAGTTTTATGTCATGACCTGTTGGACATTTCCCGTTTAGCGTCGTGGCAGATGGTGCATTGCCAGTTTCTAGTCTTAGCGGACCGTGAAGAGGCAAACCAGTTTATAGTCTTAACAGACTCTAGCGAGTGCGACTGTGGCAGTTTACTGTCATGCCAGACGAGTGCTAGTTTATCATCATTGCGGACACTGTGTGGTATTAGTTTATCATCATGATGCCGGGACGGGCTGTGGTATCAGTTTTAAGTCATGATCCAGGACTGTTCTATGGTATCAGTTTACCGTCATGATTCCAGGACGAGTTGTGGTATCAGTTTATAGTCGCGACGCCAGGACTCGCATGTACTTGACTATGTTCAGACGTGGNTAGTGCGACTGTGGCAATTTACTGTCATGCCAGACGAGTGCTAGTTTATCATCATTNTCTGTTATCGTATGCTTTAATGACCAAGTAAGGCCCTTCCCAGTTGGCTGAGAACTTGTCCGGGTGTTCCCGAACAGCCTTAAGTACAAGGTCGCCTTCTTTGATAGGGCGCTTATGAATGTTATGCCGATGGCGTTGCCGTTGCTATTTTTGGTACCATTTGATTTGATCAAGTGCGCGTATGTGCTCCTCTTCCATCGAGCCCAGGTCAATGATGCGCATGTCATTATTTTGTCCTTCGTCGAGGAGTCCGGAAAGTGTGATCCTTAAAGATGGTACCTGCAATTCCAGAGGTAAAACAGCTTCTGAACCATAAACAAGACTATATGGCATTTTACTTGTTGAAGTCCGGTGTGTAGTACGATATGCCCACAGTGCATTTACCAATTGTTTGTGCCATCTTCGTTTGCTTTAGGTAAGCATCTTTTTAAGTATAGTAATGATGGTTTTGTTGGTGGCCTCTACTTGCCTATTGCTCTGAGGGTAGTAAGGGGATGAGAATGAGTTTTTGATCCTTAGACTTTCACAAAAAGTTTTGGTTTCGGCACTGCTAAATTGTGGCCCATTGTCAGTGATGATTGTCATGGGGATGCCAAAATGGGTTACAATGTTTTCGAGAATGAAGTTTTACACATGTTTAGATGTAGTCTTTCAAAGGAGAACAGCTTCTACCCACTTCGTGAAATATTCCGTTGCAGTTATGATGAAACTATGCCCTGCAGAAGATGAGGGAGTTATTTGTCCGATAAGGTCCAACCCCCACTTTTGAAAGGGCCATGTGATTTGCACCATATGCAACTCATTTGATGGGACATGGATTAGATTACTATGTCTTTGACAAGTACTACATGTTTTAACCTTGGAGAGATAGTCATACTCTATGTGTGGCCAATAGTAGCCTAAGCGTCTAATCTTTGTTGCCATTGCTTTTGGTGCTGTATGTCCTCTGCATAGTCCGTCGTGTACTTCTTCAATGATGGTTTGGGCATCAGTACTACTAATGCATGTTAGCAATATGCCTTCGTAGGATCGATGACACAACATGTCTCTTACCAGTGCATATTTCCTAGAACGTTTTCGTACCACGTCTTTTTGTGCATTCGTTAAGTGTTGTGGTTTTTCACCGCGTAGAAGGTACTCTTTTATGTCGTCATACCATTCTATCGCGTGTGTTGTGCTAACGGATGCAATCGGCAACGTGTCAAGAGTATTGGTTATTAGTTCAGCACAACTGATTATGGAGCTTGGTAGTGTATGGAACATGTCTGGTGATATGTTTAGCGCTAATGTGGCTAGTGCGTCTGCGATGATATTATCATTTCTAGAGACGTGTTGCACATCGATGTTTTCTAATCACCTCATTAAGTGTTTTGCCAAGTCACAGTATGGTTGTAANCAAGAGGTGGATGCTCCATCAAAGTTTAGAATGGCATCGTAGTTATTGGGCACTATGTCTATTGCGCTTATATTCTCATCCAGGAATTCTGGCTCTATTGTCGCTCGATCGTGCATTGGTGACGTAGTCATTTGATTCGCTATGGCTTGACCCTTAACTGATGATTACGCTATCTAGTGCAGGTCAAATTCAGCTATCATGGCTTTCCAACGGGCTATCCTAATTGACTCATAAATATTTCCAGTGATGGCTCTGAGCACATTATCCTTGCAGATTATGTTGACTTGATTGTGGAAGAGGTAATGTCACCATTTCTTTAAAGAAAAGACCAAGGCTAAACATGACCTCTCCACCTCATTATACTTTTTCTCGTGGGCAACTAATGCATGGCTTAAGTAATAGACAGGGACTTCGGTTTCATCATCTTTTTTTTAGCAAAGCATAGATGCGATTGACGAATCTGAAGTGGTGAGGTAGATGTAAAATGGTTTATCATTTTGAGGTGGATAAACCATGGGTAGTTGAATGAGTGCTACTTTGATATTGTCAAATGCTTCTTGGCACTATGGAGTCCATTCAAAATGGACGTTTTTGCGTAGCAAGTGGTTCATAGGTTTTAATTTGTCTGTTAGTTTTTCTATGAAATGTCTGATGAACTGTAATCTACCTTGTAGACCTCGAAGTTCAGTAAGGTTGCTAGGTGGTTTTATGTTTGTTATGGCCTTAACTTTATCGGGTTCTACTCGTATCCCTACTTTTGAGGCTATGAATCCAAGCATTTTGCCGATTTTGACGTCGAAGACACATTTCTTTGGGTTAAGTCTCAACTCATATTTTAAGCAACGTTTTAGTACTAAGTCAAGATCTTGTACATGTTGTTCCAATGTCTTTGATTTAACCACAATGTCAGCACATAGTCATTGAGCGAGTGTAACATGTAATCGCTAAAAATAAATTTCATCACCCTTTGATATGTGGCCCCAGCATTCTTGAGGCCGAAGGGCATCATTGTATAGCAAAAGGTTTCCCATGGTGTCATAAAGGTAGTCCGGAGCTAATGCTTCAGGTTAATACGTATCTGGTTGTATCCCAAAAAGCCATCCATAAAAGATAATAGGGCGTGCCCAGTGGTCGAGTCAACAAGTTGATCGATGTTGGGTAGGGGACAATCATCTTTTATGGTTGCAACGTTGAGATCCTGAAAGTCAATGCATAAGTGAATGCTTCCGTTCTTCTTCAGGACAATCACCATGTTGGATACCAAATCGGCATAATCGACAGCTCGAATGAAACCAGCATGATAAAGTTTGGTGATCTCATTGCAAACTGCCAATGCCACCTCGAGTTTAACCTTTCGTGCTTTTTGCTTCACTGGCCTCAATTTTGGATCAAGGATAATATTATGTTGGATGATTCGAGGGTCCAATCCGGGCATGTCCGTATATGACCAAGCGAATGCTTATATGTTGTCCCTAAGCACTTCCTCTATGTCTTTGGCTAGTTGAGGTTGCAGTAATGTACTTAGTTTTAATATTTTAATTTCTTCCTCGGGCATGGCGATGGGGGTTTCGGTCAACGAGTCTTTAGTGATGTTTTTAGCTTCTATGTCAAGGGGCTTTGTGATACCTTTATAGTTATCTAGCGTTTGCTGTGTTGAGGCTATGATTGCATCGTCTGTTGATAAACTTAAGTGGATGAGATTTATGTCAATGTCCCTTACGATCTTTCTGTACGGCCCATCGATGATTAACGGTGCGCATAGACGCTGACAATCCATCGGGATTGCTCCTGCCAATAAACAAAGAGCAGAATGAGGTGATGAGTATTGTTTGATGTTTTCAGGCAACTTAAATTGTTTGCACGTGCATAATGGTGGTTTATCTACACACTGGGACGCATGGCAGTTTAAGGCCTTACCAGGCTATGCGTGGCAGTTTAACGCCTTACCGGGCCGAATGTGATCTATAGGTGGCAGTTTAAGACCTTACTGGGCCATCATGGCAGTTTAAGGCCATACCGGGCCGTATAATGTTTTTGCTAGAATGTTCAGTGTGAACCCGTAAAGTTGGGTTTACAGGGGAACCAGGATGTAGTAATATTTGTTTTATTTTAGATATATATATATATATTTATTTTTTTGGATAAATTTTAATTAAAATGAGTAAAAAAAGCAAAAAAGATACAAATCGCAAGGCGACGGCAGCGTCGGAGCGCTATAAATAGGGCAAGGGCATCATTTGTTACCACGTGGAATTTGCAGCAAGCATAGACATCAAGTGTAAATCCTGAGCGTAAGCGTGGACAACCTGGCGTAAGTAGAAATGACCAAACCCCAGCGTAAACCTCCAACTCCGGCGTAAGCGTAAACTTCCAACTTGGGCATAGAGGCTCAGCGTGAGCATAGAGGTCAAAGCGTCGACATAGAGACTCAGACCCCGACACAGAGGCTCAGCATAGGCGTGAGCGGTTTCAACCCTCAGTGTAAACTTATCAATCCCAATGTAGAGGATGCCGAGATGGGCAAAGGCAAGGAAGTGGAAGGCCAGGGGAGGAAGGGACCTGACCTGATCTTCGCGGAGGAGAGCGAGGCCATGCTGCAATGTCTGCCCAGGCCGAGGATTCCATCGTGGTCTAGATCATCACACAGGTAAGCTCTGATCCTGCCTCTGTTAGTTATTTTCATCTGTACCAGTTTCTTAGCATAGACAGTCACCGTAGAGGGTTTCGGCATATACGTCCAGCGTAGACAGATAGCGTAGAGGGTTTCTATATGCTGAGCGTAAGTTCGCAGCGTAGAAGGTCTCTAGAGCATAGAGCAGATACTGTCGTAATTTGTTTTGTCAATGCATAGCGTAAATAATTTTACTAACATGAAGTGTAGATGATTTTCAGTATGAAGAGTAGACGATTTTCACAACGTATATGCTGACTATTATTTTTTTTACAGCGTATACGCTGACTGTTTTTTTTACAGTGTATACGTTGATTGTTTGCACAGTATTTTGCGTAAACTGTTTACATAGTGTTCAGTGCAAACTATTTACACAGCGTATACACTGAAGGGTTTTATGGCGTATACGCTGAGCATTTTCACAGTGTATACACTGCGCGTGAACAGTTTGTTCTTTTTAGGCAGTGTATAGCGTAGACCTATTTTCATGACGAGAACTATTTTCATAGCATAAAAAATTTTGACAGTGTATACACCCAGCGTATATGCCGTGCGTAAACAGTTTTGACAGCGTATATGCCTAGTGTATACGCTGAGCGTAAATAGTTTAATAATTTTTCTAAGTGTCGGCCTACAATGTGAAATTTTTTTCTTCATCCCATTTTCATGCATGGCTAATTGATCGTGGCATTTTGGTTGATTGCAGGGACACTGAACCTTTTCTCCTAGTAGTTGAGCTAGTGGGGGTACTAACGTGGTTTGGCCCCATTGAGGCCAATGAGCCTACCCCCGATCTGACTATTGACAACAACGGGGTATGGTTTAAGGAAGGGACGTGTGAGTTCCTCACTTTCATCCTGGATAGGTTTAAAGTGGTGGTCTGGTCGCATCTAAGTGAACTGGTGGCATGGAGCGTGCTTGAGGCCATGTTGCTGGGAGCCTCGGAGGGTGTCGCGGTCTTCATGAAAGACATTGACGAGGGGCCTCTTGTGATCGAGGGTGGTCCCTCTAGTGGGCCAAAATCTACTCACCCGTTAACGCGCGTGTGGGATCTATTTCCACGAGGACGCGATTATCTGAAGAACACTCTATTTTTAGCTGCACATGCACACATGTTGTTCTAGAACCCTCCTAGCATAGTGTATCGGGTGGATAGGTAGGATCATTTAAGCTTGTTGTTTCTTTTCGCCATTTGGTGTTTGCTTCTGTTTTGACATCCGTTCTTTTGTAGGCCCCAAGTTAACCTAGACCGAACATGCGTTGAGGATGATGGGCTTGCTCTTGTTCGTACCACTCTAGAGACATTTATGGCAGGTCCCACCCTTCGTTGAGTTGTATTAGCTCAAACCAAGGGTGATATCATCCATTTTCACAAATGATTCTCTAGAGCATTCACACAATGCAAAGCTCGTGGATGGTTGCATAGAGATTGGTCGCATAAGGGACCAATTTTTCCTCGTGACTCTGACTTGGGTAGCACATCCAAGTCCACAACTAAAGGTAAATGAAAATGTTTTCTAGATGTGTTAACGTGGTTTTTTCAATTTTCGGGGGTTATACTGATATGATGATTTCGAACTGTATCTACAGTTGATGTCCCTCCTGGCGGAGACCTTGTCGCAACTGGACGAATTGAGAGTACTCTCTCCATGAAGTTCGGGAAGATCAGTAAGGCTCAGAAATGGTTGTAGACCCATGCCCCACCATCCATCGTTCATTGTTTAGATGATGCTAGCCTTATGGAGCTCTTTATGACCTCGAGCCCTGATGTGTCAATAGCAGGAATGATCGGGATCATGGATTCCTTCAACGAGTCTGTCTCTTACTATAGCACCCGAATTAAGGGTGTAAGATAGTTTTCCATCTATCACCTGAATTATTTTCGAACCTGTTTGGTGTGTTGGCGGATGGTATAAATGTAGTTTTAGACAAGGCTCATAAAGAGCTCCATACGGTTCGTGAATTAGAGGACTGGTTGGGCATTACCAAGGGTGCCAAGGGATTCCCTATGCAGGGGAAGTCAAAGGTTGAAGAAGTTAATGAACTATATCCCCTGTTTAGGGCACACGTATTCCCTAAATCCCTTTCTCAGGTGCAGAGTCTTGGGGTCAAAGCTGTACGTATTATGCGAACCGTCCTAGAAACTGGCATGCGTTATAACTGGGCCCAATTTTTGTTGTCGGGCCTTCACAAAGAGATAGTGCGATTGCGCTCGAATGTTGAGGCGCAGTCTCACTTTACCTTTGCATTCTTTGCCAGTTATCTTTGCTACTTAGCTGAGTTTCTAGTGGTTTGAGCGGACAACAAGTATGTTCTACGGGATCGTGATCAATTATCTCGTCCGTGGATCAACCACTTGTTTGAAATTGCCAAGTCCCAAGATGCGCCCAAGGGAATTGATGAATCTGTATCTATCACGACAGGAGGGGTCATCTGGTACCTCAATCTACACATGTGACAGTTTGGGATTGGAGCTAGACGATGTGCCTTATACTGCGAAAAGAGCATAACGGGTCATCAAAGAGACCAGTGGCAAGGCTAAGTCAAAGCTAGCAAAGCGTGAACGTTCAACCGAGGAGGCCTCAAATGTGGACGAGCCATGGGTTAAGCGCATACGATTCAAGATGCCTGCCTGAGGTAAGTAAACTTAGTACACTTGTTACTTTATCGTCTTCATCTTATTCATGATTTTTACTTTGGCCACTTACATGCTACTGATGCCCTCAGACTTGATTCGAGAACTGAGAAGGCAGGAATTAGAGACGATCATTGAACAGGAGAAGGCCAACACGGAGCTAAATACTGAGGAGGAAGACGTAGAGAAAGATCATGCAGGAGGAACAGAAGAGCTGAGGGAAGACACCACAGAAACTAAATTGGTGGATGACTAGAGTGGCATCGATGAAATGTTCAGCAGCTTCCTTAAGGGAAAGCTGGACTTAGGCGAACCCCCAGAAGGGGACAGAGAACACAGTATGTTTTCTTTTATTTTATGTTTTCTTTTATTTTATTTTGTGAGTTGTTGTTTTATGGTGTTTTACTTTTATTATTTTTACATCGCTTCCAGACGAAGGTAGTGAAACTAGAACAATGTGGCTGGAAGTGCCCATGAAAATGGTTCCCCTTGAAAGGACCATGGAGGTTAGTCCGTCTCACACTCGTGGACCATTTACTTGGACGGAAATGCCAAGTAAGATGGATTTTATGGCTGGTATCGCTGAGGAAGTTGTCAAACGAATTCAGGAAGTCCACCCTGAGATAGGTATATATCTTTCAAGTTGTTTAGAGTTTCACACCTCGTCTTTGTCGTTTTAGCGTTCGTTCTTTTCGTGTGCAAAGGTGCCAAACTAAGGTGGGATCCTTCTGAGACAGTTAGCATAGAGAGTTTGCCCACATTATCCCTAGAAGTCGAGCAGGTGCTAAGGCTAGTTTATGAGGAGGTGGCGGAAAGCCTTGTACACAACACCAAATCGCTCTGGACTTGTAGGCGTTCTGTCGAACAATTGTGGTTGCAGATTCAAGCAAAGGAGAAGGATGTTTCTGAGTTGTCAGTCGAGCGTGACGATCTCAAGGCTCGATATGAGTTCGCCCATGCTAAACTAAGGGGTGATCACTCTTGGCGGACTTTCGAGGTCACGTATACCAAGTACTGGAACCTACTCAATCGCCACACGTCATTGACACGAAGACTAGCAGAGCGTAAGGCCCAAATAGATCTACTGAACCTCAAGTGTCAAGATTGGAAAGCTTTCGCTTCTAAGGTACGTTAATGGGGTCAGGATGAAAAGAACCACAAACATCACTACAAGAAATCATTAAAGGAAGTATCTATTGAAAAGCGTCAACTGGAAATGTTTGTGGAGGGTTTGGGTCTGCACTCTGCTTTTGATACCTTTGCTCAAAACACAGCTGTTGAGATGGAATCGCCTACAAGGGTGATTACAACACCTTCGGGGGAGGTGTCTATGGGCGAATTCCCTCTGAAGCGTCCTGCCTAGTCAGCTGTTGATAAAAGGAAGGCCTTGGCAGATGTTGACCTAGGCCTTGATGGAATTGATTGGACCAGTGTCTTAGAAGAGGAAATCCTTCGTCGGCTGGAATTCAACTTAGGGGGATCCCCTATAGTAAGTGTTTTGTTATTATGAAATTTGGTTGCTGCATAATTGTTTGAAACTTTTTTTTTCTCTTGTTCTTACGTTGATTGTCTCTTTTTGCATTTTCAGGATCAAGGCAATGATGATGTCCAAGAAGCTGGCCCTAGTGGAGCCGAGGCCAATGATGCCAAGGGATCCAAAGGGGATGACCCTCCCATCCCAAATGTTTAGTTTTTAGTTTATTTTTTTTGTTTTTGTGTTGTGAAATTATTCTGACTCAAATTTATACGGGAATTGTAAATTGAGATGAATGAAACCAGTTAGCTCTTGTACTTGTACATCATTTCATGTATAAATTTTTTTTTTAATGATTTTGAGTTTAATTGCAAACACGACACGGCAATGTAAAATGTTTTGGTTTGTTTTTGTGGTTTAAGTGTAATGCGCGAATGTAATTATAAGTTGGAGTATAACGATAAACGAAAGAGGAAAACAAAATATAAGTAGATGATCTAGTTTAAGGCCATTTCGGGCCAGATTCACACTAGTTTAAGGCCATTTCGGGCCCCAACGTAAGCAAGGGACATTTTGAATGACACGGGTGGATTTCTCGGTTAACCGACCATTTGTGATCGTGGCTAGTTTTATGTCTTTGTGGACATGATAGTTTAATGTCATTCTGGACTTGTCGTAGTTTAACGTCATTTCGGACCAGTTGTAGTTTAACGTCATTTCGAACAGTTGTAATTTAATGTCATTTCAGACAGTTGTAGTTTAACGTCATTTCGGACAGTTGTAGTTTAACGTCATTTCAGACAGATTGTTTTGTTATTATTTTAGTAGTTTTTTAATTTTTCTTATTTTGACGTTAGGAGTAGAGTTAGCGAGTATGATTCTATATTCAGCGTCCCCTTCGCTGATCACGTTGAATGGTAATTCAGCCCAAGGGACGTCTAATGGGATTGTTCCCACGTTGGTATTTTCTTGCACTTCTGCATGTATCATGGTTTCTGTGTTAGTTGTGGTGTCTGAGTAAGGTTGCGTATGTACAATGTCAGGCCCGGGTATTTTTTTTAGGTGGGTTTTCTTCTGTGTTTAAAGGATTACCGCCTACCAGTTGTTGTTCATTTACGTCATGCTATCTAGGCTCTTCGAGCTTAACCTCTAAGCCTTGGTCTGTGTCGATGTACAATGAGATGATTGGTGTAGCAGCCTCCCCATGTATGATGATTTCACCACCTTCATAGGGCAAATGAATCTCTTGGTGTATAGGGAATGGGACTGCTTTCAGTTGGGCTAACCAGGGCCTTCCTAATATTAGGTTGAATCCTGGCATCTCATCGATTACTGCGAAGTCAACGGATGTGGGGAATTGATCCCCTGCTATGAAGTCTAAGTTGATTATACCCTTAACTATCACACGCGACCCGCTGAATGATTTCAAGCATGTGGTGGAAATTGGTCTGATTAGCTCTGTAAGCCCCAGTTATTCGACGATGGGATATGGTACTACGTTTGTGGCAGCTCCATCATCTACATGAACCCTATGTATCTTGAATTAGTTTACTCGTATTGTTATGAACATAGGGGCTATTGTTATCTCCCCTGTTTTCTTATCCACCTTGATGTTATCGTTGTGGAAACTTAATGGTCTGGAAGTTGTCCCTTGGGGCGAGCATATTACCACATGAATGGAAGGTTCATTTGGAGGCAAGTCCTCTCTTACTAGGATAGACGTTAGCATGCATACCAAAGCTTCGCGATGTGTTTGAGATGTTAGAACTAAGTCATATAAGCTCAATGAAGTATTCTTTTGTTTGAGTGCTTGTGTGACTTGTGTTAGGGTTTTTGCTAAGTCTCTACTGTTGGGCGCATTTTTATCAGTGGTGACTTGGTCCATTAGGCCCAACAATTTTATTTCGTTCATCGTTGGTTTGTCGTTTTTTCCCGAAGTCGTTGTTTTAGACATATCATGTGTTCTGGTTGGTTCACCCTCATGGCCTGCGTTTGGTTGATTGTTGGGTGGCGTCATGGGTATTGCATTTAGTGGAGTAGGTTTAGGAGGTCCTAAGGCTAGCCGTTGATGCTCCTTCTCCAAACGTTCATGCGTAAGCTTATCCGCTAAGTGTTCTCGTGCGTGACGTGGCGGTGGAGTTGGTTTTAGAGCCTCGGGTTGCCTTGGGATTCGTACTACATATGGAGTTGGGTGGGGTTGTGGTTGGACAGTCGGATGTGGTTGAGCAGAAGGCTGGCTGGGCACCCTGATGACATAAAGACTGGGTTTACTTTGCGTTTGCGAGGTGGAGGATTGGTAATCATTAGGACTTTTGAGTGTCCTAACGATGTATGGGGTTGGTTTAGGCGGAGGTTGGACCTCCACTGTTGCGACTGTGGGTGGCACTCAGACTACGTAAGGGGCAGGCTGAGTAGGAGGGGTTGGTAGATTTGAGGTAGTGACGATGGGAGGTACACGCACCACGTATGGTTTTTCACATGTCGAGGTGTTAGAAGTCGCTATGGCGGGGGGTACGCAGACAACATATGCCTGCTGCGGGGTGTATGATGATTGAGGCATGGATGTTGATGCAGCGGGAAGAATACACGCTACAAATGGCTTGTTAGGCGTTTGTTTTTCATGGTCAGAGTAGATGGTGTTAATGCTCGGTGTTTCAGGTTCGTTATCTAGGTAAATTGTGTTAATAACGTACGATGCCTCTTTGGTATTCAGAGGGTCTTTATACACACCCATAGCCTGGTTCTGCGGTTGGACCAGGTTGGCCTCATCAAAAGTGATTTGGCCTCCATCGATCATTCGTTGTATGTCTTGCTTCAGGGTGAAATAGTAATCCGAGCCATGCCCATTACATTGGTGATAGTCGCCGAAACGGTCCATTCTAAAGCCTTTTGGTACCGAAGGCTCATCCAGCGTTGCTAGGCTTAGGTTGTGAACCAGTTGACAGAACCGATCATGTCTCTAGATGGCAGCAGGGGATAACTGTTTATGTTTCATTAACCCAACCTTCAGTAGTTGGTCGAATAGCTAGGATGGCTTCATAGGTAGTGGCGTATATTGGGAGGGTTCTTTCCTCTCGAAGTTTCTCGTACGGTTTGGTTTTGGGTTCTGCGATGAGGACGATTCTGGTGCCTTCGCGGGAGTAGGTTTAGTATAATTAATAGGGGCCACCGACGGTTTGTTTTGTTGTGCCACATTTGCTTGTTGCGTTTTCGCTATTTTCGCTATAGTTGTTTTAGCCTTTTCTTTATCTTTCTTACTGTGTTGCTTTTTGAAGGGCCGCCTCCTCTATACTTTTAATCTGTACAAAGGATTGATTAAGGTTATGTGCATTGAGATAATATAACTTGGATTTGAAAAATTCATTAACAACCCCTTTTAGAATGATGAGCAGATACATCTGTGGGATCGGCTCGTGAAGCTCATTGAGAGCAGCACTCCGCCTTTGGATGAATTTTTGTATGGGTTCTAGAGGTGCTTGTTTAACCTGTATAAGGCTGTCAAGTGTCACTTCATGTTTCAAGTTATACTTGAATTTGGTCACGAATTGATGTAACAACTCTTCCAGGGAAAATATGGAATTTCTCGGCAAGGCCCGGTACCAATCAAGTGCTCTCCCTGCAAGGGACATAGGGAACACTCGCAAAATGGCATGGGACCACACCTGGAGTAATGCGCATTCTAGTCTAAATGTTATAAGGTGAGCATTGGGGTCCGTCTCCCCATTGTATTTAGTTAGCGTAGGCAATGATACACCTTTGGGTAAGGTTAGGGCCAAAATGGAGGAGCTGATGGGGTCATCGTGATAAAAGTCTACTACCTTCAACTCTCCGTCGGCAGCTGTTTTGAGGCGTTTGACCTTGTCAGTTAGTTCCTGCATTAGTTTTTTAGTATCTGCCCAGTCTTGAGCGCTAGGTAAGGTGGAAGCTTGGGGATGTGGTGTAGTGTACAGATTAGATTGTTGAATAGTAGGTTGAAAAGCTGAAACCTGTGTAGTTGGTGGTTGTACTTGTGGAATGTTTATAGCGGGTGGTATCAGGGGCAGCATGTTGTGAGCAAGGGGTTTTTGTTGTTGTGGTTGTCCTTGAGGGATATTGAATGGTGGAATTGTGTGAGGTGACATGTTGTAATGAGGGGGTTGATGTGATTGAGCACCCATCGCTGCCCATTTCCTGGTCATGTTTTGTGTAGGAACCCCCTGAACTTGTTGGGTTACAGTGGTGGAAGGGGCTTTGTGCGTTTGGATGTGGGGAATATAGTGAGTGGACGTAGACACTGGTATCACATGTGGCATCCTAATCATTCGAGATGGGAAGGTTGCTCCCACGTTATTGTGAGCAAGTGGTACTTGTGATGATGGGCCTACAGTTGCAGCGGGAAGAATAGCGAGAGGGAGCGTATTGATTTGTGGGTCGCTTGGAGGAGGAACATGAACAAGTGCAGATGTTTCTAGTGGAGGTATTTGCGCTTGGGTGAATCTAAGGGGTTGGAGGGACATGATTTCCCCTATGCCTAGATGAAACATGGGATTGACATAAGTTTGCGGACTAAGTGTATGGTAGGAATCTTTATGTTCAGATTGGGCGGCGAACTCATCCTCCTCTTCCAGTTGAGGATTTACTACAGGCTGATCTAGAGATTAGCTCCTTTGCAGGAGGAGGTGTGTGATGAGCTCAAAGTAAGGCTCTGGAAGGGGGATGATATCGTACGAGGAAGGAATGAACTCTTGTCCCCCCTGTAAAAGAGTTCATATTGCCTCTTTACTTTTATTTCAGCTCTGTCCACGGCCAGGCTGACTTGTATTTTCACGCATATGAAGTTGTACTGGTCTTGAGTTATGATGGTAGACAACAGGTTCTTCCCTTGCAATCTAAGGGACCGGTGAGGCCCCACTGTGGTTGTACCGCAGGCTGTTAGACCGTGGGCTGTTGGACAGCCATGGTGCTTACGATGTCGATGACTTGGGTGGTTGTAGCGGTCTTGTTTGCGGTGTTCATGATAAACAATTAAGGATATGACACAGTGAATGGATATGGAATCAGTGTACTTAGTGCGGCGTAAACCTACGTTCGTGGCGTATAGCGTATAGACTAGGTCTCAACATATAGGCTTCAGCGACAGCGTATAGTGTCAGTGTAGAGAATCTACGGCGTAAAGCGTACAGCATATACGCTAAGCAGTGTATACATCGTCTACGTACAGCATATACGCTAAGTAGCATATACAGCGTCTGCGTATAGCGTAAATAGGGTTACGACATACAGAGTTAGCATATGGCGTGTACAGGGTCAGCGTATGGCATAGGTGGGATCTACGACGTAGAGAGTGTAGCGTAAATTTAGCAGTTACGTGTATGTCGGCGACATAAACAGAGTTCTGTGTGCAGCGTAGACAAGGTCTACAGCGTAAAGTGGGCAGCGTGTGTATTAGCAGCGTAAACAGAGTTGGGTGTGCAGCGTAGAAAAAGTCTGCAACGTAAAGCATGCAGCATATATTCGGCAGCGTAGACGCTGGGGATTTTACAGACAGAGTCTGCATATGGTTGATAGCGTAGGCGCTGGGAGACTTGCAGATGGTAATTTTTAAACAGAGCAGTGTAGATGCTAGATAATTTGTAGGCAATAAGTTTTTAAATCGAACAGCATAAACATTGGGAGACTTGCAGAAAGGGTTGGCGTATACTCAACAGCGTAGACGCTAAGAGGTCTGAAGCATAGTAAGTTTAAGGCAGAGGCCCTCCTTCTAACGCCAATTTCTGTACCGTCCGAAATCGTCGATCTCCGGCTGGAATGAAACAGAGATCGGGGGATCACCGAACACACACAGAAGACCCTACCTTCACCTGAGGGCTAGCTGGAATGAACAAAGGTAGAGTACCTTGAGTGGTCCGTACGCGGATCAGGCAAGGATTTCCCCGAATGTACACCGAAGTGCTATACGTTGGGTTATACGTAAACAGCATAATAGGCGTAAAATAGAGCGTAAACAGCGTAACTGATGTGAACGGAGTGTAAATGTAAAAGAGCGTAAACAGAATACATGCAACAATTAATGCAAACTATAACAGATTTTAGAAAGAAAATGTAACAATGGTATTTCAGAATGAGAGTTACAATGCACTGGTCTAACGCAGTTGTGGCTTTGACACAAGGTGAATGAAAAGCCCTGGTGGATACAGGGATGACTGTGGGCTAGTTCACACTGTAGGCACAACGTAGAGGTTGTATGCTTAGCGTACATGGTTGTCTAGAGTACAAGGTTCTCTGCTCTGGTTCTTAGCGTCTCTGCTTTTCTCTTTGATTTGCTCTAAAAATTTGGCAACCGACTTGGATTTAGTGAAAAATTGGGACTTTTATATAGGTTTTGATGTTAGACTCGGGTTGGGCGACACGTAGCTCATTGACAATAGGCGTATACACTGGGCGTATACGCTAGATGTGCTGGGCGTATACACTATGGATGCTGAGCATATATGCCGGGTGTATACATTGATGACTGCTGGGCGTACACGCTGATGGTTGTTGCCTTGTACTAAGTCTTGCTCTGCAGTGCTGTTTCCATGCCATCTTCGGGGATTGCATGCCGGGCATATACATCAGTCGTACAAACTGAACACACTTGTGAGGTGTGTACAAACTGAAGTTATATCACTCCTCGTCACATGTCATGCATTTGGGTGATTGATGTTGCAGTTGAAGAGACTGTTGTTGTGGGTGCACTAGGCTAAGTGGTCACTCAAGAGCCATCACATGTTGCAAGGGATGAGCTATCTCCAAGCTCAAGGTGGTAGCTAAGGTGCTAGGTGGGTTCATCTCTACTGTATCAAAAAGGACATAAGAAATAAGGAAACTTGTGAGAAATGGTGGAATATAGTAAAATTTAACTTAAAACACTTAAATAGGTAAGCTGCACCAAAAATAGGCCAAAAAAGGCAAAGTCTGAAAATGCTGAAAAATAGTAACTTATGTTGTTACGCTTGCTATGCTAGGTGGGATTGTCACGCTAATAGGGTTGTTACGCTACATGTGTTATGCTATATGTGTCATGCTACACAAAACACAGAGAGCTTAATATAGTACATAGTTTTGGGCTTTTATCCTACAGGGTTCCAAGGGAATTGTCAACTAGGATCCAACTATACCAACCAAAACATAAACAACCCCTATGCTAGCCTATGATCTAGCTACTACCGTAGCAATTCCACAAGGGTGTTATTCTTACACTAGCCCATTGCTAGCAACAAAGGTATAGAAAGCATACAGGACTACCTATGGTGCATAGAAGGGATATGGAGATTCAAGCCCTCCTTCTAGCACCAAAAATTGTAGCATCTGAAAATGTTGATGGCTAGAACACCAAGAGGTCAACAAGCACACAGTCTAATCTCAAATCCATAGGAGGGCCATGCTGGGGAAAATAGAAATTAGGTTCCCTAAATGGTCTGGCAAATTAGTCAGGGACTTACATGGTGTCCAATAACCATTTGCGAATAATGATTTTACAGTTTCATGTGTAGGAGCTAGAATAAGCAGGAACACAACATGCATAACAGTGGGAGAGTATCAACATGCGTGCATCATGACAATAGAAATAAATAGGTACGCTAACAGTTTAAAATATGTGTTGAAGAAAAATAAAATGAGACTACAAGTGAGGAAATGCACAGCCCCAAGATTGGGGGACGTGACTTTTGATCAAATGATGTGTACAATGGTAGGCAAAGTCAAATAGGCATAATTGGGTAGCAAGGTAACATGGTCACAGTTGTTGGGTCGTTGCAGATGCAATGCTGAAAGGAAGGAGCTAAAGCTTGTTGGGTTGGCAATTGCTATGGTATGCGGGTCTGAGCTGCAGGACTCATGTTTGAGTGAAAGAGTGAGGTAGACATTAGGAATGCTCTTAATACTGAGATTTTCCACTCATTAACCTTTTGCTTACCAAAGCTAACTACGAAAACCAACCCTTAAAATGTCAATTACTAGGGTATTTATAGAGCTAGGGTTGGAGGGGAGATGTGGTCTGGATGCCACGTGTCCTAGGCCCCATGTACCACAATCTTGAATGTGTCACACTGGTGTGCTATGCTCAAAGTGTTATGCCCAATGGGGCTATGCTCTACAAGATAAGAATAGGGACTGAAAATTTGTCAAATGTGACCATATTTCCCAAACCACATGTTCCAAAGTATTAAGAACTACCATGTACTTACAAAAATTCTTAGAACAAATGCAAATTGGAGCTTATGCTCTGGGACTATGTCTTCCCTCCTCTTCCAAGTAGAGTCAAGTGTAGGGACAACTTTGGGGATCAACAGGGGGTACAACAACAAAGAAAATTAGTGATCTTGACTTTCAAAGAGATGCCAAAGCCAAAATAAGGGTTGATGCTAAGTTCTAGGGGCTTTTGAAAGCATTCAAAGGCTTTGTCCAAGTGTTACACTATCTACGCTGCCCAGCGTAAGGAAGCGAAGGGTGAACACTTAGAAAAATTTTATGGTCCTATCCTGCTACGTTGTCTATGCTGCATAGCATAGCAGAGCGTAGAACCAATTTTGAAAGAATTTTTTCCAAAATTGAAAACACCACTCTAGAATTTAGTTAGGCATGCATTTTTCATAGGCCAACACATGCATCTTCCATGTTAAAATAGTCTAATACCTCCTTGTTTCACACTTGGAACATTTTTGGTCTTGAAACCCCTACTACACTATCTACGCTATGCAGTTTAGCACAATGTAACACCCAATTTTGCATCAATTTTGATAAAAATTGAGGTGTTTTTATATGGGATGCTGATCACACTCTAAGGATGAAGCAAGACAAGAATCCTTGAAGGTTGAAGAATTTCCAAATGTACCTTCCATATTTGGTCCAGCACTTAGGAAAATTTTTAGTCTCGCATGGCCTACTAAGCTATCTATGCTATGCAGCATAGTGGAGCGTAACAGGTCCAAAGATGGAAAGTTTGCCAAAATGTTTAGTCTATCTTAAGAATTTTTGACAACTCCTAGCCTGGCACTTGGGTGGACTAGCAACCAGGACATGTGTCAAGCTAGGCAAGCTAGAGAGTGTAGCAAGCTTGACGGCCTAGAAGATAGAAAATTTGTTGAACTGTTTAGTCCATCCTCAATGTCCTTTTTGTGCAAACTGGCCTTGCAAATAGATGCTATGCTGGCTGTGCCGAAGAGCGTAGTAGACAAACTTAGAGAAAAATTTGCAGACATTAGGACTTCCAAGGTGCCACACTATCTATACGGCACAACATGACATCAAGCTTAGAGAGCCTAAAATTAGTGGTGTTTTAGTTATTTGCAAGAATAAAATTCTTAAAGGTATTACTAATAACCCCTCTGACAATCATCACTTCACTTGTTGGAAGACTTTTCTTATTAAGTTTGATCATTTTTTTTGTCTTATTACTTCATCAAAGGTCTAGCCATGATTGATTTTATCTCTTTTTTAAGTTAATTGATGTTTTTCATAGCTTATATATTAATAAAATGAATTTAGATTGTGTTCTTTATTTCATGGAGCACACACTTCAAATCTAGTGCAACCTATGTGCCTATTATTTCCATCAAACAAGTTCTCTATAGGGCTTACAAACTTTATTTTTGTTGAACTAATAGTATAGCTAATTCTAATTCTTTGATACAAGGCCTCTTCTAGCCTTGCAAAATTAAGACAAATCTATTACTAGCTTATCATAAATTAAGTTAATGATAAATATGATTGTAAGGCTTCTCATTTAATTTCTCATCTAGAAATAGCTAAGGAACTTATCATTTCCTTTTATACTTCTTCTTTGAATTATATTTCACATTTTATAAAAATGCTAGCTAATGCTTTGAAAATGTTTATAATTCATGGTAACTCTTTATTCATACGAGATCAACTTATGTAATTAATTTACTTAATACCCATCCAAAAATCTTTCAATATCTCATTTAGTGTCATTAACACAAATGGTGAAAATCAACAATATGTTGATCTTCTTCATTATCTCACTACTTGATGAATCACAAAGTTAGGCTGTGTCAACAAGCATGCATCGATGCATGAGTTGATGCGTTGAAGTAACATCTATCTTTGCCTATATAAATTCATGTACCCACTAAATTTATGAAATCATTGAGTCAATAGATTAGCTAGGATCTTGTAGTTTTATTTTGTCAAACTAAGAATATTTTTGAAGTGCCCGTAGTAGGACTTTAAGGATTGTATGGATCCTTATTTGAGCATTAATGTACCTAAATAATTTGATGTGCCAGTAATAGAGACAAGATTCTTGAAACTCCTTGAAACACTCAAAATAGAATAAATTTACTTTCCATGCAATTTACATTTCATGTACTTACTTAATAGTTACATTTCCATGCAGGATAATTGATCGATAAAATGAGCATGATCAATTTCAACCATAAACACATGTTCACTTGGTAACCCTAAGAGTGTTATTACCTGGTTCATCCAATTGCATAACACTTGGTAATCTTAGTAGTTGAGACGTGAGTTCAAGATGTGTATGGCAAGCTAGGAACAAATACTTATCGTCCTTACGCTAGTTTCGGATTTATCTTCTTGTTGTTAATTAGATTAAATAATTAGTTTCTAAGATATTGTTAAGATTAGTTTAAGGCCATAACAACATCAATAATCATATGCCTCACTTTGGAGTAAAGCATACATGACAAAGCTACAACTAGTCTAAGTGGGAAGATAGCATCCTGCGATCAATGCTCAACAATCTAAATGCCACTCTAGTTCCATCCACAAAATTTGATTGGATTACATGTGAACATTCATGATTCCTATGGTTGGGCATACGGGTTACCTATCACTCATCATTAGCATAGTTGCCAAGGATGGTGCTAGTTATCTAGATTAGTTATATTATAAATGATCACTATAAAGGTATTAAGGATTTCTCTTTTATAAAATATTAATATTTTAAGTTACACATGTTATCAAATAAAATCATATCTTCTGCACATAGGTCCATAATGCATCACATGATGAGAACACTAGTGGGACAAATGATAGGTTTCATACTAAAGATAATTGGAGTGAACTATCACAAGCAAGGATCTCATATGCTCATTTAGACCCTTACTACATTCAAAGATTATGTTCAACTAATGCAAACAACCCAAGAGGGGATGAAACAAATTCTAAAACAAGGAGGGCCTCAAAGCCTAGGGCCTCCTCTAAACTTAAAAAAGATAAATTAAGGGACCATGGGGGAAAATATAGGAGCCATGGCGATTCTTCCAATTTCACATCTTCCTCTTCCTCTTCAATGTCTAGTTTTGATAAAGATGAACATAGGTATAAAAATAGAGCTTCACTAAGGAGCCAAGATGAAGATAGAAATAGAAGACAAAGGTAAGATAAAATACATCAAAGGAAGCATAGCCAAGATCATCACTATCGAAAAAATAGAAATAGAAATTATCACCATGACATGTCTGATGAATATGAGCCCTTTTTGGCTACTAGGAGCATGATGCAGATTAGGGAGGTAGTTCAAATGCTTCATGGGCATCAAAGGAAAAGTTACATCAAATGGCTTGATATGAATAACATTCGTAAATTTGAGAGAGGCTATAATTCTGATCTACAACATCATTTACAAGCCTTCCATGGTGCCTTCACCTTGCAAAATATTGAAAGTAAGTGGCAAATGCTTAAGCTCTTTCCTAGGACACTAATAGAAGAAGCTAAAAGGTGGTATAGATCATTGGAACTAGATTCAATCCACCAATGGTCCACAATGATTGAGATCTCCAACAAAAAATACCAAATTCATGAAAGAATATCCAATCTAAAAAAACAAGTTCAAGAATGGAAGCAAGAAAACCATGAATCCTTGGATGTAGCCTTGGAAAGATACTATTCTCTACTACATAGATGTCCAATCCATGATTTTTCTCATAAATATTAGCTTCTCTACATCATATATGGTCTTCATAATAAAACAAGGGAGACCCTTGGAATCTCTTCATAAGGTTGGTTATTAGAATTGAGAGCCCATCAAATACAAAGGCTAGTTGAACAAGTGGTAAAAGAAGAAGTAGAGCTATGTAGAAGGGAGAAGGTAGAGGGATGTAAAATCCAACTCTTTAAAAGAAGGAGGTCCATATTTATCATCAAGAAAAATAGGCAGCTCATGATGAGTTGAATTCATAACAAGCCTTGCCAATACAATAGTCTATCACTGAGATTGAAGAAAGGATAGATAAGATGTGGGAATTGATAAATGAAGAAGTTACAACCTACTTGGAAACCACAAAGGAGAAGCTAACACAAAAAGGATCAAGTGATTAAAACAAGAAGAGGTAAAAGAACAAAGAAATAGGTAGGAACACTTATTAAAAAAAATAGCTATAGTAGAAGGGGTTATAGACTTAGACATAGAAAAGGATGATGGATGTGACATCTGCCAATATGAACATTCAAAGGGCTATTTCCTAGTTATGTTACATCTACAAGAGTCTGGGGCTTTTTCTTTGAATCCCAACTTTGTACAAAGAAAATACCTAGGAAATTACCTTACAAGATAATTATAGACAATCCTAAAACAAACTATACTATTCCAGTGGGACTTCTTATCAGCCTCAAAAGTACTATCGACCATAGTGGCAAAACCGACAATCATGGGAGATGCCATTAACAAACCAATAATACCCTTATTAGTAGCTGGACCTCTATGGATATTGATGAGTCATGATTTTGTTAGCCCTTATGTCAGATAT
Source organism: Gnetum montanum (assembly GCA_015680685.1). Classification (NCBI taxonomy): domain Eukaryota; kingdom Viridiplantae; phylum Streptophyta; class Gnetopsida; order Gnetales; family Gnetaceae; genus Gnetum; species Gnetum montanum. The sequence continues at coordinate 395,903 of MNCI01008528.1, forward strand.
CAAATATCAGAGCCTCAATATCAGATACGTGATATAGGATCCCAACACGCAATGTCAAATATCCAATATCATCTCTTCCATGCTAGCCTATAAATACAACACTTGGATGCATGGTCAAGATATAGTTTAGTTTCAATTTTTAGTTAGATATTTTATAGATTGTTGATTTTCAATTCTATTATTTCCCAATGCATGCCCATATTGTGATGTTTTTAATTGTACAACATTCTTATTCAGGTATGATGTACTTGGACATATTACATGAGCGAAAATAAATATTGAGATTACTTCCATCATTGCAACATCCGCTTAGATTTATTGTTACTTTAATTATTTAATTGTTTAATTATTTTCTATTTTCTTTAGTTAATGTTTCCATTTATTTCTATTTACTATTCCTATTATTAAGCGAAATAAGTACGACTAATTACAAGCATTTAAGTGTAATTACTTGGTAACCTAGCAGTGTATTGTTTGGTAAGCCCAGCGACATATGCTTGGAAACCCCAGCGGTAGTTATACGAAGTCCAAGGCATGTGCAGATGGTTAGGGATGGATACTCATTGCACATAGGCTAGTTTAGACTTTACTTTCCATCGCTACTTAGCTTAATTAATTAATCTCTTTATTGTCATTAAGGAGCAGCATAGGGTTAGACAACATCAGCATACGCCTCACTTTGGACTAAACCATCCATGACAAAGATATCACTAGTCCAAGTGGGAAGATAGTGAACTATGATTAGAGAATAACAATTTAGATGCACAACTAGTCCCATCCATGAAATTTGACCAGCTCGTGTGTGAATACTTGTGATTCATATGGTTAGACGTATGGATACCTCACCACTCATCAGATACTATGTTCAACAACTTGTTTCTTCAAATGGTTCTACTTCCTCTACCTCAAATCACTACTAACACTCTTATGAATATCATCAACTCATAACATCTCCTATGGGATCATCATCTTGTACCTTTTATTCTTTGTCACATCTTGAATACTCTCATACTTCCCTCCAACGTCTGTCACCATCAACAACACAAGAAGGATTGGCACTATAACCTCAATGAAAGAATGCCACTTATGCTATGAACATACAAGTAAATGATAATGTTAGTAGATCTCAGAAAAAGTCTCTAAAATGTCCCTTATTTAGGATAGTTCCCACACATGCAAACAAAACTCGTAGACCTACTAGCTCATCAAAACTAACATAGGGCCAATCTAGTGCAACATCCTTCCTTGCAAAAATAATGTCTCCTAATCCAATGCAAATGTCAACAACCATCACCACTCCAACATAAAACATAAATGATGAACCTATCATTGTGAAGAAATAGAAAATTCCATGCATTACTAATAATGATAAAGGATGCAATTGTGGGTCGATGGTTCAAAGTGTTGATACAATCCTTATACCAACCCATAACAAACTTAAGGAATAAATGTTTGTGCAAAACCAAGTCTATACAATAGCCACTAAACCAAAAGACATCCAGTGGCTTGAAAATAAGAATATAAAACCATTCCAAAAATTCATAGAAACATCCAACCTAATTATTAGCTCTTGTCTCTTCCATAAGCTCAGTTGTGGGGGAGATGCCCCATCCTAAATCAGGAACTAATAAGTGCACTTTTACTTGTTTGTTTTACATTGTCTCTATATGTTTTCCATTTTCTTGAGTGTTTTACAACTTTTTCTATATTTTTCCTTATTGAAAATTTTCTTATAGTTCTTCCTTTTACTTTTTCCTTTTATGTATTTACATCAACATTTTAGTGCTAACTACAACTATTGATTGATGGTGATTTGTAACTTCATTAATTATTTAATTGCAAATGACTAGATTTCATTTTAGAATTTTTACATTTACTAATGAGACATTGATCATTTTCATGATAATAGGGAATGAGTCCATGTCATTCACCACTTCACATAACTCCATGGTGTTTTCTCATTTTGGAAATATGAAATCCCTTCTTAATAGCAACTCATAATAAATAAGTGGCCTTGGTACTTTTCAAACATAGGATGAATTAAGTGGATGAATAAGGATGTGACTTTAAGGATATTTGTTACTTTTATACCTACCTACTATCTAATGTTACATGAGGATTTCCATGGATTTCTCACCATTCCTACATAGATCACTAAACATAAAGTGATGTATTTGCATGGTGTGGTTTCCATTTGAGAGAAAAAGAAATAATGGGAATTTAAAGCACATTCCTTAGACATAATAATGGGCCATAAGCATTAGTTATGGAGCTGGAAAGACATGTTACCCATGCCCTTTTTCACTTCTTCTCTTTTCTTCTTTCTTTGGAATGATGAGTGGTCTATGAGGATGTTCTTGTATCTTGGAGGGTGAAATGGTCTAAGGTGTCAATGTAAAGTCACTAAAAATGAATGGTCTTGATTCAAAATAAGGAAGGAAGCTCTAAGGTTATATTAATCATATCTTCTACAAGGGACTTCATGTGATCACAATGCAGGACTCCATTACATAATCTCTCTCATCCACCTATTCTTTCCATATACCACCTTACTACCTCTTATCATGATTGAATTTTTGGTTTCATTTTAGGATAGTCATAATTCTTTAATTATTTCTCTCATGATTAAATTTTTAATAATTCATAACCATTAATCATCCTTGGGGCCCCCAGACTCCCTTGGTTTGAGGGCATGAGCCTACTATGGGGAGGACTCACATGCATACTCCTTGGTTGGAATGATTAAGTTCCTTATCCCTTAGCCATTTTTCTTTCAAAACCTATGTTTTCCACCATGATGCATCTATTCTTGCATTTCTTGGAACATAATATTCTCTTGAAATATCCTTTTAAAATGTAATTTTAGCCCTCTTCAAGAATTCATCTTCATTCTAGGATTTCTTGGCTTCCTCTAGACTCCAATTTCATGCAAAAACTCTTTGTTTTTCCTTAGTTTTTTAATGTGAAAATTTTTTGTTTTTGGTTACATCAATGCATTTGAAATTTTTTTCATTTTTCTTCAAACACTAAGGGATTTTTATTGTTTTCAAATCCCATAACCTTCCAAATACAATAACTTCTTGAATTCTTATCCAAATCTACTCATTCTTTGACCCTACACCAACCAGAGTGAGCATTACATTGTGGTGGCCACAAACCAATGGTTTCTAACAAGAAATTTTTTGAAACTTTTCTAACTTCCACATGGTTTAAATAATAAAATAATATTAAATATCTAAATTTATCTAAGTTAAACCTCATCAACAAACTCTACTAGTCATTATAATAAAATAATATTAAAATAATCAATCTACCATGATTTCAACTTAGCCTAAGTGTAACTAGCTAAAGTCGACAAGGTATTAAAGTGTCATAAGTTACACATAAAATGATAATCTTTGGCTATGTTTGTAATCATAGATGGTGCCAAAGAGAATACCGATAGGAGAATCATCTAGACCATAGGAGAAGTAACCACAAGGAGGAAGGGACCAGAAGATTCAACAATCGCAAGAGGAAGAAGTAGAGACACATGCAATGGGATCTCTTAGGGAGAATCCTGAAGTAGAATCTATCCATCAGATTCCCACAATAGTGATAGGCTAGTCTAAGTGAGACGAGTTGCTTGGGCCTGGACCGAATTTGAAGGTCACCTTGACCAAGGCATTCTTAAGATAGATTCATTCTAAGGAGTTTCTAAACTGCACTTCACCAAGAACTTTACTTTCATCCCTTATTTGACCTAGTCCTAGAAGAGGTGAAAACACAACTACAAACCTCTCCCATGTGGCCTATCCTCACTTCCAATGGTGAGTGGTACATGGGGGAGACATAACTCTTCTAGAATCATCAACAGGAAGATATCATGGTAAAGATGAAGGACATTAGTATTTTCTATTCGATTGAGGCCATCATTGAGGCTATCAAGTTGCTAGACACTGGAGCAACTTTGGCAGATATTAGATGTCAAAAAGGAATGGATCCAACAATGCTATGATGTGAACTATAAGGAGCATAGTGCACTCACCAAGGTAGAGAGGGCCTATTTCAAGATAGTAGCCTATCACCTAAATCTAACAATGAGGCCAAGAAAGATCACAACCTTCTCTACTCAAGCATGTGCCACTCTAAGTGGAAAATTCCCAATCAACCTCCCATAACCTATCTTCTTAGAGATTGAGAATATATTCAAAGAGATTAAGCATGGGAGGAAGACACTTCCCTTTCCTCAACTCATTAGAAAATTTTGCAAAAGGGAAGGAATAGCCTATTACACCAACAACACACTTCATCATACTCCTACCACATTTTGGCAGGAGATGATGGAAGATAAAGTGCTTATCAAATTGTAATAAGAGGAGCAACCACCACCACCTACTAAAGAGATAATGCTAGTAGTTCATGCTATGATCAAGCACATAAAGAAATTCCATGAGTAACTCCTATAGTAGTAGTAGGAAGGACCAAATGGTGGGGAAACCTTAGTCTACCAACCAACTTTGCACCATTTGAATGAAGTAACCCAAACAATAAGGTAGCTCAAAGAGACTGCACCACAATTTTTTGCACAATGAATGCAAGCACTCACAAGATCAAATCTAAGTGCCCAAGAGATAACAGTATCCATCCCTAGACAACAATAATTCCTAAAAATCTCTAAAAATGCCACCACTTTCTCGATGTTCCTAAAGAAGGATGAGGGGGTAACTATTTTGGTGATGTACCACCATGGATAGGAAATAGTGGCAAAGATTGTGGTTGATCATGTAGTAGAGGTTGTGAATGCTCCTGTGACTATTGTGCTAGACATTGCTTCACTCAAAGACATATAGGCATCTACAAGAGTGGATAGCAAGAGGCGAAGTGTAGCCCAACATGAGGAAGTGTTGGATCAACTAGTGGGAACTAGGTAACCACTTCCAGAGATCTTCAATCACTCAAAAAACATCACTGCAATCCAATTGGAGCAACTAAAGGCAAAGGGAAAAATCCTCATTGCAAATGCTCAACTTGAGGTAGCCACAATCAAAAATTAAAGGTTGGCTATCAAAGTTGTGGAATTGAAATCCTGCTTGACCAATCTTGCCATTCTCAGCCAAGTAAGTACATGAGATGAAGCTTTCTTGTAGCTTTAGAACAAACTCAAAGAGGTTGAGAATACAAAGGAGGTAGTGTTCTTCAATGCATCCTTATCAGAGGCCATGACCTTCAAGATCGATAAGAACTTATCATAAGTCTGTAAGGAGAATCTTTCTCTAACCAAGCATATTCATTACCTGCAAAATGTCAAGGCACAAAAGGATAAGATGGTGGAGTTTGTGTGACAATAATAGGAGCATCATGCTAAGGTAAAAAAGGACCTAAGAAGGTTGGTAGCCAAAAATCAAAATCTCTTAATGGAGAAAGTCTGTGCCCTTTACCAAAAAATAGATATTGAGGTGGCCACTTGGAAAAATGAGGCCATGAAATTTGAATGGGTAAAGAATCATTACATGAACTAGGTTGGGTTCCTAAAGGAGATGAATGAAAAGGATATTCAACTAGTAAAGGCAAAAATGAACAAGGCCCTCTAGAAACTCCAACAAAAAGGTGATGTATGGAAACCAATACTCGATGGATTGAATTCCTACAATAAAGCAAAACTCTACCTAAAGGAGTTGCAAATTGAAGAGATGATGGAGTACATTGAGCTTTCCAAGCTCCATTATGCAAACTTGGTAATGCTAACAGTAGAAAGGTTTTAGTTAGAGTTGAAGAAATAGATGACCAACTTGTACCTCCTCTACGAGGCTATGTTCAAGCATCACAAGGACATGAAGAAAAAGCTAGAAATAGCTAATGTAGAGCTTGATGTTCTCAAATGCTGATTCACAGATCAATGATCTATTGCTAAGAAGCTAACCAAAAGGATGAATGACTACTAGCAACTACATAACTTTTTCAAGACATTTGATGTTGAAAAAAATAATTCACAACCTAGTTTATCAATGTCAATAAGTTATTTCCTACAATGTCCAATTTGTGGATCATTACTATACCAACCCACATTGGTGATGCTATGTGGACTATGTACAATCCATGAAGCAAGGAGGAGAAGATAAAGGCATTGTTGGATGGCTTTCACCATCCACTAGAAGTAGCAACTATAGCAAGATAGCCACAACCATTGCCTCAGCCTCAAGTACCACTTCTATGGGCACTAGAGGCTAGAGAAGGTCCTTCAACATTCCATGAGCCTCCATCTCATACCACTATCTAGTCTTCTCTTCATCTTCAGCCATTAGATAATTTCTAGCTATCCAATTTTGCAAGGATGTTTAATTTTATTTTCCTAAACATCTATTTTTGTAATCTTTGTAAATTTCTCTAATTGAGCACTTAGATTTAGTTAGTGAGTCAATCCGTCTATAGTTCCATACCTTCCCAGTTTTGTAAGAAGCTCGATCCTACTTTTTTTTCACTTGAGGATGAGTTTTTAATTATTCATGGGGGTATGATGAATCACAAAGTTAGGTTGCGTTGATGGGCATGCATCGATGCATTCCCATCAATGCATGAGTTAATGCATCAATGCATATTCGTTGACATAATGTCTATCTTTGCCTATATAAATGCACATACCCAATACATTTATGGCATTGTTAAGTTAATAAGGTAGCTAGGGTCTTGAAAATTTATTCCATCAAAGTTAGGATATTTTCTAAGTACCTACGTTAGGACTTCAAGGATTGTAAGAATCCTTATTTGAGCATCAATGTACTTGAGCACTTTGATGTGCCAACAATAAATATGAGATTCTTGGAACTCCTTGCAACACTTAGAATAGAATATATTTACTTTCCATGCAATTTAATTTTCATGTACTTAGTTAATATTTACATTTCCATGCACAATAATTAATTGACAGAATGAGCACAACTGGGTTTGAGCATAAACATGTGTTCTCTTCGTAATCCTAGCAACGTTATTGCTTGGGTGATCCAATAGCATAATGCTTGGTAATCCTAGTAGTGGATACATGAGTTTAGGACATATATGGCAAGCTACAAATGGACACTCATCACCCTTAAGTTAGTTGAGGATTTATCTTCTTGTTGTTAATTATATTAAATAGTTAGTTTCTAAGAAATTGTTAAGATTAGTTTAAGGCCACAACAGCATTGATAATCATATTCCTCACTTTGTACTAAACCATATGTGACAAAGCTACCACTAGTCCAAGTGGAAAGACAATGTCCTATGATCAATGCTCAATAATCTATATACCACTCTAGTTCCATCCATGGAATTTGACCAAATTGCATGTGAACACTTGTGATTTGTATGGTTGGGTGTAAGGGGTATTCGCCGCTCATCACTATTGAAGAAACTCCTACTCATCTAATGCTTGATCAAAAATACACTATAAGTAAATGTACTCAGCACTTTTGATTAGTGAATCTTGATATTTTATGTTAAGCTTTATGTTGTCTATCCTATTCTACTCTATGCGCTTAGCATAATCAATGAGATTTTTGAGTGACTGAATTATTTCATTGCTTCATATGAGGGTATGATTGAGCATATTATTTAGTCAAATAGGGATGGTTTACTTTGATTTTATATATAGATACATCCTTTTTAGCCATACAATGTGTAGGATTTAGCCATTTACTACCTCTATGACATAACGCCATCCTTATGATAGGTGTATGGGTGATATCCTATTTTCTTCTCTTTCCTTTTTGCTTTATGTCTTTGCATACTATAATTTCTACTCTCTTGTACTATATTTCTCTCTTCTTACTCTTATCCCCTCTTCTTATCTATTTTCATTCCTCTCTATATTTAACATTACTAATTCCAAATAAGAGTCTTTACCCTAATGTAGTGAGGGAGTATTAACTGTAGAGTGATATAAGAATTGTGAATATTCATATGAGTTAGGTAAGGGAGAGGTTAGTTTTAGGGATCTAGCCATGTCTTACTTCTATGACACAACATCCCACTATTGGTATATGGACGATGTTCCTAGCATGCTTTTCTCTTATTTATTATTTTCTATTTTTGTTTCTAGCTATATCCCTATCTTTCCCTATCTCATTTTCTTTTCATGATCTGCATTAGTGAGGTTAAACAAGTGTCTATGATTTATTCTAGTGAGAGTATGATTAATAAAAATTAGTGGGTTACAGCATGTTTCACTAACATTTTTATGTGTGCTTTTTGGGATCTAGCCAAGCCCCACTTCTGGGGTGTAGCATTCCACCATAGGTGTATAGGTAATGTTCTAGATGTTTTCTCCTCATTTTTTATCTTCATTTAAACCCTCTTATAGGTATTTAGCAGCTTGAGTGTTTTTTTTTATGGATTCTCCTTAAGTGTTTTAGTAGTATTCATCGAGAGGGGATGAAAAATATGTTACGATTAGAATTTTTGTGGATTTAGGATTCAACACAACCCTATGTGAAAATGACTTGAGCATTCCATAACTACAAAATGGTCAAAATAAATAATTCTCTAAACTGAAATGAGACTTGTAGATCGTTAGAAATTACAAAAATCTAAGGTAGTGATTTTCTCAAACCTAAGGAAATAATAAGCAACAATAAGCAAGTGGAATAACTAGTAAAGTGAAGTAGATGTTACTAAGAGAAAATGTATCCACAATGCAATTCAAAAGAAGATCATTATGGAAAATGAAATCTATGGAGAGGGTAGAGTGTACATGTCTAAAAGAGATAGAAACATGGAGTAAAGTAAAACAAATATGTTAAGATAATCGTACCCTTATAAAAAAGAACGACAAAATAAATTTATTACAATACTAAGTACAAGTTGAAGAAAAAAAAGATGAAATAAAGAAAAGAAAAATATCTAGGGAAGGATCTTGGGAGACTGAGGTAACAATCCTATGAGATGAAATTAGGAATCAATGATGACTAAAGAGGAGCTACATTACCCCATTCTCTCTCTGATGTATGTGCTTGATAGAGAGAAAATAGAATTATTATGAACTAATAAGATGCAATAGTAGAAGATTGAGTTTGATATATATATTTATCTAGATCTAATAGGATTCTTCATGTTTCATAAGGACAACATGAAGGGGATATAATGTATCAATAGAAAAGAGAAAATTCAAAAATACTCTAAGGAGCTAAGAATCACATAGATATTTTTAATATGCTAAAGAAGAAAATGTTGTAAAAGTTGCTATTTTACCAAAATATTTATCTTTGGAAAGCTTTTTAGTCTTCTAACTACCAATGTTTCAACCCCTTTCTATTTATGGGTATTCTCTTATTTATAGGATATAAATGTGTCATAGACTGTAAAAAAAAAGATGCATTGGAGCCCGTAGAATCTTCTAGAATGTTGTGGATAGGATAAATAATGTGTAGTTATAACAAACATTGAATATATAACTAATATAAAAATAATGTTAGATGTTAAAATAGAATAGATGCAAGATGTTGAACAACAAAATAATGTTGTTCATTAAGAACATATTGCTGAAGAAGCTAAAATAAGGATCAATGTAGGAGACAATACTAGATGTTGAAATTAAAGTCTAAGAAACATTCATAACAATGTAACAAATGATATGAGATTTCATTTTGATGAATATTGAAGCTGACAATTAGAAACAATGCTATTGATGATGTGAGACATCGAATCTAGAACTACTAGAGATGGCTTGAGCTAGAAAAGTCATAGAGTATACTTAAAACTCTAACTTTTATTTAAAAAAATAGCCAAAGTGAGTATAGCAACTATCTCCTCTAATTCTCTAAGTAGACATTAAACTTCCTAAGTGTTAATACAATGGAGGCATAAAATTTTCCTCAAAATTAACATCATATTACCTCTCTCAATCTCTAGCAAATAATATTACTAGTGTATTTATTAATCCATAATAGAACCTAAAATTTTGATTTTTATGCACCATCTTCATTTTTTTCCTTTTTATCTTATTATAAAATCTTCTTAATTTTATCAATTACTCCTTGATAAATGGTGAGTTCCCATTCAACTACCCTCCCCTATGACATGGCTCCATATAGCCCATATAAGCACCTAAGTTTTCATTTATAGCCAATATTATTATAAAATAATCACTCTATAAATAAGATGAAAAGTTTCTTCAAATCTTCATTAGTCCCCTTGTACATATTGATGGCATTCCTCTTCTTCAAGATTACACACTCCTCAACAATTAATAACTCCATGGACTCAAGCCTAGAGCTATGAATTTTGATCCCTCGTTTTTGAAAGTTAAGTTAGTATATGAGTGTTACAAGATCTCATATGATAATCACATGATTTTTGTTTAGGTGGATAGTAAAAATGACCTTCTCTACTGAATAAATCTTGATTAGGCCCACACATTATACAATTGTTGGGTAACGATGCTTTAATCCTAGGATACTTAGAATTCTTTCCTTGTTAAATTTACCTAATTACTTTTCTCCTTTATTTTCAAAGAGTTACTTATGAACATGTAGTGCCTTATTAACCAATGTTACATCATACTTCTTCACCAAGCTAGTCATGTTAGTGAGTTTAATGTTATCTATGCTTATTATTATTGTAATAATAACTAGCATCACATTAATTTCATTTCTATCATTACATGTTTTTTAAAGTGATAGTCACAAGTGCTTACCTTTTTTCCTAAGGATGATTTTAAATCCTTTGGATCATTTGACATTTTTTCCATGTGTATTTATCCATAGTGGATGTAGCCACCCCGTGTTCTCATACTTGTTTTAAAACTAGTGAAGCTTGATACTTCTGTATTGAACTTTGAAGATTAACAAAACTTAAGATCACTAGTTTTAGTATTGACCTAGGTCTCATAATAATGTATTTAAAAATTCAAAATCATTCAGTCCCTAAATATTGAGATTCATAAATTTTCTTCATTACATTATGCATTAGTACTAAATAAATCTTCAATATAATCTAACTTTTTGTTTAATATTGTTAAAGCTAACTTACCTTTTCACGAAAACCTACAAGCTAGGTGATTTGGATATTGATCTTGATGTTTGAGTCTTAAAGAACAATGTACTATTAGCAATAAATTGGTGGTATTCTCCACTCTTTCATAGATTCTCTAATGGTTCCTTGTATACCAAGATGCCCTTCAATAACTTTTTGATTTCTTCTAGGTACTCATAGATGATCTTGATTAATTTAATAGGAAATCTAAGAAGGATGCATTCTATGACCCTTAGCATTGTATCTTTTACCAAACTATTCTAGATTACTACATGAAAGTAATCACTACAAAACTTTACAAACTTTATTACTCCTTGTTTATCCCAAATTTTATCGTAAAGTAAGAAGGTATCATTAAAGAGTGATCTGCTCCTAATTAGCCTTGGTTTCCTCCTCTTAGTTTTTACAATGCTTCTTTCATCAATCAAAGAAAAAAATAGACTTGATCATGATCAACCTGAGTACTACTGCATTCCTACATTTATAAATTCACAAACTAACTTTGTTTAAATTATCTATTTTAGCTATGTTAAAGATATAGTTTCTTTGTGTCACTTTTACTTTCGAGATTTTGATGTTTGATGTCAAAATTAACATTGATTGATAAATTATTAATCCTTAATGCATCATCTTTAAAAATTTTCTTGATTCTTAACATCTCTTGTTAATGATCAATTCTTGTCTTCAATGTCATACATCCAAAGTTTTTATGTCTGGTGTTAATTACTATTCTAACTAAAATAACACATTGCAACAAAAGTAATGTTAGAATATACTAAATGCATTTCACAATGTCCTTGCATCATACTAAAACATCTTGAATATACCTAAATCATACTTAAAATTGATATTTAACCACTTTTAAGCTTCTATAATATATCATATACATTGTTTTAGGGAAAAATCATGCATTCAAACAACATTTAAAGCTCAAATTATTTTCCCTAGTAGCCTTCACAACATTGTTCATTAAAATAGTAATTAAAACTATCTTATTTCAAGTTCTAGGTTAGATTTACATAAAATTCTAGTTATATGATCATCTAACCAACCATAAGTGTCACAAAAACATATCTAAATTTATGCATTTTCTTTTATCAAGATCAAAATGAAAATGTACAAAACATTCAATCTAGAGGTACACTTTGCTGCATGATAATGGGGTTCTTGATCCTCACACAAATTTTATTTTGATTTAACACTTTACACTAAACCTATAATGTTTCTTAGCAAAATCTTTAAAATTTTGTCCTAGCCAAACATTCTATCAATCATATTTTATCAAATTCTCAATTTACTTCATTACTATAGAAAAATGAATGAGTTCTAAAATGCCAAAAAATCCTAAACTAAGATTCTTTGTACTCAAATTTGTATCTTCGGTGGTAGGATGTAAGGTCATTTTAGTCTCTTGTTATTATTGTTCCCACTTATAGCTACTTGCTTATCATTTTTATTTCTAGTTTCCATTATGCTAACTATTATGCTATTACTTTATGTTTACTTTGGTATTCTCGCATTGATTCTCAAATTGCTAGTTTGTAAAAGAAGTCTTTGAAGCATTAGTTTCCCTTTATATTCTTCTTATAGCTAAAAAATGATGTCATCCTACTTTTATATAGTTTTAAATTAAAATTTTGATATTCATGATCTTTTGACATGATTTATTAATGTCACATGTCGATTTTAATGTTTTCTTTAGTCTTGATATCTTTTGAAACATTAACTTATGCTATTAAATAAAATTTATGTTGGTGCAAGTCAATATAGCTACTTGTCCATCATCTCTTTTTCAAATCCTTATTGATGAGACATGATATCGCATGCACCGCGATATCATGGCCGTCGCGATATTTCATCCCATGGGATATCGCGTAAGCGATATCGCGGTCCACTGCCAAATCTATAAATAAGAGGCGGCAGTTCCCTCATTTCTCATCCTAGGCTAGAAGTAGCGAATCTCTGGCAGTTTAGTCACTCCAGAGATAGAATATTTTCCATGTGCCCGCAGTAGGAGTACCCAAGTGAACGGTTCTTTATTCGAGCAGCTTTGTACCTGAATGTAAGTTGTGTATGGCAATAAAGACAAGCTTTGTGGATAAACCTTGCAGTACATGGATAGGTTTTATTACATGTTAATTATTACCTATTGTTAGCATGGCATGATTACGACTTGGTTACGAGCATTGATGAATGTGTACGGCTAACCAAGGAATCGTCTACTCATCACGATTAGATTCTCTCACCCTTGTCTCCTAGAACG
>MNCI01008528.1:415224-444534 GCA_015680685.1 Gnetum montanum
ACTGCTCATCATGCTTAGGCTAGATAGGTGCCTCAGTACTACCACTTCGAGCATGTGCGTTACATGTGGTGATCCCAGTAACGATTAATGTTTGGTAGCCACAGTTGCATAGTTTAGGGTGTGTACAATAAGTGGGAACGGATGCTAACGCTAGTTAATTTAGACTTAGGTCCTTAGTTAGAGTTAGTTAGTTACTCAACCCTTCACCCTTTAGCATAGGAGATAAAACCAGAAAAGACCAAAAAAATCATATACCTCGAACTTACTTAACCATACACTGTGACAACAACAAGTAAGTTTGGGAAGACAACGAATGATTAACCCTAAGTGTTCCATGGGGCGTTTAGGCATTTAGTCTGCGGAGTTTGACTGGATCGCGTGTGCTACGCTCGTTTCGTATGGTTGAGTGTAGGGGTACCTTGCCACACATCACTTATCCTAGACAATTCTATGGGCTATGTATGGTAAGCGTTGGACTTATCTTTTATTGAATTTAAATTATAAAATGCATTGTTGCTATCATTGCTTTCCTAGACATCACTTTGGATGAGTTGTTTTCCCATTATGATCTCTATTTTCTTGATTACAAACCATCTTTAACAAATGACTATTTAGCTTATATGACCATACTCAACAACAAAGGTGGAGAAAAAACACTCAAACTTACTGCCCTACTTTTCCAAGATCTTAAGGAAACCATTTTAGTCCTTTAAAAGCATTCAACTCCTATTTCTTGGGGCTATAGTGACATGCTTGGCTTTGATCTTAAATTAGTACAACATAACATCATTTTGAAGAAATATGTTGTACCCACTTTAACTTTTTTCTCCATAAGTCAAAGTTCTGAATACATTCTATGGCTTTCCTAGCTGAAGCCATTTTTAGCAGTTTCAAATATAATGTGTTGCATCATTGACAATATAGTTTCTAGTCTTTAATTATAACATAATTTTTCTCTTTGATGTTCAATTTCAATCTTGGTTTTGATGTTTGATGTCACTTTTTACATCAGTTATATTTTTTATATCTACTTCATGTATGCATACCATTTTTACTATGTAGACCATAATATGTCATTTCTTCATAGTGTATGAGGCACTTATGACCTATAACTAGGAGGATACCCCTAAATAGAAAGGGTTTAAACTTATTTGTAGGGAAATTTGAAGCTTTGGTAATAACCCTATGAATTCATCTTCCAATTCATACTTTTTTAAGCTTGAAAGACTTATTGATCTAAGGAGAAATTAAGGATTCTCTAAATTATTAATCCTAAGGAACTACAAGATAGCATATGTCAAACAAGAGCTAGACTTCTTACTTATACTACACATGTTCAAAATCGTGGTAGAATATGAGTAAGCCAATGAACTTTCTCTTTTTCTTCGTAATTTAGATAATCTAATCAAGTTGGAACACATCGAAGACAAGGAAATTATAAAGTTTGTCATGGAACAAGAAAAGATGCAACACATGATACACTTGTAGATTGAAGATGATAGAATGAACACCATTCTAGATCAATTTCTTGATCCTCACATCACTATTAGAGGAAAAAGCAAAAGCATAGCCTCTAAGTCAAATATTCATTTAATAGATGAAGATGAAGATGAAAAAAATTAACTAGAGATCTTGGTAAAATTAATTCTTTGTCATAACATATTCATAATGTTAGGATTAGAGTAACTCAAGGTTCTTCACCTAGATTTATTCTTGCTGGCACAATATCACTTAGTTTTCCAATGAGCTTTATTTCTCCTCTACCTTACCATCTATTTTCTTCTAATAATTTCAGCAACTCCCATTTCATATTCCAATCTTCATATTCTATTTCTCATATTCATAAATTTCATTCCTCAACCATAACATACTGCACCTCCTTTTTAGTCCGTTCCACCTCCTACATTTACTGCATCATTTTGATGCACTATGCCATAAACTACCAGTGTACCCTCTTTTTATATACTGATGAGTCATGTTTTGCACAGCTCTGATATCAAATATCTTATATCAGCATTGTGATGTCAGATATCTAATATTTGGGCACAACCTCTAATGTTGGACATCTAATATCGCCCCTTCCATGCTAGCCTATAAATACCACACTAGGGTGCATGGTGGGGATATAAATTGTTGATAAATTTTAGATAGCTTTCTCATAGATTTTTCATTTCAAGTTCTATTGTTTCCTAGTGCATGCCTATAGTGCGATGTTAAGTGATTGTATGACATCCTTATTTAAGTGTGACATACTTGGATGCGTTACATGACCGATAATAAAGATTGAGATTACTTTCATCATTGTAGCATCCACTTAGATTTATTATTTCTTTTAATTGTTTAATTGTTTACTATTTTCCTTACTTAACATTTCCATTTATTGCTCTTTACTATTATTATCATTAAGTGAAATGAGTATGAATAATTGCGAGCGCTTAAGTGTAAGTACTTGGTAACCCAGCAGTGTATCATTTGGTAAGTGACGTATGCCTAGTAATCTCAGTAATAGTTACATGAAGTTCAAGGCATGTGTGGACAATTAGGAGTGAATACTCATCGCACATAGGCTAGTTTAGATTTTACTTTCCACTATTAATTAGCTTAATTAATTTATCTCTTGATTATCATTAGGAGTAGCTTAGTGCTAGAAAACATAAATCATCATATGCCTCACTTTGGACTAAACCATATGTGATAAAGCTACCACTAGTCTAAGTGGGAAGATAGTGAACTGCGATCAAGGCATAATGTTCTAGATGCACAACTAGTCCCATCCATGGAATTCAATTAGATCATGTGTGAATGCTTGAGATTCATATGGTTGGATGTAGGGGTACCTTGTCACTCATCATATACCCAACAAGGGTTGGAAATTCATAGCCAAGGATTCCGTTCATGAAAGATCACGTTACAGGTTATTTCAAAGATTGCCTTTCAAATATGTTTTTTTAAATAATTTTTTTCTTATAAATATTTGTTAAAGAAATCATAATTTCAATATACATAGAGGCAAAAGTTTCAAACCAAAATTAATGAAAATTCATAAAATTTTAAAATAGAGTAACTTTGGAATGCAAATTATAATCCAATCATCCATTTTTATTTTTCTTTCACATGAATCCAAGTAGGAAAATAAATACATCTTAGAATTCCTAATAACATTCATAGGCATATTAACTTTAAATTAGTTTATATAGACTGAGAATGTACATTAAATTCAAAAATACATGTACAAGTTTTTTTTTATCATAGATTAACTTGTCCCTTACCTTCACAAAACAAAATCATAGTTGATAGCACTATCAATGACGTTATGCTTCATCTCCAAAGCACTAAAGGTAGAGTAACTAAGGCTTTGGTTATGCAAGGACATTTTCTTATTTCCTTTGATCAAATATTAAGACATCCTATAAGCTCTATTATTCCCTTGACAGTTCTTCCTAATGAAGTTTCACTACCATCTTTCACAAAGTATAATAGAAAAAGAGGGGATCACATGAATCATGTGGTCACATTCATGAATGAATGCATGTTGTTTTCCCTTTATCCTTACATTGCATAGATAGATTTTTCTAACTCTCTCTCTAGAAGAGTTTTGGAATGGTAGGGATCCTTACCTCATGGTTCTATTACTTCTCTATAGCAACTACTTACAATCTTCATTGAATGCTTTAAGTTCAATATTTCTTCAAGTAGAAGCATAATCTCTTTTGTTTCCATTAAGTAAGCTCTAAATGAATCTATTGAAAACTTTATTTCTTGATGAACAATGATATCAACTAAACTACCATATCATTTGGAGGAATGTCATCTATAAGATATTTTTGAAGCTACAGTTATTAACTTCGTTTAGAAAAGGATAGCTTATCCTAAATCTCATTTTCTAAATGATGCTTTCTTGGATACCAAATGCATTTAAGAAGTTTCTATTCAATGTGGTAACCAATAATTTTTTTTCAATTCATAACAAAGCTAGCAAGGCTATGAAATAAGGGACAACCAACTTCTCAGGGTGCTTCTTCTTTGTTTAAGGAATAAAAAATGCTTCCTTATCTACTTCGTCTTCCACTTAGAAACATAAACCTTAAAGAAACACATATTAGTAAACTAAGATAGTCATGAGGTGCTATCTTCTTTTGAAAAATCTTCTTAAGAATAACCATATCAAAAGAAAGAAAGTTTTTAATCAAGAAAGAGCATATTATCATCATATTCAACTTATAATGATGGATCCTTCTTAGAGACAAGGTAACCTGAGATGCCTAAGTGGTATGACTATTGAAAGTATTGCTACTATCATAAGACTACTAGTCATGACATAGATAATTGCAAAAATTTGAAACATGATATCCAAGATCTCATACATAAAGTTAAGATAGTGGTGGAAAATGAGCAATGCACACTACATCTGAACAATCAACAGTTGTAAGTATTTTGAAATCCCTTGGGAGCTACAAATACTATTTCAACTTTCAATCCTAAATACAAAGCTTGTACTTCCCCACCTAGGAATCCTTACATCATCTTTTGGTATGACTACAAGCATTATCAACAGTCTCTATTATGACCTCAAAATCCTTTTTTCATTTGCTAGTGTGACTATACCATCACTCCATCAAAGTCAAATCCAAAAATATCTCTTCATCTACTACATCTTAGACATGCATTCATGCTTTTCCATTACCTAAGGTAACAATCCTTACTAGTAGTTAGAAAACCAATGAATCGTAGATAGGAAAATAGAAGAAGAAAGTTACTAATGCATAGAATTAACCTTCTAAAATATCAAAGAAGGTTTCTTTCTACTAGCATCAAGAGATTGCTCCTTCAAGTAGTCTCCCAACTTTATCTAATCCCATTCAACTAGTCATCATGGAACCTACCCCACATGCATCTTAGCCTATGAATAATAAGGTCTTATAATAAATGATCATGACCATCCTTATGAAAGGTACTAACTTGTCCTTGTACAACCTCAAAACATCATATAACATTAGATGATGCTTTTAAGAGAATTATGATCCCAAGTAATATTCCAGCTTAGAAAAATATTATATCTTTCTTTCTTCAAGTTCCTAATTATAGATAAAATAGTCCAAACTTCCATTGTGAGAATATCAAGACTGATTTGAAGATGAGAGATATTTGTCAACTACTACTCTAAATTACTAAGAAAGTATTACCCAATACTTTGATTCCACTAATACATGTTGATGATGGCATTAGATCTAAGGTGATCACTTATGCTATTATCAAGTATCTCAATATTCATGACCAAGTAACTTTTAATGAAACCTACAATTATCTTGTTTCCTTTAATGATACACAAGTAGAAGGCATAGGTTCCATTAGTTTGTCATTCATATTTGATGATTCTATATAGTCTAAAGACCTCTCATGATCATACATGAATGTTCTAATATTAGCAAAATACTAGAATATCCTTTACTACCTCAACACAATGTAGTATCATCTGCTATACATTAAGAGATTCACTTCTATTTTTTTAACTACGAGATAATCATCTCAGCTAATATTTAGATTTCAAGTGTTTCTTGCTTAGATCATGAAGCCTAATCTTATTATCTTAGTGAACAACTAGTTGATATTAAAATTAAACCTATGGGTAAATCTACAATTAATTTCTTTCCTAAGAATCATATTGCTACTACAAACTTAATAGACCTAAACAATAAGTTTAACTTTGATGTTAAGTTCATTGATTTATGCTTCAAAGAACTTAATAAATTTGCTTCTAAGATAAAGTATTTTCTTTATCCTTCTTACATAATTGCACAAAATTTTATTACTAATACAATAACATTAGATGAATGAGCTTTGAAAAAATAATTTTTGTTTCTTCCCACTTTTCCTAAGTAGTGGATGTCTACTAGCACCTGTTAGAATCAACATTAAAAGTTTACATTAACACTTAATAATGCATTTACTTCTTTTTCTTTTTATTAGCTAGCAATGTTAGTTGGTAAGCAATGATATAATATTGACTTACCATATCATTTTCTAACTATTATGATACATAATGATAGTTAATTAAAAGTAACATAAGATTAATTTTTGTTACCATAAAAACTTGATACAACTATTGAGTGTCATAATGTTTGACATTATGTGTTATTTTTTAAGGTCCTTTATATTTGATGTTTTAAAAAATATGACTCTTTGCGTCAAACAAAAATGAGCACAAAATTAACATCGATGAAGTTACTTCTTTCCTAGCATTTGACATTGACATTAAAGAATCCTTGCCAATAATTTTGTATGCTACATTAAATTTCCCATGTGTTGACATAGTGGAAACTTAAAGTTAAGCTCAGAGACAATGTTAGATTACTTCTCTCTATCTCTTTAATTTTACCATACTACTTTTCACACAGTCACTAATTGTACCTCATACTTTCTAACCTATGATTCTAAGACAATCATACTAGTTGAGCTTTGTGTTCCCTCTCTCTATGTTGCTCTCCATGATTGGTATTCAAATTAGAACAACAACATCATGTAATGTATTAAATTGAATCTTCCCAAAGAACAATGACAAGCTTCTCTTCAACATCTACATGAATATGAAGCAGATATTTAGTGTTTCTACTCTAAACATGTAAGAATCAAAGGGATTCATGAACACAATCTAGTCCTCCATAATTTTATAGATTCCAAAGATGCCAAGTTCTTCCCCAAGTGACAAAGTCATTTTTTGATGGTTTAATGTCTATAAAATAGTGTCTATATTCTATCTAATCTAGAAGAAAATTAGTTTCCAAAATTCATAGAATCTTTCTAAAGCACTACCACATTTATCTAATTTATATCATTCAACCTACTGATCTTTTGAGGTCAAATGTGAATTCTCCTAGTGGAAAATTATTTTTCATCAACTCTCTTATACTATGATAAGATATGTACTATGTCAAAATAACAGGTTTTTTCTAAACCCTATTTTATATTACATTATTTTTTCTTATTACTCCCCTTCTTTATTTCATATTCTACTATTTCTCTAGCTATTTTCTTCATATTTTCCTATGCTATCTATCCTATTCTACTCCATGTTATTGGCATAATCAATGAGGTTCTTAAGTGACTAAGTATCTTATTAATTTATGTGAGGGTGTGATTCAGCATTTTATTAAGTGGCATAGGGAGGGGTTACTTTGATTATATATATATATATATATATAATCATATAGTATGTAGGATTTAGCTATGCCCCACTTCTATGACATAGCATCATCTTCATGACAAGTGTATAGGCAATATCCTATTTAATCCCCATTTATTTTTGCTCTCTATTTTTTATACACTATAATTTTCTATCCCCTGTACTATATTTCCTTATCCTTCATTTCATCCTCTCTCCTTAGCTATTTGCATTCCTCTCTATGTTCAACATTAGTGAGGCCAAATAAAAGTCTCTGTTCCAATGTAGTGTGGGAGTGTTAAGTGTAGAGTGATGTAAAGCATGTGAATCCTTATATGAGTGAGGTAAGAGAGAAGTCAATTTTAGAGATCTAGCCATGTGTTAATTTTGTGATATAGCACCTCATGGTTGATGTATTGATAATGTCCTTAGCATACTTTCCCATTGTTTTTTCTTTTCTTTTTTTTTTTTTGCTTTCCATTTGGATTTTCATATATCTCTCTATCTTTCTCTATTTCTTTATCTTTTTGGGGTCTACATTGGTGAGGCCAAACAAGGGTCTCTACTTTACTCTAGTAAAGATGTTATTAAGAGAATTAAGTGGGTTAGGTAATGTTTTACTAAATCTTTGTGTGCTTTCAAGGATTCAACCATACTCCACTTCTATGATTCAACACACCACCATAGGTATATCAATGATATCTTAGACTTTCTTTCCATTACCTTAATTCATTTAAATCCTCTTGTAGCTACCTAGAAACTTGTGCCTTTTCTTAATGAATTATCCTTCAACTTTTCAGTGGTATCCATAAAGAGGAAGCAATGTTGTTACCACTTTGGCATTTTTTTTTACATAATTTAAAGTTTTAGGTACATTTAATGGCTTTTCCAGCTTAAGGCATCTTCAACAATTCTAGATTCAATGTTTTCCATCATCAATAGTGTTGTTTTTCTATCTTCATCTACAACATCATTTTTCTCTTTGACATCTAGCATCAATCTTGCTTTTGATGTCAAACATCACTTTTCACATCAATTACATTTTTTATGTCTACTTCATCTACACATGTCATTTCTCCTATGTGGATCTAATGCACCATTTCTTCATAGTCTACAAGGCACTTATGACCTATAAATAGGAGGATACCCCTAAACAAAAAGGGATTGGTTAGCTTTTAACTTTGACATATTGAATATTTTGGTCTTTTGGAGAACTTTCTAAAAAAAATATTTTACAAGAGAATCACTTTCTAGCAATAATTAGAAGACTATATAATTCTCAATTCATTCAAGTCACTTCTAATATTTCTTCTTCCTATTGATACATTTGTATCCATTTCATGTTATTTCCCTAACATGTAGATAATCCTTCATATTTGGATCAATACATAGATCTAATTCATTTTTCTTTCTATTACCTTTTATCAACTCCTAATTTGCAATATAAAATTTAAAATCCATCATAAGCTTAACACAAAGTAAACATTATACAAAACTATATAGAAAGAAAAGAAATTATTTTAGAATTATCTACCTAGGTAAACTACCTTAAAATTGATACATTGAAAAACTAAGTGAAGAAAATTAATTATTAGTAAGAACAATGGTCCTAGTTCTAATAAAATTTACATTTCTTTCCAATATCCATACCTGAATTAAAACCGCAAAAGAATTCAAGATAGAAAGTTGTCGCTTAATATTAATATTTATATCAAAGTAAGAAAGTGGTACTGCTTGTTAAATATCTTTACCTTGTTGCTTGCTATTGATCTTCCATTAAGAATCTTTACCATCAACTAAAATCTTCTTGTCAACACTATTTTTAATCTTCAAGTTAATGGTTTTCTTGTTAGACAATAAAAAATTTGTCTTCTAAGCCATCTTCTTAGTTTCTTAATAGTGTTTCGGGTACTAGTAAAAATTTGCATAGGATATTTTGTCTTCTTTGAATTCTTATAACCATTTGATCATTTTGATCATTGACATTAATTTACATTTTCTATCTTTAACTTCAACACATTTTTTCTTTTCTTTAGATACTTTTTTCTGGAGCAAAAAAGAACAAGCATTAAACAAATGTCATTCATGATGGTAAAAGTTGTAAAAATTAGAAAGATTATTACATGTAATTGTCTAGATATAATTATTTTATCTTACTTGTAATACCAATTTATTTTTATGAATAAATATTGATTTCAACAAAAAATTTGCAACAAAAATTAAAAGTTGTAGAATTAGACTCCATATGCTTAATGTGATTGAGAAGGCTAATAATTTCTTGGTTAGCTTTCTAAAAAATCAATGGAAAACTATATAAATTGACAAAACATTGGACTTTACATATTTTTCATATTGGATATCAAAATCTAGAGCTCACTTATGAATCATCAACACTACATGTTTATGTATAAAAGACTCTATATCCAATGCATGAGTTTGAATTATAGTTAAGTTACTAACCCAAAAAGTTTGAATTAGTAATGAAGTGTTAGCTTAGTCATACGACTCTTAGCATACATATTGTTGATCTTGAGGGGATTTTATGAAGTTTTTACAGTATGAATTTTTTATGAGGAATTATTTGAAGATGAAAAAAAATAACATCTCTCATATTGTAGAGAATATGAAGAATTCTAAAGCTTTTGATTTTATTTTACTTAATGATTTATATGAATCCTTGTCAAAAGATATCACTTCATGATACATATATTTCCAGATTATTAGATTTGTTCACCTAAATTAGAGTTTTACACTAGTGATTTAGAGAACTCTTGAACACTATGGAATTATTTTATCTACATATATGCTATTTTTCCAAATCTTTTGTGCTTGTTAAATTAGCTAATTCTGAAATAGTTGAGAAATAGTTTAGGGATTATCGTATTACTTTTATTTCTTAGAAATAAAAAGTAGATTTTGATCTATATTCTTTTGATTATTCTAACATTTATTGTTGGATTGAATTAGAAAATATTCCTCTTAGTTTTCAAAATGTTAAAAGCAGAATTGTTGATAACATTGACATAAGCCTAAAGATAGAATCTAAAACATTACTAGAGGTTGTGTGATGCACATGCTATTTTATAGAGAATGATTTATGGTAGAAGAAGACAAAATTAAAAATCAACGTTGTCAATCAGTGTTTTTCTCAAAAAAAAATTACATATTATAGTTTACAAGACTTTTACAGCTATTATCATTATGAAGGTCATGTTATTGGAATATGTCTTATTCTTAAGGAAAATAAATAAAAATTTTCAAAAAAAGGCAAATAATGGTAGTTTTCAACTTGCATAATTGAAATATTTTTCAACAAGTTCTTGATCTTTAACTAATCATTTTAATTCTAAAAAGGCAATTAAACTCTTGATATTTAAAGATAATTCCTATTTAGAAAAAAGAAATTTTTAGTAAGGACCAGTAATGAAAATACTAGTACAAATGGATCTCACTTAGTCAAACATAAAAAAAGAGGTATGCAAATACTACTTTCAATTTAAAAATCCCAAAGGTATTTCATTCTCTTTCTACTTTTACTATTATTTTAAGTATTTTTGTTATGAGACAATGCTTTTTCAATTATTAGGGACATGGATTGTAAGATAAATGCTAAGCTTGAAAATTTAAAGATGGGGGAATCCTCCCCTATATCTCAATGTTAGTTTTATCATGCGATATTCAATGCCTTTCTAATAGGTTCTAAGCAAAGATTATCGAAGAGAATCTTTCAAACTAGCATTTATCTTCATATTTTGTCTTTTTTACATAAAATTAATATTTTAGTGTATGAAATTATTTTTTTAGTAAATACATTTTAAAAAATGCATTATATTTTATACTATTTATGAAGTTAATAAAGGAGATATTGCTAGTTTTTTAATAAAAATTGGATTGGTAAAGGTTTAAATTCTTGTTTTGATAATCTTGGAAGAGTTATTCGGATTATTTAGCATAGTGAAAAAGGCAACTATTAACTTTGTAATGTTTATACTCTTAATAATTTCAAAAATCATTCATAGGTTTGGAAATATACTCTATCTCTATCTAAAATTCCTTGGATTATTAAAGGTGATTTCAATATGGTTGAAAGTTATTTAGATAAACTTGTTGGTCTTTCTCCTAATATATCTTCTCAAGAAATAGAATATTAGTGTACTTTTAAAGCAAAAAATTTTTTTTAGGATGTTAGCTCTTTATTTCTATTAATTCAAATGAGAAGCATTATACTTGGTTTAATCATCAATAAGGAAATGATAGAATTTATTATCAACTTGATAGATTTTGCATCTCTAATGTTTCCTTTTAGAAGCCTACAAGGAAAGTAGAAGTGCATATAGATGCAACTTTATTATATCATTTTCTATTAGCATTTTTCTCTTTGGAATTAATTCCTCATCCTTTCAAAAGTGTGAGTTTTTCCATATGAATGCTAATATGTTCATAGGACCTAGTTGAAAAATTATTTTGAAGTCTTTATGAAATACAAAAAAAAAATAGCCTACTAATCATATTGATTGGATTGACTGGTGGCAATGAACTACCTATAGAATTAAACATTCTGCTAGATTTTTTGGAAAGAAATTTGCTAAGTGTAAGCATCAAGTTGGAGAAGATCTTGCAAAATCTATAAAGAAAATGAAAACAAATTCAGCCTAGAATCCCTTTGAATTTCAATCTCAAAAATCCTTGGCTAAAGTTCCTTATGCTAAACAATGTTGGGATACTTTTGAAACTAAAAATGCTCTCACTAAAAGTTGCATGGATTGGGTCAAAATTTAAAAAAAAAAAACATTGTAAGGAATTTTTAAAATCTCTAAAAAGACAAGGTCAAGTACCTAAATTGGAATCACTTTATATGACTCCATCATTAAAGAGCTTAAGGCTATTAATAATTTTTTGAAAATCATTTTTCATCTATTTTTTCTTCTAAATGTTTTAGCAATGAATCCTTCTAGGCCTCTAGTATACATATTCCTCATCTTATTACTACAGTATATCAAAGTACTTTTAAAGAAAAAATTATAGCAGGAGAAATCAATGCAATGACCTTTAGTTTAGCATATGGTAAAGCTCTAGGTTTGATGGTTCTCTTATTGAATTTTTTAAAGAATTATTGTGACATTGTTGGAGATGATCTCTTTCATGTTTTCTAAGAAGCCATTAAAAACGTTTCTCTTGATAAAAATATAAATAAAGGTATGGTTTTTCTTCCTCCTAATAATGGATATCTTCAACATATTGGTAACTAAAGATCTATTACTCATTTTAAAAATACTTATAAAATTTCAGCTAAATGCATGACTTGTCAAATTCAAAAGATTATTAAAAATATCACCAAACCTAAGTAGACTAGTTTTACTAAATGTATACATGACTTAAATAATGTTATTATAGCTTGGAAGGAATTGTAATGGTCTTTTGAGACTAACCAAGGCATTACTTTTATTAAGTTAGATTATGCCAAAACTTATGATAATATTGAATAAAACTTCATTATCTCTTATCTTTATAAATTAGGATTTGGTGATTATTTTATTTGACTTATCCATACCTTGCCTACTAATGCTAACACTCAAGTTGCTACTGATTTTGAATTAAGTTCCTCCTTTTCCTTTCATCGATTAGTTTGTCAAGGTTTTCCTCTCACTCCCTATCTTTTTATTATTTCTACATATTTTCCTTTACATAATCTAAGTTATGATTTATAAAGGATTTTTATTAAGGAAATCTCAATTGATAATCAAGGTATGTAATTAGTTAATGTGTACTTTGTAGATAATTCTTTTTTATGAACAATTCTCCAAAACATTTCAATGCTCTTTTAGCTAGAGTAGAGGATTACTACATGCTATGTGGCATTCAAATCAATTATCAAAACATTGCTATTTATTGTAATGGTAATATTGATGAGTTACTCTCAAGCCTTAGAAAATCTTGAAAAAATATTTGGTCTTCAAAATTTTAGGAATAATATTTTCTTCTAAGCTTAATCTTACTATTTTGTGGAATTATGTGATTGATAAAATTAAAAAGAAGCTTGATAAATGGAAAGAAGAAAGCTCATCTTTATTGGCAATGTTTTAGTTATTAAGAAAATGCTTGAATCAACACATTTTATTACTTCAATTATTAGGCTTCTTCTAAAACTTATTATGAGATGATGAGCAGCAAGTACCCCCTATACCCAACCATACAAATCACTAAGCATTTATAGGCAATCCAATCGAATTTTATGGATTTATAGCCTTCTAAGCATACAAGTCTCTAGGAAGTGACACAAACCATTCGAATTGTTGTCTTCCCAATTACACATATGAAATGCAAAGGTATGGTTAAGTGCAACTGAGGCATATGATTTTTATCATTTTTACATTTTATGTTTTAAGTCACCTAATGATAGAAGTAATGAATAAAATAAGATAATTAAATTACTAATTTAATCTAAGTAGATACACCTAACTAATCCTAACATAAGTATCCATTTTCACTTGTTGTACACATCATGAACATGTTTAACTCTGCTGGGTTGCCAAACTTTAAGTATTACTAGGATTACCAAGACCAAGTGTATGATCGAAGTGGTGGTACTTATGTGCATAATTAATCATTAGTTAATATAGCTTAAATTAGCTTAATTTATCTTAATTACTTAAAGCATTAAAGGAAATTGCATAAAAAATTAGATGCATAAATAAATAATTAATCTATTTCAAAGTGATGCAAAGGTTTATTAAAAAGCTCATCTTTATTTCTACACACACTATTATGCTCAGGTACAATAGTGCTCAAATAAAGATCCATACACTCTTGACTCCCAATGCAGGCACTTAAAAAAATATTTTAACTTTCAAATGATAAAACTACAAGAGCTCCACCAAAACTATGACAAGATATTCCATAAACATAATGAGTGAGCATGTATTGATAGGCAAAAATAGATACTACATTGAAGGGGCCACATCAATGCATCAAATCATGCGTTAATGGGCCTAGTCGACAGGGCCTAGTTGATGAGGCATAGTCGATGCAACCAATTTATGATTCATCATACCCCCACAATTGAATGAAAACTCATCCTTGAGTTATTTACAAATTTGGGAAGGTATGGAATTATTGACTAACAACAAACATACAATAAACATAAACAAATACTAAGTTTCCAAATGTATGAATATACAATCATTACAAAAAGTTTGATGTTCAAGACTACAAAATTGAACACCAAGACAAAATTAACAAACACAAGCCTTTTGATGGCACAAAGACAATAAAGAAGATTAAATGGTCCCAGGTAGTGTAGGATCCTAAGGTTTCGAAGGACCTTTTCCTACTTTAGGCACATGCAGCAGTTGATGTTGTTGTGGTTATCTTTCTATAGTTGCAATTTCTTGTGGAAGATGGAAAGCATTCAACATTGCTTTCATCTTCTCCTCCTTACTCTAGGGATCATGTATGGTCCATGCACCTTCACCAATGTGGGCCAGAATGGGCACATCCCAAGGATAGATAATTATTGGAAACAACCCCTTGACATTAATGAACCAGGAAGAAAATTATTTGTGTTCAATGTTAAACCACCTAATTACATTTTTTTAGTTCCTAGTAATCGTTTATTCTTCTAGCCAAGTTCTTAGGAGTTGATCTTTGATCAGTGAATCTTGCCCTAAGAACTTCAAGTTTAGTGTTTTCAGTCTCAATCTTTTACTTGGTCTCCTTATGGTGCTTAAACTCTACCTTGTATAGCAAGTATGAGCTAGTCATTTGCTTCTCTAACTCTAACTATGTTCATCCAGTAGTTAGTATTTTCACATTTGCATATCAAAGATTGGCAAGCGCCATGTATTCTATCATCACTTTAATCTGCAACTCCTTCATGCAGATCTTTCCTTTCATGTAGGAATTTATCCCATCAATGATAGGTTACCATATCTCTTTTTCTTGCTAGAGTTGCTGGAGCATCTCATTAAATTTTTCCTTAGCCATATAGATGTGTTTCCCATTAACTTCCTTCTATAGGCCAACCTTATCTCTATTGTGGTTCTTAACTCTTGTAAATTTGAGAGCCTCATTTTTCCTAGCAACAATCTCAATCATAGATTTTTTGCATAAGGCATAGACTTCCTTCATATAGAGATTTCTATTTTTGACTACTAATCTCCTCAGTTCAGTGTTAACCTTGGCTAGATGCTCCTACTATTAATGGATGAATTCTTGCATTTTCTATTTCTACACATTAACATTATGTAGGTGGTAATTCACTATGGTTAGCATCTCATTCTCTAAACGCATCTTGACCAAGTTCTTTTGAACTAAATATGTCTTGGCCTCAGCCATGAACTCATCAAAGATGATCATCACCATCCCTACCTCAACTTTTTTAAGTCTATCTTGAAGTTATAAAAAAGCTTCATCTCTTGTTAGTGCAGGCTTGAGGAGTGTAGGATTGGCAAGGTAAGCTTTAATTTAGCAACCTCCATGGCCAAGCATTGGTTTTTCACCTACATCATTTTGAGTTTCCCTTTCAAAATGATACATTTTTCCTTTTCTTCAAGTAGCTTCGACTAGTTTGTGATGCTATTCAAATAATTGAAGATATCCAAAATCAATTGCCCAATTCCCATCAATTGGTATAGCACCTCCTCATGTTGAGCTACACTCAATCTATTGCTAATAGTTCCTACATACATCTACACATCTCTGAGCGCAAAAAAATCTAATACATATGTTGCAAGTGTGTTCAATGCTTCAGTGATTTGATCAACAACCACTTCTGTTGCTATCTCCTATCCTTAGTGTTGTATCACTAAGACAATTTTTCCCTTGACCTCCTCCAAGTGCACCAAGAAGGTAGTAATATTCCTAGAGATTTCTAGGAATTATTATTATTATGAGAGAGGCATTGTTACCTCTCAAGCACTAGGATTCGACCTTGTGGGCAATAATGTTCTTTGGGCTAAGAATATTGCTTCACCTTCCTCCATCTAACTCTTTGTTCAAGCCACCTCATTGAGGTGACTCATTGAAGGAAGATACACAAATGGATCCCCACCACTTATTCCTTCTTAGTGCTCCTTCTCACACAAGAGCTTCTCTCAAATTTCACATAGGCACTCAATGATAACACAAGACTCCATTGTCGTTTCCTAAATGGGTGGTGGAGGTGGTGGTTGCTGCTCCTCTTTTTTGAGGGATCTTGTCTTTCATCATTTTAGACTAGGAGGCAATGGGAGTGTGCCTAATTATGTCATTTTCATAGTAGACTATCCCTACCCTTTTACAAATATTTTTGATAAGGCATGAAAAGGGTAGGGTTTTCCTTCCATGTTCATTTTCCTTAAAGTGCTTTTCTATCTTTAGATCTATTAGCTATAGAAGGTTTACGGGGAACTTCTTTCTAAAAGTGGCATATGCATGGGCAAAAAAGATAGTCACCTTTCTAGGCCTCACCATCAAATTGAGGTGATAAGCTACTATATTGAGTTATATGAGCTCCACCAGTGTGAGGGCATCAAACCCCTTACAGTCAACCCCATAACACCGTTGGGTCCACTTCCTTTTTGCCTTTAAGTCTACTTAGATGGAGATCTGTGTCATATGGGTTCCAAAATTAGGTAGCCCAAGGGCCTAAGCAATAGCTTTTGCCAAGTAGGACACCTAAATGTCCTTGATTCTCATAGTGGCTCTTGCCATTCTACTATTCCAGAAGAGATATGTCTCTCCCATGTACCACTCACCAATAGAAGTGATGATTGGCCACATAGGAGAGTTTTGCAACTACATCTTGACTTCTAGTGGATCATGTTATAAGAATGGTCCAAAGTTTAGTTCTTGAAAAACTAAGCATTGGAACTCACAAGGCTTGATCATAACAAGGTAGGCTTGTGTCAAAGTGATCTCAAGTCTTGGTACAAGCTCTAGTGCCTCTTCTCGATGAGATTGTTCAATAGAAACCTCTTCTTCAAGTAATCTATTGGATAGATTCCACTTCAAGCTCCTCTTGAAGAGGTCCCATTACATGAGTTTCTATTGCTTACTCTTTGGCTTGTTCTAGTTTCTCCCTTCTAGCTCTACGCCATTTGTCCTTTTGTTGCAATGGTCCTCCTTCTTGCAGTCATTTTAGTCTTGGTGCCATCTATGATCACAACATTACCAAGGATTATCATTTAATGTATAACTTAAAACAATTGGAATACCTTATCTCTTTGGAAAAGTTACAGCTGGCTAAGTTGTGATCATGGTCGATTTGATTATTTCAATTATTATTTTATTCTTATTTTTATATTAATAAGTAATTTTAGGTTTACCAGAGTTTGTTGGAAAAGTTAAACTCTAAAAAAATGATAATTTAATATTATTCTATTTATTAACCCTTTGGGGGAGTTAGAAAAATTTTGAAAGTTTTCATCATAAACCTTAAGGTTTGTGGCCTCCATGATTAAGATCTTACCTCCAATAGCTACAAGATTGAAGACTAAAGTAATTTGGACAAACAATGTGAAATTTATGGGCCTTGGAAGGTATTGGGCTCTAAAAACTTGCAAAAAGTCCCCTTCCATTTTGAAGCAAATGATAAAAATTCCAAAGTATTAGATGGTATTAATAGAATTTTCGTGCTACATCAATGGGGCCTAGTCAATAGGGCTGAATCAATGTGATTCGCCACATTGACTAGGCCTAGTTGAAGTAGTTATTAACCACTACTAAATTTGTCAAAAGTATTTAAAAATGAGTTTTTGTGTGAAATGTATATCAAATGGAAACCCAAAAAGCCATGAACATGATGAAAATATTAGAAGATGTTTCTAAGGATCAAAACTTGAGAAATGATTAGAGAATGAGATTTTATGAAGAAAAATTCCTCAAGGAGCACATAGTTAGATGCACGATGGAGCACGTGAAAGATTTGATTCTTGCAACATCTAAGGATAAGGAACTTAACTAACCAAACCATGATATATGCAAGTGGATCCTTCCCATAGTGCCACATGTCCTTTTTGCCCTTGCATAACCTCAAGTAAGGAGTTTATGGATCCCATAGTTGATTAATGGTTACAAAAAGTTAAGGAATAAACCCAAAGAATCTATTTAAGAATTTCAACACATAAAACTAGGACATTGGATGAAAACATGGACAACCGATAGTGAGGTAAGTTATGAAAGCATTGATGGATGATAGAGAGAGTGGAGTGGAGTTCCTAATCTTGGTCACATGAAGTTTCTTATGGAATTCATGGTTAAATGATCCGAAAGAGTCCATCCTTAGTCTAGACCAAAACCAACTATGTTTAGTGACTTTGCATTGGCACTCTAATATCAATCCACCCCCTTGAGACATAAGAATGCTCCCACAAATCAAACATCATTCCTTTTAGAGAAGAAAAGAGAAGCAAGAAGCAAGAAATGGCCTTAGTTAGAGGTAACTTTTAGGCATGGGTAACATGTCTTTCTAGTCTCATAACTGTTGGCACATTTTGGCCATTTCATGGAACAGGTGGACTTATTTGCAAATGGAGCAAGGTTTACGAGGTTGTGATGCTAATCATGTAATCAAAATGAGTGAAACTGAATTCTATGAGTAAAGTTAGAGGGACAAATTGACAAGATATTTGCCTATCTATGATAGAAAACTTCAATTTTAGTTTCACATTGTGGATGATGCCCATGGGAAAGGTGGATATTTTGATGGCTGAACCATTTTATCAAGGAACACTTCCATGAAAAATCTGCATTTTTGGAATGAAAAGACTTTTCTTGCACCATTGCTATATGGTGCAATGAACCTACCTAATTTATGGAGGAGCCACTATAGCTTGAAAGATGTGGAGGGTTTCAATCATTCAATTGTGAATGAAATCCTTGGTGCTTCTGGAGACATGCCAAATTTTTGTGAAGTCCCTATTTTGCCATATTCAATATTATAGCATGATCACATGGAGGTCGAGGACAACGATGAGTTTCTGAGAAATATGTTTCCCTGCTAATGCCTTGGGAAATGCCACTATGAAAAACATGGAGTATCTCCAACAAAGTCTGAAAATGATTAAAAGAAAAAACTTATTTATCAGGGTGGACACCTATTGAGCAACAAAGATAGGCTTTGATGGAGGAGGTGTTGAAGCCATTAAAATTAGAGCTAGCAGTGGCAATGTAAGCACTCATATTACGGAAAACCATGGAGTCACCAATGCCAAGGTCAGGGAGGTGGTAGTCAGTGAGCACAGTATGAAGAGCATCACATGTGAGCCCAAACACAGTGGAAGCGAAGGTAGGCAACCCACAACACTGAACATTGTTGGAACAAGAATGAGAAGCCAAAGGCAGGGCTGTCACAATGACATGGTCATATAATAAAAAATTCATGGGGCTGTACACGCCATCATTGATCCAGTACTCGCAAACACCACCTTGGACGTGTTTGCCGATGATGCTCGTCACTAGCCAAAAGGTGCTCTTAGCGAAATAATGCCTTGGTTCTGACATTAGTGTCACATGATGCTGCCCCGATGTTGTTTTTGTTCTCCAGAACTCAAATCTGAAGTAGTAGTGCAGGAAAGTAAGCCAGAGGTCCAAATTATCTCCTCCATGGTGCTTGCGCCTATGCCTGTGGTTGTGGGCAATAATATACAGAAAATGCTGTAGCAAAAAAATGCCTACAAACGTGGTAGAAAGCCCAAGGCTGTGACTCAGCAAAACTAGGGTTGTTATTCTACAGTCATCTCTTCACATTCGTCACCGTCTTAGCCTACAGTGCTTCTCAAAGACGAGGAAAGATAAATTTTGAGGAACTGTTCGTGTTCGATTCGGGAGCATGAACAAAATCACATTAAATTCGCAACGGTAAGCAAGCAACTTACAACAATAATGGAGCCTCATTCTCCAGAGAATTCCTCGTTTCTTGCTTAAGAATTTTCCATCAAGGGTTATTAGGACATCTCAGGCCTTGCTGAAAAAATGATTAAAATCGAGAACCAGCAAGAGATCTGGCCACTAAAAATTTTGCCAATAACAAGAATCAACGGATAGGACTGAGAGCTGCGTTGGAAACACAAATCCATCCTTCTGGACACTTTCATGGCAGTTCTCCAAGCTTAGAAGTGAGGGAATACTGCATCAGATGAAT
The DNA here is from genome assembly GCA_015680685.1 of Gnetum montanum. Taxonomy (NCBI): domain Eukaryota; kingdom Viridiplantae; phylum Streptophyta; class Gnetopsida; order Gnetales; family Gnetaceae; genus Gnetum; species Gnetum montanum. The sequence continues at coordinate 435,504 of MNCI01008528.1, forward strand.
TGCAGAAATCGCTGAACATTAGAATAAAAATCAAAATCTCCTCTATTGTTGCCCTTAATCAAGATTTCAATCAACTCGTTGGTGACGACACATCAGCCAAGAATGACGCAGTAGTCTGAATTTGTGGTGAGAAACTGTTCTAAGTTATGTGCAATAGTTGGAGGAGTTAGCGCTGGAAGTGGAGCAGATGTTAATTTCTATAAGGCTACATCAATAATGATAAATATTGACTGCATGGCCTAGACCTTGGAGCTGTTACTTGGTTCTGCACACCCTTGTCTCTTAACTGGATTTTATACATGGCAAGGTTTCTAACGCATGTTTTTTTTTCATAGTTACAAAAATATTGTGAGTTAAGAAAAAAGGGGACATTTGGCTATTATCCCTTTTATTCCTATGGAAGTTGTAACTTCCTATGATAGTTACAACTATGATATTTGTAGCTAATTTTAATTTTGATTACCATGAAGACACTTGGCAACTAAAAAGGCCACTTTTCAACTAAAGCTTTTTTGTCTCTATAGTGGTTATAACCATCCAAAATATTTGTAACTTACCTAACTACCTATGAGACCCTATAAAAGGGCTTCAAGGGTAGGAAGGAAGGGGGCCACTTTTGGATCACACTTGGGGTCTCACTTTGGGTCTTGGAGGAAGACATTATGAAAGATTGCTTGTAAGATGACTTGCTAAAGACAACATTTTAGCCTCTTTGTCATAGTCCTGTGAGTTATGTTTATTTTTTTTATTTTGTTTAAATTGTTTAGCTAGTGGTNTTCCAAGGCTCAAATAAGCAATTTCTTCAAGACAATCCTACTATGCTACCCAAAAAATTGCTACGTAAACTATCACGTACGAGACTCCATTTTGGCTAGATAATGGACATCAACAATTGCATTCAAAAGAACCTTCAAAAGACTTGAAAATTTCTGATTGAAATACCATGGAGATTCACTTTAAAGATAAAAGAAGCTATTCTAGTCATATCAAAATACCAAAGATTTTCTGAACCCTCTTGACTATTGAATCGTTCAATGGCTTGACTNAAATAGCTTCTTTTATCTTTAAAGTGAATCTCCATGGTATTTCAATCAGAAATTTTCAAGTCTTTTGAAGGTTCTTTTGAATGCAATTGTTGATGTCCATTATCTAGCCAAAATGGAGTCTCGTACGTGATAGTTTACGTAGCAATTTTTTGGGTAGCATAGTAGGATTGTCTTGAAGAAATTGCTTATTTGAGCCTTGGAATTTTACTCGTATCATTTTACCTTGTTTAAATATTTGAGATCTTTACACAAATCTGCTTTCTTTTTCTCTTCTTTCTAATTCCATTGAATCTTGCTCTATTTCTAGTTTTCTTGTGAAACTATCTTTTTCTCTGGGGAAAATTAGAAGTAGATTCACAAAGTTGTGCTCAAATGTTTTTGCAAAACTTTATTTGTTACAAGTAGGTATTATAAGGACTACATAGACTAAGCAATTGAACAAAATAAGAATTCTCAACAACTCACAGTACTTGGCAAAGTTGGCTGAATCTCTTTAAGATAAGTCATTTGTAGTTTACACACAATGCAATCGTTTCATTTTTCACAACCGCACACTGCAACAACACACACACATACTCACATTAACTACTGAGTCTATTTGGAGGTATCTGGGCCTTGGTGTTGCCAGAAGACCAGCAAGCACCTAAATCCTATTTGAGGACACTCGTTGGTAGTCACGTCCAAAACGGTCGCCAACAATAACCAATGCTTGTAATCCATTTATTGTGTCTAAAGGATGTTCTTTTAATCTTCATCATTTTTGTTTTTTTGTTTTTGGATGGAAACCACACCATGTAAATAGTTATTCAACATCCTATTATTGGTTGACATGGAACATTAAGAGATCCATGAAAGACACACTTGAACCCAAGATGGTAGAAGGTATAGAGAGCTTTGAATCCCTTTGAAATCACACCCTTTTCAAAGCTTTGAATCCTTTACAAGGTGGGAAACTACTAAGGTCACAAGTTCATTAAGGTTTTATTAATGAAAAGGGATTCCAAAACAAGGAAAACCATAGATTTTGTAGATAGGTGAATGATGTAGACTCACTACCTATTCCATGAAAAAGAAACTATTTTAGTTATTAGTCATCAAAATTTAAAAATAGAAACCAAACATTAGCAATCCATAAAGTTAAGTACAAACCACAATTAGCAAATAGTTACACCTCCACTATGTCCTATTGGCAATAAAGTAATTTATTAGAAAAATGGAAAATTCACACCAAAATAATGGAAAATATAAAAGAAATTGTAAAATACTCAAGAAAAATAAAGCATACTAATGATTTTTTAAAACAAAAATTTGGAAAAATAACAAAGAGTAAAACAAAAAAAGATATAAAATAAAGAAAGTGTAAAACAAAAAAGTATAGAACAAAAAATTAGGAAAAAACTGAGGAGCCACTTTAAATGATTAGCACAGATGGCTATCTCCCCCACAACTGAGTTGAAAGGAGGAGATCTAAAAGATTGAATGAGGTTGTCCATCTATTGAGGAGTTACTTTCAATGGCTTTCTTGGACTCATGGAAATGTCTAACTTAATTGTGTGTTAACCAGCTACTTCTTGTTTGGGCTCTTAGGTTTGTAGATCAACATGGCCCCAGAAGGAAAGGTTTCATAAATGATATAAGGCCCTTCTCATAACATTTGGAACTTAGTTTGCTGAGGTACGTGTGTGAAGTTCTAGTAGAGGACCTTATCTCTAGGTTGAAATTTCACCTTCATTATCCTAAGTTCATGATGTTATTTACTAAATGCTTTGTGCACTTCATTCAAGGATAGGGCTATTAATCAATTTTCATCTAGCACATTCAAGTTGATTAATCTTTCTTTTTATGTTAGGCTAAGATCAAGATCCAAGTCATAGGTTGTTGAAAGTGTACAGAGCTCAAACTGGATAAGTAGAGTTGCTAATTTTTTTAGCTCATAGGAAGAGTACCCTATCAGAAGTTTCCATGTTGAGAAATATGCTCATAGGACATTATTTAGTTTTTTGCTCTAGTCTCTCTTATATTTGCTAATAGTTCTTGTCAGGATCTTTGTGATCTCCCTATTAGTAACTTCTACTTGACCATTGGCTTGGGGGTGTTAGGATGTTGTTAGTTTATGTTCAACCCCCAAGCATTGGATAAGCTTGCAAAAGGTAGTTCCTATAAAATGGGTTTTATAGTTAGAAATTAGTGTACATCCCAAACATATTTACAAAATTTTTTTATATAAATCACATAGTAGTAGATGATGTACAGTCAATGATAGCTTCTACGTCTACCCATTTTATGTAGTAATTAACAATGATGATTATGTGCACCTTTCGATTTGACATGATTGTGATGGAACCCATGAATTTGATGCCCTTGATGTTAAAGGGTTCAAGTGCTTGAATCCACTATTGAGGTCCCTCCATTTGAGCAGTCATCCCACCATCTCGTTGGTAGTGTTCATAAGAGAAGACAAATTGATGGTCATCCCTAAAGATGATTGGCCAATAATATCCTACCATCAAGATCTTAATGCTTGTGCATCTCCTAGCATAGTGGCCCATACAAGGATCCTCATGAGCATCCTGGAGAATGTGTAGTTGATCAACATTAGGTACACATAAATGAACTAGGCCATTGGCACACACCTTGTAAAGGTATTCATTAATTTCCATGAAGTGTTTGGCCTAATGAAGAAACTTTTGTTTCTTCCTATAGACTAGATCTTGTGGCATCTCTTGAATGACAAGATAATTGAGAATTCCATCATAACATTTTGGTTCATCAGGTACTTATTTATTTCTTGCACTTGTAAAGAGAAGTTCATCAAAAAATTGGTCAAAGAGAGAGCTCTCCTCCTCTTTCTTATCCCATCATAACCGAGACAAGTGATTAGCAACCACATTCTCAATCTCCTTTTGATCTATCATTGTAAGATCTAACTCCTACAAGATCACTAGCCACAATATGATATGAGGGCTCACCATTGTCTTATTCATTAGGAACAGAATGGCACTGTGGTCAATGTGCACAAACACCTATATCTAAGCACATAGTGCCTAAACATTTCCAAAGCATACACCACGACCATTAGTTCTTTCTCCATTACGGTGTAATTTAGCTATGTATCCATAATGATTTGACTTACATAGTGGATGTAATATGGACATTTCTTGTCATCCAACTATGTAAGCATGGCTTCCAAGGCATAATTTTATGTATCTATCATTATATGAAATGGTCTAAACCAATCAGGTGCTCATAGAATTGGAGTCTCTACGAGCTTCTACTTGAGGATCTAGAATGCATTTTTTCATTCCTTGGTCTAGATGAATGAAGCATCTTTCTTTGTAACTCGACCAACAATTTTATAGTCTTAGAGAAATTATCTATAAACCATTAGTAGTAGCTAGTGCATCCAAGTAATAACCAAACATCTTTAACAATTTCTAGTTGGCTAGTTATTCCTTGGATGATCCTTATCTTTTGAAGGTCCACCTAAGTCCATTCCTAAGAAATTCTATGCTATAATACAATGCGCTCTTGGACCATCAAATAGCCCTTGTTCCAATTTAGTTAAAGATTCATCTTCACACACCTTTTAAGAACTTGCTCAAGAAGGTTCAAGGATTGCTCAAATGTGGTGCCATAGGTGGAGAAATCATCCATGAGGACTTCCACCCTGTAACCAATTTGTTGCTATAAAAATACTTAAGACCAAGCTTTGGAATGTTGCAAGAGCATTGCATAGATCAAAAGGCATCTTTTGATATCCAAAAGTTCCCCAAAGACTTATGAATGTGTTTCTAGCTTGATCCTCTAGTGTGATATGGATTTGGTTATATTCACTATAACCATCCAAAAAACTATAATAGCAATGCCTAAATATAGTGTCCAACACTTGATCCACAAATGGTAATGGAAAATGATCTTTGAATGTTGCCATATTCAATAGCCAAAAGTCAATGCAAACCCACCACTTGCCACCTTTCTTTGGCACAATCATAGGTGGACTAACCTACTCACTATTTGTAATGGGATAGATAAACTCCACCTTTGGATTCAACCACTGTTGTTGCTTCCAGTCAAATCAATGTAGATATGAAGTTGGCATATCCTAGGATCAATCAATGTGAGTTTAGGATATGACCAAGAATAGGCTATTGGCCATTTGTTGACCACCATCAACAACATCTATTTCCATTCAAGAGAAAACTTGGCATTGATGATCACTGCCTTGCCATTTTTTATAAATACATATTTCATGTCGGTAGGTAGAGTTTTCAACTCAAAGGGCTACATCATCAAAGAGTCGGTGATGAACTTGCTCCACTTCATCCATTCCTTCAACATAGGCACAAGTTAAGCTCTTTTTAGATTCCATGCAAAGTGTGTTGCTTTCCAAATCAGCTGTCAACCATTGAGTGCCTTCCTATTTTGTGGTTGCTATGTAAAGGCATTTTTGAATATCTACCTCATTTCTACACTACCTGTATGCAAACATGGATGTGCATTTCATAGACTAGAGTTTCTGCACATAGTTACACCCTATATCATTGTACATGATGCATGGAACTCACTTCCTCTCGACCTTTCCAAATGCATTTTTATTGGAAATCTCCAAGGAAAGATCTCTGATGTCCATTTTTGCATCAATAGTGCTCAACCAAGCCCTTCCCATAATGATTGGGAAGTCCCATTTGCAATTGTTAACTTTGATTACTAAGAAATTGATAGGATACAACCACCCATAAATAGTGGTTATAATGTCCTCCACTACTCCCAAAGAAATAGTGATGGACTAATTTGTCAATTGTAAATGGATGTTGCTCTTCTTAAGGGGAGGAAAGTTATAGGCATTGTACATTGCATGAGAAATTAGATTAACTCTAGAACATGAGTCAAGAAGAGCCTTGCATGGGTCATTCATAACAATCTGCAAATGGATGAGAAGATTTCTAGGATCAAATATTTTCCTAGGAAGGTTGCCAGCCTTGATCCAATTAGATACAACATGGGTTAACATAACTATCTAGATCTTGGGAGGCATTTGATTTGAAGGGATCTCAAAAGAAATAGATGTAGATGAGGAAGGAGATATAGGGCAACTAGCCGCATACGTAGGTAAGGGCTTAATAGGACTCTTGGTTCAAAAGAATGACCTTTTACAGGATCTAGGTTCTGAACCACTTATTTGAGGAGCTGGCTATAAGTTAATGGCCCTAGTGGCATTACGCTACAATGGTTGCATGGGAATTTTTCCCTACATGAATGGAGCAAGTGGTAATTAAGTTTAGGATGGAGCAGCATGTGTTGAAGGATGAGGAGGATGATGGGGATATGGGATTTTCCTAGTAGTACATGAAGAATGAGTTCTATAATACTCTAGAGGGTAGTAAAAATGCTAAAAAGAAGCATGAATAGAAGCTTCATGCAAAAATATTAGTTGTTAAACATAGTACTCATATGGATCTGGCTACCTATAAGGGTACTGCTGCCTTGGTAGTGTCATCCCCCAAAACTATGGTTTCTGCCACTACTAATGTTGTTCATATGGTCATGGTGGGGTTCCACTTAAATAATAAGGTTGTTGCTAGTGGAACTACTTAGGATTACCTTGAGGATAAGGTAATCTTCTAGGTGTTTTCCTTTTTGATAGTCATGGATTCAGAGCATACATCCTAAATTCCTCTAAGTGTGACACAATAGGGCAACATTCCTTAGGATGTTCATAGTGGCAGATGCCACACCCATCATCAACATTTGATTTAGTCTCCATAACTTCTTCTACTACAATAGCTTTAACATTACCCCTTTGATAGGCACATTCAACTTCTTTCTACCTCTTACGGTCATAATCACTATGTAGCGATCAAAAACATCGATGGCTGAATTGGTCACGCTGAGGGATCCATGTCCATGATAGAGCCCTAACCCCTCCCCCATCCTAAGGGCTATCATTGGAAGGAAAAAAATGGAGGTGGAGCACCTAAGATAGTCTTGTTGATCAAACCAGGACTTACAAAGTGTTTCAATGAATGATGCTAGGGGTTCACATGTTGTTTTTGATGGTATCATGGCTAACTAAGCCAGAGCATAGTAGGGTCTTCTGATGTAAAAACAATGGTGCAAACATGTGAATGTGTGCAAAATATTAAAAAAATGCAAGTGTGATGCTAAATACAAAAGAAAATGCTTGAAAATACAAAGGATTTTGAGAGAGGAAGAATGGCAACACCCCAAACGATGGGGAGCGTAGCAATTGCAAAAGAGAGGTGATAAGGTATGTGTTATATAGAAAGGGGTAGTAAGAAGTATAGCCATAGTATCTGGGGTGTTCAGGCTATGAAACTAACATCAACCATGAAGTCTAAGCTTTCTAGGTTGAGTGTTGTGGTGTCTTGTGAGCTGCACTATGCTGTGGTATTGCCATGGTGTTAAGGATGTTTGGGTGCAAGAGTGTTAATGCTAAGATGCTAACTGCTAACTGAGAATGCCAACCAAATATCTCAAAATGCCAACCACTAAAATTAAATTACTAGCCAACCCCTAACATGTGAAACGTAGAGGTATTTATGGGGTTAGGGTTGACGTGAAGTGTAGATTGGGCACCATGTGGTAAATGAGTAGGTGAGGCTACACTGACCACAACTACACTCTCCCTAGAGCAACTAATGTTATGCTCTGGTGTGCTCCAATGTACCCTAAGAGACTACTAAATAATGACTACACTACTAAGAATGCATGTGCTAGGGTTGAAGAGACTGCAATGTACCTACAAATAGTGCAAAATAGTGCAATTTGGAGGCTACACTCTAGGACTATGCTTTCCCCTCTTTCGAGTGGAATTGAGTGTAGGTATAATTTTGGCACATAGGGGATGCAAAAGAGATGAAAATTACTAATCTTTCTTATTAGAGAAGTGTTGGAGTTAAGATGGACGCTAGTGCTAAGCTCTAGAATCTTTTGGAGGTTGTCTTGCATTGCTACGCTAGCTACACTCTAGAGTGTAGCCCAATAGTTAGGCAAATTCTACAAAAATTGAAGTTCAATGCTAGCTATGCTCTAGAGCATAGTAGGAAAAGTGAGAGTGTAGCACTAATACTTGGAAAAAATTAGCAAAACTTGCAATCTTCATCTAGGCTACATTGGCTACACTCTAGAGTGTAGTAATTGGAGTAGCCCTAAGAGTTAGAAAATTTGCCAAAATGCATCTTCTATGCTGAGCTATCTTGATAGCTTTTGGCTTGACACTTAGGAAAAATTATCCACTAAAGCACATGCTATGCTAGCTATGCTCTAAAGTATAGCACAACACTTGAAAAAATTTTGCAACTGCTATCGACACTTAGAAAATTTTGCAAATATAGTTTTGTACAACATGCTACAATGAATACACTCTAAAGCATAGTCCCAACAATGGAAGCATGGGCCAAGCACTTAGAAAAAAATTTTCTCATATTGACACTTAGACAAATTTATTTTTGAGGCATTGTTGCTTGAATTCGGTAGTGTTTCATTGGCCCCTCTTTGTTGATGTTTCGAGGAGTGGCTCGACAGATGTTAATAAAGAACTCAAAACACCACAATAGGCACGACACCAACATTGCTCATCGGTACCTAGTTGGAGGGTGCTTCGCCAAGCTTGAGAGTGCCAAAGATGATGGTGCTAAAGGTAATGGATATTGGGAATTGCATTGGGATATCAACAAAGGAATGAGATGAAAATGATGTATCATGCTACAAGATGTGAAGTCAACACAGCTGACCATGATCATAGCACTAGGGTGGCTTGCCACAAAAATGATGGCTTCTCGTTAGAGTGATTGTGAAAGAGTCATTACCCATAGCAGTGGAATGGCTTGACCCTAACATGTTGACCTCTCGTTGGAGTGCTTATGAGAAGGTTGATGCACATTTAGGGTTAGATCAGTTGTGAAATTATAGCATTTCTAGATCTTACTTAGAGACATGTTTCACCCCCCCCCCCCCCCCCCCCC
>MNCI01008528.1:444557-472615 GCA_015680685.1 Gnetum montanum
TGAGTTTTATGCTTTTTTCTTTTGCTTTTTGCTTTTTATCTTTGTGAAATGCTAGCTATAATATGCTTATCATCGAGTGGACTACATGACACTCGACAAGATTTTCTTAGAGGCAACTACATCACATTTGTAGGAAAGATGTTTCCTCCCTGGGATGAGTTGCATTACATCCACTTAGGCTTTGACTAGCCCACAAAGGCTTCCCATGGGATGAGTCATTATGTTTGTCATGGGTTTTATAGTCAACTGAAAGAATGGTACCATGTGCATCAAAGAAGTTGGCAGGGAAGGCAAGAAAATGTAAGGTAAAGGGGTAAATGCAAGTAGGCTATGGCGGGGTAATAGGGATGTGCACTCTCAAGTGGTCTAACGAGGTCAACCAAGCATATCGGAGCAATGTGGTGACTTGCTTCTATGATGACATGCATCTCTGAACGACTGCTTCTGGTGCTTCATCCTACAAATACAATGCAGAGATGATAAGAAAAAAACCACAAAACATGTGAGATAATAGTAAACTACTAGTTTCAAAGGCATTGCAAGTGCTTGAATAGTTGTAAGAGCTTGCAGTGCCAAAGCAGGAAGGCTAGTGTAGGTGTTGAAGCCAAAAGATTGTAAAAGCTCTAGCAAGCATACCAAAAGCAAGCATCCAAGGGAGGTCGACAAAGTAGCCAAGGTGATCGTGGTGTAGGTGCTTGAGACTCCACACCATGGATAGAAGCTTGGAAATCTAGCAAAATGGCAAAGAACTAGGATGCTAAATGCACTTCCAAGCCTAGGCAATGCTGAGGGCTAGAGTGTGGCAGTATGGTGGCTTAGCCACAATACTTCTAGGACTCTAGTGGATGCTGCTAATGGTGAGAGCTCTAACCAATAATGAAATACCCAAGGCTGGCAATGTTGTTGGCATGGCCTCGAGATGGTACAACTGTTAATGGTGGCAATAGCTCTGGAAGGTTAGCAAAATGCCTAAGGGAATTTCGAGAGGATTAGCAAAATGCCAAGGATGGTAACACTATAAATGTTCTAGAGGTTTTTTTTCATGTGAACTCCATTTTGGAATTGCAACACTTTGCCCCACCCTACCCATGAGGCTGGGCAAATGACAAAGGATTGGAAGTATTTGCACTCACTTGTTTATAGAACTATGTGTCTTAAGCTATGCGTGCTGAACTACGAACCTAGTTTAAGGTCCTAGTAGACTATGATGCACTAGTTTATAGTCCTAATAGATTTTTGTGTGCTAGTTTAACATCATAAAGGCTGGTGAATGTTGTGCCAGTTTAACGTCATGACACAAGGACAAGTTGTGCCAGTTTATAATCAGAGTGAACTATGTTGTGGACACCAGTATAAGCATCATGGCCCAAAGATGAGCTGTGCTAGTTTAAAGTCATAACAAACTTTTATGTGCCAGTTTAACATCATAGTGGATTCTCTGTGCTATTTTATAGTCATAGTGGTCTATTTTTATCAATTTATAATCATAGCGGACTCTCTCTACTAGTTCATAGTCACAACGAACTCTCTATGCTAGTTGATAATCATAGTGGAGTATTACTTACCTTGCTTTGTTGCTGATGCGACACTACATACTAGGCATAGTATGGCTTCAGGTATGAATGGTTGATCAAATTGACAAAATCATTGTTGTCTTGCTCAGCAAACTTGAATTCTTCATTATCATAGGCCTTGATAACCAAGAAAGGCCCTTCCCAGTTGGCTAAGAATTTTTCCGTGAGTTCATGAATGACCTTGAGGACTAAGTCGCCTTTCCTAATTCGGCATTGATGCTAATTATGATAGTGCTTTTACTATTTTTTTTCTTGGTACCATTCGATGTGATCAAGCATCTACATGCACTCCTCCTCTATAAAGTTGAGGTTAATGATTCTCAACTCATTATTTTGAGCCTTGTTAATGAAGCACAGAGTGATGGGACCTGCAATTCAAAAGGAAAAATTGCTTCAAACACATACATAAGGCTATATGGTGTCTTACTTGTTGCTATTCTATGTGTTGTGCAGTGGGCCCATAGTGTGTAGACTAGCTACTCATGCCATCATTATTTGCTGCTGCTGAGCATCTTCTTCAAAAGGTTAACAATGACTTTGTTTGTAGCCTCTGCTTGGCCATTCACCTACTAGTAGTATGGTAATGAGAAGGAATGATTAATGTCAAGGTAGTCGTAAAAGGCTTTGGTTTCTACACTGCTAAACTATGGCTTGTTTTCTATGACTATAGTTATGGTATGTTGTCAAGGATGAATTTGCAAACCTGTTGTGATGTTTTCTTCTTAAGGGAAATAGCTTCAACCCACTTAGTGAAGTATTTGGTTGCAATTATGATAAAGCTATGTCCTACAGAAGACTTAGGCATGATAGGTCCTATGATATCCAACCCCCAATGTTGGAATGGCCACATGATCTATGTGGTGTGCAGTTTAGTGGGTGGCATGTGCATTAAGTTGCCATGCCATTGACACACATTGTACATATTGACCTTGGAAACGCAATCACACTTCATGTAAGGCCAATAGTAGCCTAAGTGTCTAATTTTTTATGCCATTACTCTAGGTGCTATGCAACCTCTGCCCAGTCGTGTATGAACATGATCAACAATCGTTTGCACTTCACTATTATTAACATAGGCTAGTAGTATGCCATCGTAGGATCTATAACAGAGTGTGTTGTCACCTATGAGGATGTACTTCTGTGACCATTTTCACACTACATCCTTTTGGGTAGTGATTAGATGTTGTAGAGGCTCACCCTATTGAAGGTATGACTTAATGTTATTATACATTTCTTATGCATGCGTTGTGCTTGTTGTGGCTATGGATGTAATGTTAATTTTTTGTGTGATAAGTTTGGTACAATCTATTACTAAAGTGGATAAGGCATGAAACATGTTAGGTGCAATGCTTAGGGCTAATGTAGGTAATACATCCACAATGGTGTTTTCATTGTGAGGAATGTGCAGGATATTTTCAATTGCAAATCATTTCAACAAGTGCTTTGCCAAGTCACAGTAAGGTTGTAAGTGTTGTGATTTGCAAGTGTAAACCTCTATAACTTGGTTAATGACTAACTACAAATCCCCTCAAATCACTAGGTTTTGGATTCCTAGGTTGCGAGCTACTAAAATACCTCTAAGGAGACCTTCGTGCTTCACTACATTGTTGGTGCAAGAAAATGCAAAGTGATAAATGAAGGGTCAGATCTTCCTGTAGGGAAGTGTGATTACAACAGTGGCACTACCCCCTTGAGAGGTCAAAGTATGATCAAAGTGTAAGATTTCCTCAAAGTTGGTAGGAACTTGGCTTATGCTATGAACATGCTCATTTGGGAATTCCAAATCTATTATTTCTTAATCATCTACTAGTGAAACCATGAGTTGTGTGGCTATTTCTTGACCTTTAGTTGATGCTTGTGCTATGTAGTGCAGGTCAAACTCTATGGATATTACTTTCCACCATGCAATTCGACTACTTTCATAAATGTTTGCGATGATTACTTGGAGTACATTATTTTTGCATATGATGTTTACTTGGCTATAGAAAAGATAGTGCCTCCACTTCTTAAGCACAAAGACTAAGGCAAGGTAGTTCTTTTCCACATAGTTGTATCTTGCTTCATGGGCCACTAATGCATGGCTTAGGTAGTACACATGGACCTTTGAGCCATCATCTCACTTTTGGTAAAGCAAAGAAGTGATGGACACATATGAGGTTGCAAGGTATATGTTAAATGGTTTATCCCCTTGCAGAGGGTAGACTATTGGAAGTTGAACTAGCTCTTATTTAAGGTTGTTGAATGGCTTTTGGCATTGGGTTGTCCACTCGAAGTGGACTCCCTTTTTGTGTAGATGTTGCATTGGCTGAAACTTGTTAGTCAACCATGTGATAAACCTATGAATGAATTGTAGTCTGCCTTGTAACCCCCATAGCTCCTTAAGGTTAGCTGGTAGTGCTAAGTTGATGATGGCCTTAACCTTATCAGGGTTTGTGCATATGTCTGCTTCTAATACAATGAAACCTAGCATACGACCTATTTTGACACTGAAGACACACTTATTAGGATTCAATCTAATGTCATGTCTAAGGTGGTGTTTGAGTACATGGTCTAAGTCATCTGCATAGTCATGTGCCATTTTGGACTTAACTACTATGTTGTTAATGTAGTCATTGAGCAAGTCCATAAAATAATCACTAAAAATGTATGTCATAGAATGTTGATAGATTTATCCTATGTTCTTTAGTTTGAAAGGCATCATTATATAGCAATACATATCCCAAGGGGTCATGAAGGTAGTACTGAGCTACTGCTCCATGTTGATCCAAATTTGGCTGTAACCAAAGAGCCCATCCATAAAGGACAACAAGGCATGACCAGCTATAGTATTGACCAGTTGATCAATACTAGGTAATGGGAAATCATCTTTAATGATCATATTTTTTAGGTTCCAAAAGTCTATGCAAATGTGTATGCTCCCATTTCTTGGGTACAACCATGATGTTGGAGACCTAGTCTACATAGTCAACGGCTCAGATGAAACCAGCTTTATAAAGCTTAGTGATTTCATCATGGACTACCAATGCCACCTCAAGCATAACTTTGTGGACTTTCTACTTGACTGGTTTTATGCAAGGATCAAGGATTATATTGTGCTACACTATGTAAGGATCTAGGCCTAGCATGTCTTTGTAAGTCCATGCAAATGCCTTAATATTTTTGTTGAGGACTTTGGTGATGCTCTGGATGTGCTAAAGCTCTAACAAAGAACTAGGTTTCAATTTTTTCATGTCACCACTAAGTGTTATCATAGGGACTTCAACAAGGGGATCCTTAGTGACATTGCCTACCTCTAGGTCTAGTGCTTTGACTATATGATCTAGCTAATCTAGCAACACCTCTACAAATGCTATGTGTTCATCATAGGCTATGGGCTCAAAGTCTAGGCATTTGGTATTGATGTATCGTGTGAGGGTACCATGAGGCCCCGTAAGGACTAGAGGTGAATGAAGATGCCCACATGTTCTCATGTTGCAATCCTACCAAGTATCCTACAAAACAACTAGAAAGAACATCAATTTGCACCTATCTTAAATAGAGTTAAAATGCATAAAATAAAGAAGGAATGTAATGAAAATTCACCTAAGTGTGCAAATGTAGAGTTGGAGAAGCAAGTATGCAGGCTAATTTTGAGCCCTAGCAGGCCATGGTCTGCCAGTTTAAGGTTGTACTAGACCATGGTTTACCAATTTAAGGTCATAGTAGATCATAGTCTCTACAAACTGCATTATCTTAAGCAAGGTTGGGAGTGCTTGGAATGTGGAGTCAGGCTAGGTGTTCATTAAGCAATCAAAAAAATTAAAAAAATTTTATAAGTTTGGGGACCACTACAAAAAGTTTGAAAATTTTCTAACTTTGGTTGCTACGCTCACCCCTTATTATGATTAGCCCCTTGCTATGCTTGAAGAAAAACTTGAAAAATTTGCCTAAGTGTGGGATGTTATCTTAGTAGGTGGCACATTTAATTATATCAAGAGGGTATATATGCACATTTCATGATGGGTAAACTATCATTTTCCAAAGTGAAAATGAGAAGTTATAGAGCATAGCACAATTAGAGCAAGGAGTGAAGCCAGAGCATAACACCTAGGGCATGATAGTCATAGCATGATAGCCAATCGTGATGCACTGAAGTGAATGTTAGCACACTAGACTCGTCAACATAGACAAGGGAGAGTGAGTGCTATGATTTCTACCCTAGGCATGCATGGAGGAATGGAGGAAGCCATCATCTACTAAGCACCCTACTATACTCTACCCTTGCAAAAAAGTTTTCCTTTGTGCTTGCTTCTTTAGTACTAGCTTGTGCTAGGGTTTTGGGATTTGGGGATGGCCTACCTTGGTAAGGACTATCGACACTATGGTTTCCATGGCCATGTGGCCAAGGGGAGAGGGCACATTCATGGGTAACAAGGGTTTTACTTGTGTATTTTTTAGGCATGGATGATTAGGTTCCATGGCTGCATGGGACAAGGGTTTCATTTTTTGGTGCCATGTGTGGCATGAAGAATCTACAAAAATAAGAGCTTTTTAGGCCATGGTCAAGGCAAAGGGGAAAACGCAAGAATGAGGTCCTTTTGGCCATAGTTAGGGTGGCTATGACTTAAGCATAAGGGATCATGAGACCTTCCTATCCCTCCTCCACCTTCTTTCTTAGTGCATAGGGAAAAAGAATTAGGGTTTAGAGGTAGTCCTAAGGCCGATGAAAAAAGAAAAGAGGGTTGCAAGATGCATAGAGCTAGGGAAGGAAGATTTTTTTGTTTTGGATCCAATGCTAGGGTAGGGTGAATGGTAGGGTCACAAGGATGACGATCACAGTGAGGAAATAGGGGCAAGGAGGGTCGTGATAGGTTGTAGCCATGACAAGTGCCTCAGTGCACACTGTTAGAGCACAACAGGACTAGGTGGTGTCATGAATGAGGCACAATGCCCAGGGTAAGGGTGCAACGTGGTAGTGGAAGCAACAGTTAGTTTTTTTTTTTTATATTCTTTTAAAAAACATTTTCTAGACATTGTGGGGCTATGGTCATGACCATTAGAATTTTTTTTCATGTTTTATGGGCTACACTCCCAGGAAGTGTAGCCAACAATTAGAAAAAAAATTTTATTTTGGAGGCTACACTCCCTGGGGAGCATAGTTGATAGTTAGAAAATTTTTTATCATTTTCCTAGGTTACACTCCCAGGGAGGGGTAACCTAGAGTTAGAATTTTTTTGTAAACACCCTAGGTTACACTACTTAAAGTTAGAAAAAATATTGAAAATTTTTCCAAATGTAGTAATAAGATGCCTAATGCAAAAAATGCTAAGTGTGGGAATGGAGAGTGCTATAATGCTACATGCAAAACAAAATGTGACTTGTAACAAAGCTTTCCCAAAATGCCAAACCTGCAAACTAGACAATCCAAACTACCAAAACATGCAAGTGGAGATAATGCACAACATGTGAATGTAAGGAAAAATGTTCATGCTACATTAGTGTTGTACCCCAATAAGCACTAGGGATGTCAAATGTGTGTATCGACATCCTGTGCCTATGGGGCCTGGAGGGGAATCATAGGGAGATATATTTTTGCTAAGTTATGTTATCCTATGTTAACTTTGCTTATTTTGCTAAATGTAAGTTAGTGTATTTTTGTGCATTTGATATATACTAATGCTTTTTTTTTCTTCTTTTGTAGTTGTAGGGTATTATTGAAATCAATCCTCATCATGGTGGAGCTTGTTGGCATCCTCTACTGTATGAGCGAACCTGTTTCGAACACGCTCGCACCAAACACACAATTGGGTCACTAGGTGGTATGGTTTTGGCCAAGAGCACACAAGTTCTTGGAATTCCTACTCCAACATTTCAATGCGATGATGTGGTCACATTTAGTAGTATAAGCTACTAGTGTCATCATGGAGACATTGCTACTTGGGGAAAACCGAGGTATTTTGAGGTTCATGTCTGATGAGCCTACTACTGGTGATGGAAGAGTAGGAGGCTTAGGTTCATGCCCTAGGGCCATTAGGCCTTTGTTTAGGATTTAGCGGATGTCAAATTTTAGTTGATATAGCAAGAGCAACACTCTTTTTATTGCTTAGCATGTGCATACCCTGTTTCAAAACCCACTTGGGATGGTGTACTGTGCAAGAAGGTAAGTGTTCCTATGATTTTTACATTATTCATTTGGCTATTAGTTCATACAAATGTGCTAACTTCTCATGTTTGTTACTAGGTTTAGCATTGGTAAGCATGGACTACATGATGAGGAGGGGGCCCTGAACCTGACTTACACTACCCTACAAGAATTTTTAACATACAAGAACATTCATGCAGGGGTAATTGGGCAGATTGGGTCTAACTTGGTGGAGTACCCTTTTTGATATTTGAAAGCCTATGAGAGGTGTCAAACCCATGGCTAGTTGGATGCGGAGTGGATGGATGGTGTACCTAGTGTCGAGAAGGCATCAGTTCCACCACCACCATCATGCATACCTTTTGTCCCATGTAAGTATTTTATCACTTTGCTCCCATGCATTTGCTACTTTACCTTTTTTCATGATGCTAACATTATTTCCTTTTCCTATATTATAACTACAATCACTTCGAGAGAGGTCACAGTGGTAACTACGGGCCACACTGAGGCCACCCTTATTATGAAGTATGGGGATGTTGAGGGTGTGTAGCATTGGTTGTGCCATGAGTCCCCAATGAAGTTGACCAGTAAGCTTACACAAGTTGGGTTGATGAATCGTTTCTTGGTCCTTATCCCAAGAATCTTGGTGGCTGAAATGGTCACCATCATTAATTCCTTCAATGACAATGCTCATCACTTTTTCAAGTGGATACGTGGTGTGAGGATGGTCTTGGACCTCACTGATGACTTGTTTACAGACCTCTTTGGCCTCCCCTCTAATGGCGCATTGGTCATTGATAAGGCCAACAAAGAGGTGGACCAATAAGGAAATATTGAGGAGTGG
The DNA here is from genome assembly GCA_015680685.1 of Gnetum montanum. Taxonomy (NCBI): domain Eukaryota; kingdom Viridiplantae; phylum Streptophyta; class Gnetopsida; order Gnetales; family Gnetaceae; genus Gnetum; species Gnetum montanum. The sequence goes on from MNCI01008528.1 coordinate 453,097, forward strand.
CTACTTGTCAAGAACGTAGAGGTTCCTATGGTCCGTAAGCTTTGCCCTCTCTTCCATGCCCAAGCATTTTTGAAGCTGCTTTCCTAAAGAAAAATCCTTGGGGTGGAGTAGGCTCAATTGATGAGGGACATGCTGGAGGAGGCACAAGGTACAACTAAGCCTCTCACCTTGTTGACAGCCTGCATGCTGAGATCATCAAGTTGCATCAAAACTTCCAGGCAAGGTCACATGTGCACTTCGCATTCTTCATAGGATGCCTACAAAGATTTGTGGAGTTTTTAGTATTTTACAATGATAGATGATGGATGGTGTAGGATTGCACATAGCTCTCAAAGCCATGGATCACGTACCTATTTACTACCACATGAACAGAGAACCCCCCTCCCCCAAAGGTAATTGGTAAGTAATTTTCCATAATGAATAAAGGTCCCTTAGGGTGATCTCACTACTCAAATGATAGTGCAAGTGAGCCCCCACTAGTTGGTACCAGGAACACGACTAGGATGGAGCATTACATTACAGAGATGGTGGGACTATCTAAGGCAAAGATTAAGAGGCCACGTCCCACTGAGGAGCCTACATAGGAGGTTGAGAAGGTGGGTAGCAAGAAGATCTACCTAAAGTTTTGCAACTTACACATGAATGTGACCAATTACTATGAGTTATTGGATGCATTTTTTGCCCTTTATGTGTTTATGTTTTTATGTTTTTTTATGCTATGCTATATTATGCTAAGTTTCTATGCTGAGTTGTTATGCTAACCTTGACATGTATGTGAATTATTGAAATTAGGTGAGAGGGCTATCAAAGTAGCAACAGAAGTTGTAGCAAAGGAGGTCCCTCCTCAAATTAAGGAAGGACAAACATAGGAGGAGGAGCCACATGAGGCTATAGAGGTCCTCCAATAGTTAGAGGAGGAGGGACTACTTCACCTTGATGAGGATGATTTTGATAGCTTCTTTGATGATGTGTAGCTGGGTGATCCTCCCACTCTCACACTTGAGGGTTTGCTAAGTATGTGCTTTGCATTGCCATCTGTTATTGCCCTCTTTCTACTCTTGCATCTTTGACTATTGCTAAATGTGTTATTACATTGCATCCATAGAGGTACCTACCAATGGTCCAATGTCCACCTCTACCTACTGCATGAAGCCATGGGTAGAGGTGCCCAACAAGTTCAACTTCATGGAAGATCTAGTTAAGGACATGGTGGACTACCTATAATGGGTAGATCTTGAGCTTGATATGCATGTGATGTTTCTTTACTTGCCTTGCTTTACTAATTTGATGTTTAGTCTATGGTTAATGATATTTTACTTGTTGTATGCCAATAGGTTCGAAGCTTCATTGGGATCCGAGCAAGGTGGCCAGGCTAGATGTCATCCCTAAGTTTTCCCCTAAGGTGGAGCAAGTACCCCGCTACATGTATGAGGCAATGAGTAAGTGCATGCTTTGATATGCAAAAGCTTTATGGGTTTGCAGGCACACTAATGAGTACCTATGGAAGTGGGTACATGAGCTCCAGGATAGGGTGATGAGCTATGACACCAAAATGGGGGACTTGCAATCCTGCTATGATTTCCATATGACTCGTTCACAAGGGAACAGTACTTGGTAGATAGCTAAGATTGACTATGCCAGGTACTACTCAGCAATATAGGGTAAGAATGAGGCCACTAGAGAGATCATCGATTAAAGGTTGTAGATGGATTTTCTTGCAAAAAAATCAAGATTGGAAAGATTATAGAACCAAAGTGTATCAGTGGGGTCATACTCAAAAGAACTACAAGCACCATTACAAGAATGAGCGAAATGAAGATCTTAAATGATACAAGGAGGAGTCCATCAAGCACCATTATCATGATATGTTCCTTAAGGCAATAGGTGAGACATGGGCTTACAAGTTGTTTTCTCATCATGTAGTGGTGAGTGGGTCTCCAAAGAGGTAGATCACTATGCCCTTAGGGCAGGCTTCCTCTACCACATTTTTGATGGAGCCCTCATGAACCACCATGAACAAAGGCAAGACTCTTGCAAGTATTGACTTTGGCTAGGAGGATTGGACATAGCTATTAGAAGCTGAAATCCTCCAATGCTTGGAATAGGGCCTTAATAGGTTGCCTCTAGAGATAGATGTGAAACCCTATCAAGTTAGTTGTTTTTTTTTTATTTTGTGCTTTTATGTTAGTTTTGCATGTTGTGCATTTGCTAACTAGTTTGTTGTTTTGTATTACTTTGAGCAAGCACCAGACAATGCTATAGGCCCCAACAAAGCAACAAAGGAAGAGGAAGAGGAGCATCAACCCCCACGAAACACCACTAGCTAAGTAATCTTGATGTAGCCCTACTATTGGGAAGTTTTGCATTTTTGACCAGTTTTGTTGTATAGTCATACCATGTATTTTGTTGATGGATTAATGAAAATAGATCAATGACAAGCTATCTTTACTATGTGAGTTGCATATTATGTAAAGGATTTCATTTATCTTGCTAAGTATTGCATGCTAGTAATGCGGTTGTTTAATGTGATTAGGCCCTTTGTGAGCCCCATGGTAGTTTAGGCCCATGGTGGGAGGGCCATTGCTAGTTTAGGGACATTTTGGGCCACAAACATTACTAGTTTAAGGCCATTTCGAGCCATGAATAAAAAGACAAGGTGTTTCCAATTTTAGGCCATTTCGAGTAATTACAATAAAAGAAAAAGGATTGCCAGTTTTAGGCCATAGCTGGCCATATGCTAGTTTAAGGGCTTTTTGGGCCATGGTGATACAAAGAAGGTGGCTAGTTTTAGGCCATGGCAGGCCATGAAATTTTTTGCAATTTTGAATTTTGTAATTTTTATGTATCTTAGTATTCTTTAATGTGTAGGAAAACTAAACAAAATGCATAGGAAAAAGGAATGAATACATAATAAAATGAATGATGCAAAACACAAGCAACCATGCAAGATGTAACTATGCAAGCAAAAGGCAAATGGGGCATGCAAAGGTTAGGGGCAAGTAGGTGCCTAGCACATGTTGAACTAAGGGGATGCCTTGGTCATGTAGTTGCTTCCTAACCCGATGTGGGTTGGGGGTCCATAGGGCCTATGAAACACAAGGCAATATTTGCCTAGACCTTCGCTTGTGATGCTAAAGGGCAAATCTACCCATAGAGCTTCCTCAAGGAGGTCATCAACTTCTTTGGGTTTCTCAAGTGGGTCTTCCACATAAGGTTGACCCTCATCCTTCATGGGTGGCCTATCATCGGGGAACTCCACCTCCAACCCTTATTTTATATCAAGGTTGTTGATGGTCATAGGGGCTGCATTGTTACCATGTATAATCACTTCTCCACCTTCATATAGAAGGTGGATTTCTTGGTGGATGGGAAAGGAGATAACTCGTAATTGGGCTAGCCAAGGCCTTCCTAAGATTAGATTGAACCCAAACATTTCCTCAATGATAATGAATTCAGCTATTATGGGGAACTGCTCCTTTTCCACAGAAGCTATCATGACCATTCCCCTTACAACAATGTGTGACCCATTAAAGGACTTCAGGCACATTATCTTTGTGGGTTTGATTTTATCGACAAGACCAAGCTGGTTAATGATTGGAAATGGGATGACATTAGTTACTACCCCATCATCAATGTGCACCCTATGAATCTTACATTACCCTACACATATTGTTATGAACATTGGCATGGTTATGACCTAACTCTTTTCAAGGTCAACCTTAATTGCCTCATCCCAAAATGCTAGGGCATTGAACTTGATTCCTATTGTGTGGAGCAAAGCATCATAACATGAATGGCTTGTTCATCTACTGGGATGTCATCCTTAATAGGGATAGAGGTCAACATGTGAACTAGTGTTTCATGGTGAGTAAAGGAGGTCATGACCAAGTCATACAAGCTCAAGGTTGTGCTTTTTTGTTTCAGAGCTTGTTTGACTTATGCCAACACATCTAGGAAATCCTTACTACTATCAATTGTTTTGTTAGCCTTCATCTCCTCCATGCAACCCAACAGACAAATCTCTTGGGGAGGAGATTTGGGCTTGGCTTGCTTTGTCTACTTTTAAGCCTTAGTACTTGTAATGGCTATTTTTGCCGACGTGGCCATGGGAATAAAAAACAAGGATATGGTCTTAGGTAGACCTAGCTCCAGGAATTCCCTAATCATTTTGTTAGTGACATGCTCGTTGGGCCTACTGGGCTACCATCTAGACTACCTAATCTTGTATGTGGGATGAGGCCTTGGGTGAGCTGGGCCTAATGTAGCCCCTACCACCAAACTCTGAGTAGGTGAGGAGTTCACACATTGAGGCATCAAAATGACAAAAGGTGTCTCGGTTACAATCATCACAATGTGCTATGAGGCCCTAACCACAAAGGATGTCATGGGTGCCCAAGGTGATGCTCTGATAACAAAAGGGAACCTCAAACTAGTTGACACTAAGAAAGCCCCAATGTTACCATAGGGCACATGAACCATGAATGGTTCTTTGCCTAGTTGTAAGTCATCATCAATGCTAATGGCATTAATAATATAGCCTACACCACTTGCATTGAGAGGGTCTTTGTAGTCCTTCATTGATTGATTCTCTAGGTGGACTGGATTGGTTGCATCAAGAACTAGTTGGCCTTCATCAATCATGTGTTGTATGTCATACCATAAGGCCATGTAGAAGTATGTGTCATGGCCAGGCAATTAATGGTAATGGTAAAAATGGTCCAACTTAAAATGTTTAGGGACCGAAGGTTCATTTTGCATAGTTGCTTATGGGTTTCTACGGAGCCTGCAGTAGCGGTCATGGCACTTATGGGCATCCTCAAACATCTACTTATACTGGATGCACCTAGGATTAAGTAGCTAACCCAAGAGCTTTGATAGCTTGATGGGCAATGGTGTGTTCTTTGAGTAGCCCTTGTGCTCAAATTTTGACCTTGGGGTAGCTTGCCTCATGGCTATTAATGGTGTGAACTGGTTGGTCACCATAGTGCCAGATCCATATGCTTTGTTGTTGGCTGAGGCCTTAGGTGCCTTGATCATTGGTTTGGTGTTGTTTAGCTTGGTCTCATTGGCCACCATTATGACAATTTTGGTTTCCTTGCCCTTTTCCTTATCCTTCTTTGCATGCTTGTTTTTGTAGGCTACATAGGCTGGGTCCTTATTGGCCTCCGCCGCATCCTAAATGCTCTTCGTTTAAGCAAATGCCTAGCTCAAGGAGTGTAAGGCAAGGTAGTATAGCTTTGACTTGATGAATTCATTTACTACACCTTTGAAAATGGCTAGTTGGTGGGATTCTATGATAGGCTCACAAATATCATTAATTGCAATGCTCCAGTGCTGGATAAATTTTTATATGAGCTCTAAGTGACCCTGCTTGATCTACATTAGTTGACCCAAGGTTACCTCAGGCTTCAAGTTGTACTTGAAGTGAGTGATGAACTGACTGAGCAATTCCTCCAAAGAAGACATGGAGGCCCTGGGGAGTATGCAATACCAATCTAGTGCCTTACCAGTCAAGGACACGGCAAACACATGGATGATTACATGTGGTCATGCCTACAATAAAAGGCATTCAAAAAAAAGGTCACTAGATGGGCATTAGGGTTCCCTTCACCATTATATTTAGTGAACTAGGGAAGTCAAATTCTAGGAGGTAGGATCAATATGGGACCATAGCACTAATTGGGTTATCTTGGCAAAAGTCCATCATGTGGACTATTTTGGAGGAGAAGGCTTTAAGCTGCTTAACCTCCTCGGTGAGTGTCTAGATGAGCTAGAATACTTGGTCCAAGCTCGAGGTGTGTGTAGTAGGCTATGTCAATTGTGCTACCTGTTGTGCCACTTGAGTGACCCACAACTCCGCTGTGAGCTACATGACCACGTGAGATGCCAATTGCATGTGCTATTGCGTATACTATTGTGTATGTTGCACCATGGGCATAGAGGCTAGGGCCCACCACACAATTATGACTTGCACCATTATAGGGGATGTTGACAGGATAGGAAATCTAGGGATAGACCCACTTGGAGTTTTGCACAAAGGAAGTTATATTTTTTGTCATTGAGTACCATGTACTCTGGCAGTTGGTTGCATATTTTGAGCGATTGCCTCACCACTAAGGTAGACCCCCTAGCCCCAGGAAGGTCAATTGTGATCTCTCATTGACTAGGTTGAACAACAACCAAACTTAGGATAGAGGTTGAGGGTTACTAAGGATTCATGATGCTATGCAAAAGATTCAAACATTGCAAAATTTTCATATGCTAAAAATAACTAAGTGTAGAAATGCTAAAAAATGGCTAAGTAAGAAGATGTTGAAAAATGTCAAAAAAATGGCTAAGTCTAAAAATGCTGCTAAAAAACTAACTCTAGTATGCTACGCTCACTATGCTAAGGCCTGCTATGCTCTCATGCTAAGAGCAAACTATGTTCTTTAGAGCACTTATAGTTTTGGCTTAGTACCAAATATATGCTTTGGCTTTCATCCAACAGGGTTCCAGGGAAATCGACAATTGGGTCTAATCTACACCAACCAACTCATAGACAACTCATGCATTGGCCTATGATCTATCTACTACTATGGTAGGTCCACAGGGGTGTCAAGTCTATGATTAGCCCAAATCTAGTAATGGAGGTGCAAAGAGCATGTGGACTACCACTAAACATAGAAGGAAATGGCATGGCCCTCATTTTAGTGCTAGAAAATCATAGCAATTGAAAAAATTGATGATTGGAATGCTCACATCGAGGGGTCAACACCCACGATATAGCCCTAACCCTACCCCCATTCGAAGGGCTATCACTAGAGGGGAAAAACAAAGGTGGAGCACCTGGGACAGTCTTGTCGATCGAATTGGGACTTACAGAGTGTTTCAATGAATGGGTGCTAGGGATTTGCATGATGTTTTTGATGGTACCAAGGCTGACTAAGATAAAGTGTAGTAAGGTCTTCTAGTATGAAAATAATAGTGAAAATGTGTGAATGCATGCAAAATAGTAAAAAAATTATGAGTGTGATGCTAAATACCAAAGAAAATGCTTTAAAATGCAAAGGAGTTTGAGAGAGCAAGAATGGCACCACCCCAAACAAGGGGGAGCATAGCAATTGCAAAAGAGAGGTGAAGAGGGATGCAGCATATAGATGAGTGTAGTAGGTAGTGTAGTCAAAGTTTCTAGGGTGTCCAGGCTATGAAATTGACATTCGCTGTAAAGTCTAAGCCTACTGGGTTGGCTGCTATGGTGTCCTACAAACTATGGTGTGTTGTGGTGTTGCCAAGGTGTTAAGGATGTTCAGGTGCAAGAGTGTTAATGCTAAGATGCTAACTATTGAGCGAGAATGCCAACCAAATGCCTCAAAATGCCAACTACTAAAATGAAATTGCTAGACAACCCCTAACATGTGAAATGCAAGGGTATTTATAAGGTTAGGGTTGATGTGAAGTGTGGATTGAGCACCATGTGGCAAAGCAGTAGGTGAGGCTATGCTAACCACAACTATGTTTCCACTAGAGCAATTGATGCTATTCTCTAGTGTGCTCTAATGGACCCCAAGAGACTACCAAACCATGACTATGCTGCTAAGATTGCATGTGCCAAGGCCAAAGAGACCACAATGTACCTGCAAATAGCGTAAAATAATGCAATTTGGAGGCTACACTCTAGGACTAAGCTCTCCCCTCTTTCAAGTGGGATCGAGTGTAGGTATCATTTTGGGACATAGGGGATGCAAAAGAGATGCAAATTGCTAATCTTTCTTACTAGAGAAGCACTGGAGCTGAGATGGAGGTTAGTGCTAAGCTCTAGAAGCTTTTGGAGGCTATCTTGCATTACTACGCTAGCTACACTCTAGAGCGTAGCCCAACAGTTATGCAAATTCTACAAAAATATTAGTCTAGTGCTGGCTACACTAGCTACACTCTAGAGCATAGTAAGAAAAGTAAGAGCATAATACTAACACTTAGAAAAATTTTTCAAAACTTGCAATCTTCATCCAAGCTACACTAGCTACACTCTAGAGTGTAGCAGGAGGGGTAGCCTTAGGAATTAGAAAATTTGCCAGAAATCCTCTTCCATGCTAACCTAGCTTGGTAGCTTCTTACTTGACACTTAGGAAAAACTAGCCACTAAAGCATGTGCTAGGCTAACTACACTTTATAGTGTAGTAGGGAGAATGGGAGTGTAGCACAACACTTAGAAAATTTTTACAACTGCTATCGACACTTAGAAAATTTTGCAAATCTAGTTCTATACTACATGCTACATTGACTACACTCTAGACCATAGTCCTAATAGTGGAAGCATGGGTCAAACATGTAGAAGACGTTTTCCTCACATTGACACTTAGACAAATTTTCCATTGAGGTGCTATTGCCCAAATTTGGTGGTATTTCACACTACTCTACTCTCTTGTTTTTTTGTAATTTTTAGAGCAGTTTGAACTTTTTCATCCAATGAATCCCACATTTTTTCTACCTTGGCCAAAATTTTCAACATAGATTTTTGGATCATCAAGGTCTTTCATTGCACCACTTTATCAAGAGATGACTCCTCCTCATTATCACAAAAGTAGACCTCCTTCTTTCTAATGGAAGGATCCCTATTATATTCTTTTGCACTTTCTCATTTCCTCAACTCTCCTTCTTCTTTTCCTACCTACTTAATATGTCTTTGTATCTAATGGATTCTTAATTCTAATAGTCTTCCTTGGGCATGGACCCCTAAGGTTCTCCGTGTTTCCGAGAAAAGTCCATCTATGATATGATGAAGTTGTTCCCACTAAGAGTAACCATGGCTAGGGCATCGATGTAATAATGAATAATATTTATGCATGGTGGCATCCAACGGTTCATGTGTTTCTTATTTCCAGCCTTGGATTTGCTTTCGTAGGTTCAACACTTTGGAGTATGTCTAATACTTATCATTAAATAGTTTTAGCATTGTCCTCCATCAAGGAATTGATTCTAGTTCCAAATATCAATACCAACTTTCTACTTCCTTGATGAGTATTCTAGGGAATAGCTTAATATTTTTCCAATTATTTGCAATATTTTGTAAGGCACAAGCATCTAGAAAGGCTTGTAAATGCATTTAAGGATCTAGGTTATATCCCCTCAAATCTGGGGATATTATTCATGTCTAGCCTCTTGATTTAGCTATCTTTCACATGCTTGGTAGGAATTCTAATAGCCTTTGTGATGTTGAGCATATTCCAAGTGGCTAATAGAAGTTTATTATCATTATCTTGATGATGCCTATGATGTCCTCTGCCATCTCTTCATTTATGGTGGTCTCTATAATTATCATTGTTATCCCACCATCTATGGCTCTGCTCAGATTCAAAGGAGGAAGCTGAACCAGATGAAGGGGATGAAGAGGAAGGAGGACTACCATCACTATGGTGTCTTCCACTTCCCCTTCATTTGTCATGGCCATGATCCTTAGAATGATCATCATTATGCTTGTTTGAGTTCTTTCTTTGACTTCCTTTCTTAGAACTCCAATGACTATGGGACTCACTATTACCAAAGCCTAGATTGTTGATCACTAATGTAGGATTTAGGTTTAGCTCCCCTTCACCAAAGTTAAGAGGTGGAGAGTTTGCATGTTGATAACCCTTGGAAAGAGGTTCCTCATTATCCTTTTGATCTAATAGGAACAAGGTGACAATGAACTATTTCCCTTTGATGTCTTCATGGTGCTTTTCTTGTTGCCAATCTCATTGGCATTGTGTCTCAATGGGATAGTAGTCCCAGAAGTCATGATCTTCCAGAACATACTCTTGGTGAAGATCCTCGATGTCCAACCTTGTAAGGGTTTGGAGCAACATCTTGGGAATAGATCTATCATGTGGCAATACAACATTCCCCTCCATTATCTTGCCATTGCATTTATTCATCCTGATAGAGGATGTAAGTAAAATTGGATACAAACTCATCACTATGAGTGTACACCACTCTGCATTCTTGTGGTACTATTAACTTAGAATCGTTTCACCTATGAGAAGAAGAAGACCTTTTGTTAGAATTAATTTCTCAGTGTGCTTGTAGTATAGTTTTGATTAATTATCATGTATTTATTTTATATATTTTTGTAAACAATTATGACCTTAGGGCTTGATCCAATGATCCTAAATAATATTTACTAAGTCCTAGATGATGCATGTATTAAACTACAAGTCCCTAGCAATGACACCAATGATGAGCAGCGAGTAGTCTCTAGGTCCAACTATACAGATCACTAAGTGTTCACACATGATTCAGTCAAATTTTATAGACTTATAACCTTCTAAGCACAGAAGTATCTAGGAAGTAACACTAATCATTGGAATTGTTGTCTTCCCAATTACACCTGTGAAATGCAAAGGTATGGTTAAGTGCAACTGAGGCATATGATTTTTCTCATTTTTACATTTTATGTTTTAAGTCACCTAAGGATAGAGAATAATAAATAAAATAAGATAATTAAATTACTAATTTAATCTAACGAGCTATACCTAACTAATCTTAACATAAGCATCCATTCCCACTTATCGTACACATCTTGAACACGTTTAATGCTACTAGGTCACCAAATGTTAAGTGTTACTGGGATTACCAAGCTCAAGCATCTGCTTGAAGTCGTTGTACTTATGTGCTTAATTAATCATTATATAATCTAGCTTGATTTATCTCAATTACTTAAAAAATTAAGGAAATTACATAAAACATTAAATACATAAATAAATAATTAACCTATTTCAAAGTACTACAAGGTTTATCAAAAAGCTCATCTTTCTTGCCACACACATTGCAATGCTTAGGTATAATAGTGCTTAAATAAAGATCTGTATACTCTTGACTCCTACTACAAGCACTGAAAAAATATTTTAACTTTCAAATGACAAAACTGCAAGAGCTCTACTACAACTATGAAAAGATATGCCATAAACATGATGGGTGAGTGTGTATTTATAGGAAAAAATAGACACTACGTCGACAAGGCCACATCAACACATTAAATCATGCATCGACAGGGCCTAGTTGACAGGGCCCAGTTGACATAACCAATTTATGATTCATCATGAGAGAATTGATCATATTATTTATTAGTTTCTTTGATCTTTTAAACAACCTAGAAAAGGTTTTTCTAGAGTTACTTCAGATATTTGTACTAGTATCAAGAAAGATACAGTTCTTAGCCTCATTACTTATTATAACTAGCATATTTTTCTTGTAACAAAATGAATCACAAAATGCATCAATGAAGATGACATTTAAATTATTATTTTAAGAAATAGACTTATCCAAAAAAAACCTAAGAATGATAATAGTTGGTCTTCTAAGAGCTTTCTTTACTATCTTCTTTTTCCTAAGGTCATTTCTATTCCTAGTTCTCCAATTCTCAAAAAAATTTGGAAGAATTGGTGGAAGCTTAGTAAATATTAGAGTTATAATCATATTGCTGTTTTATAAAATATGCTTAAGAAAAATTAGCCCATGGTGGCTTCCTTTCAATGAAAGAGCTTAGGGTATTAATGTATCAAGATTATGTACCACATAGAGTAGATTTGGTATCATGGTAGTTTCTTGTTTGGGTAGGAATGATAGATGGATTACTTAGAATGCAGCTTCTAGTCTCTATGGTTTGAATAGAAAGAGAAAATTTAATTTTGAAAAATTAAAATTTAATCTAGAGATTTTAATTAAATTTGATAATAATTTGCATTAGGCTTTTCCAAATACTTTTTGGAAGGATGGCAAACATGTTTTTCCTTTTAATTTCAAAGTTTCTTATGAGATTATTACAAAAAATGATTTTATTCATAACAAATAAAATAAGGCCTAGAAAATAAAATTATCATCACACTTTTAGATGAGAAAATTTTAGATATGCGAAGAACTCCTATATTTCCTAACATTTGTATTTTTATGGTGTCTTATTCATCAAGGTCTTCCTATCAGTACTCATCTTAAACATATAGGAAATGTTTTTCTTCAATGTCCTCTTTGTAAACGTTAAGAATTATTTTCTCATACTTTAGTGTCCTAATGCTTAGTGTTATTGGAAATAGACATCTAGTACTTGTAACAACTTTCAACCAAGCATCAATGAAGTTATTTTTGGTGATCAATCTACTTTGTCTACTTCATTTCCTTGCATTTGGAATTATCTTCAACCACTTATTCTCTAATCTATTTAGAAGCATTGATGTATAGTTATTTTCTAGTAGTAAGGGCATAACTATGATCTCTCTTTAGGTGTCAAATACTAGGTTCTCAAAAATGTCACTTTTTAGCTACCACTTTAAGAAAAATTCTTCTCTTCAAATAAGGCCTTAGGGCTAAATGTGTTAGAGTAGGAATGCATCTTATCTCTTTAAGTGTTTGGGTATCATGTATGTGTGCTTGTGTGGGTGTGTATGTCTTGTTGGTCTTTTTGTATATTCATTTATTGATAACATATCTAATGTGCCTCTAACCTTTGACTAATGGTTGTGTGCTCCTATGATATACTTGTAGGTTCTCTAAGCTTTGAGACATAGTTCAACTTGAGTTTGCCCTCTTTTATTCTTGTTTTGAGATTTTTAAGTGATGTTGAATGGTGTTTTAATAGGGCAACATCATTACACTTGGTATTACAACTAAAGATTCATGATTTAAGATTAGTAATAATTTGTAGATCATTACCTAAATTCTTGGATAACCACAATGCACAAGAAAGAGAGCAAGTGGATCTACCACTTTGGCAAGGATCCTACTAGTTCCTACCCTCATAAATACATGGAGAAACATGTGCACAAAAAATTATATGATGTGACCTCTAAACATAATAATTTGAATGATGACAATAAGGTGCCTCTTAAGGAGCATAAGGATTGTGTTCTTGATAAGATGCAACAGCTATAGGGCCAACTCCTTCAGATTGACAATGTAATCCTTAGTCACTTACAAATGGAAGAATGAGTTAAAATGGTTTGTGATCTTGTTGACAAGCTTGAAGTTCCCTATCTTCAAGAACTAAATTTTAGAGCTAAGAACAAGCTCTTCATAGCTAAGAGTTTTATGTTGTTCTAAAATTTGGATGGAATGAATGGAAGATATTATTAATGATGTTTAAGTCTTGATGAAAGACATTTTGTAAAGGTTGGCAATCCTACAGATGAGAAATGAGAAACTAAAGGATCATGTGACTATTTAGGAAAGTGCAGTCACATTTAGTTCAAGGTGATCTATGCACAAGTTCAAAGCCAAAAAGCCTAAGATGTACAAAAGTGATTATGATAATAAGCTCTTAGATGCTTTCACCTTTGAGATGGAATGCTTCCTCAAGATGAATGAGTACTTGGAGAAAATGAAGATCAACATTACCTTCTAATTTCTTATAGGAGTTATTAAACTTGATTACTTAAAATTATCTAAGAGGTAAAATTAAAAATTGTTTAGAGATCATTGGAGACATGAAATGATCCCAAAACTATTTTATTCAAAAGCTTCCACCTAATAACTTTGGTTGAAAAAGTTTTGGGAAAGTTGAAAGAACTCTAGTAGATATGGAAGTTGGAGGATTATCTTTAAGAATACCAAAATGTGATCTTGCAAATTTTAGTGATGGATGAATAGACCAAATTCTACCTCTTCTTTAATGGACTAAAACCTTAGGCCTAGTGAAAGCTTAAAACCTATAAGATCTTAGAATATAAAGAAGCACTTGAATTAGTGGCTAGTCTAGTGATTAAATAAAAGTCCTAAAAGTAGAATAAGAATGGAATGGATGCACCTCAAAATGAAAAAGATCTAGTGGTGGATTAGGTAGGCCTAGTGAAAGAAATTTTGGGGATGGATTTCAAGCTTTACATCCTACTATTAGTCCTAGTTCTTAGGTATCATTCCAAGGTAATGGGAAGTGACAGACTTTCAAAGGCTATGATAGATTTAGGAAAAATAGTTCATACTTTGGAGGACCAATGAATAATCCTTCTAGGCATCCTAGCATAGAATGTTTTATCTACTCTAGGAATCATGTTTCTCAAGACTTCCCAAAGAATCCTAATTGATGATCAACTGGAAGGGGTCCAAATGGTTACCAATGTTTCAATGCTCATAACTATCAACCATAAACTCAATTGCAAGTAACTAAGGTGAATGATAGTGAATAAGAGATTGAATTACTTAGATTGATTGCGTAGATCTCCTAGAGCTTGGTAGCCATTTAGAATAATGTCTAAGGAGAATAACCAAAGTAAGCATGCATCTTGACTTTAGTAGAAATGATTCTAGTGTAGTTAACATCAAATATGATTAACACCTTGTTTAACATAGATATTAGTCATAACTTTCATTCATTGGAAATTACTCGTACCCTAAATTTACAAGTACAATTAACTTTGGCATATTGTAAGTTAGCCAAGTTTTGTCTATTCAAATACATGGGAGTCATGAGAGATATGGTTGTGAAAATGGGCTAGTGGAATAAAAAGCTAGCCTTTTCTATCCTAGATATTGATTCTTTCCAAGTCATCCTTAAAAATGAATCCTTTAAAAAGAAAAAGATGTTGGTTATCCCATACCTAGATCTTCTCTACATTTTTCATGAGAATTCACCCTATGCAATGAAGACCTCTACATTGAGAGCAAGTAGCACTATCCATGAGGCCTAGATTGAATCATGCATGGTGATGAAGTTCATTATTAGGGACTCAACCCAACATATGTTTTTTTGATGTTAAAAGAGATGGAAGATGATAGTTTTGCATGGGTGAGCATGTAGACTCAAAATATGCTATGAAGGTATAAGGATCTAATTCTAGTGGAATTTCCTAAATAATTACCATAACAATGGATCATTAATCATAAAATTAAGTTGTTAGTAAGAACTATCCCTCCTAGTCAAAGACCTTACAAAATGACGATCCCTGACCTAGTGAAGCTAAAAAAGTAACTAGTAATCTTGCTAGAGAAGCATTATATTTGATCCTCCAAATCTCCTAATGGAGCCATGATGTTGTTTGCTAAGAAAGAAGATGACTCGTTGAGGTTGTGATGTGATTTGAAACTACTAAATAAGTAAATAATTAGAAATAGATATATGGTACCATTGGTTTCAAACCTATTTAACTAGCTAGTAGGGGCTCAAGTCTTTTCTCAACTCAACATTTGCTAAGGTTATTATCAGGTATAGATTGTGAAGAATGATGAAGAGAAGAGAAAATGTATCACTTGTTATGATTTGTATCAGTGGAAAATTATGCCTTTTCAATTATGAAATGCTCTATCTACATTTTGCACACTCATGAATGAAATATTCCAATCATTTTTAGATAAGTTCATTATGATATATATCAATGATATTTTGATGTACCCTCTCTTAATGGAGGAGCACATTCAGCATTTGGATTTAGTATTCTAAAAATTGTGGGAGCACAAACTATATGTCAAGTAGGATAAGTGTGAATTTGGAAGATAGAGTTGAAATTCTTAGGTCACATCATTAGCAGAGAAAAGGTGAAACTATATCTAAAGAAAGTGTAGGTCATTTCCACATGGCTTGTACTAAAAAATGTGCATCAACTATGCTAATTCTTCGGGTTGGCAAGTTATTACAAGAATTTTATTTATGGATTTTGTAGAGTGACAGTAGCCTTACCTAACTTGCAAAAGAAGGAAATTTCCGAGAACAAGAATTATCAATATCAAGAATCCTTCAACCAAATCAGAATGACCCTTACAAGTCAGACCATGTTGGTATTTCTTGACTTCTCAAAACCATTTGAACTTTATATAGATTCTTTGGATGAGACAATTTGTAGGATTCTTTTTCAAGACAATCATCCAATGGCATTTTGAGTCTAAGAAGTTGAATTAGACTAAGTAGTTGTGGTTGGTGCATGAAAAAGAGACATTTTCCATTATGCATTATTTTCACACATGGAAATGCTATCTCTTATATGGTTTCATGGTAGTAAAAACTGACAACACTATCATGAGCTATCTCCTTAATCAATCCCAAGTTGAAGTTGAAGCAAGCTCAATGGTTAGGCCTATTACAAAAGTTCAATCTTCAATTTTTCTATTTGCTAGGAAGGAATAATGTGGTAGTAGATGTCCTCAAGTACACTTGATAGAGGTCATGTAGAAGCCCAATAACTGTTGAGTGGTGGCTAACCATGAGCTCTAGTAGAAGATCAAGGATGGATTACATCATGATTAATGTACTTAGGAGTTGTTAAAACTAGTTCATTAAGGTGGTAACTAAAATTTCAATGCAATTGATGGCCTACTCATGTTTAAGAAAAATTGGATTTATATTTCTGATTGGGATATAGTATGTTTTCAAATCATTGATGAATGTCAAAGCATTATATGGGTGAATCATCGAAGACACAAATGAATAGTGGCATTGGTGGAGCGAAGGTTCTATTAGCTTAACTTGGGGGCTGATGTGGCAAATTTTTTGTAGAGTTATTTAGTTTATCAATGGGATTGAAGTTTCAATAAGAAACTAATGGACCTGCTTCACCCCTTAGAAATTATAGAGCTTTCATTGATAGCCATCTCTATGGATTTCATCATAGGAATTTCCACAATACATAGACTTTTCAACATTCTTGTAGTTGTGGATAAGTTCTTGAAGTATGTCATTTTCATCTCATTCTCTACTTCTTGTATAGCCAAGAATGTGAAATTCTTATTTTTAGACATCATGCACTACTTTTGATTATCATCAAGCATTACTTATAATAGTTACTCCTATTTCATAGGGTATTTTTGATAAAAGTTTTTTGAAATGTTGGTGACGATGCTATGAATATCCTTGGAGTATCATATAAAAACGACATGTAGAAAAAATGGATTAATAGACTTCTAGAAGAGTATGTAAGATACTTTATCTAGTTTGATCAGATGAACTGGGTGGCTCTGCTACTTATGGCTTAGTTTAGCTACAATATTTAGAAGTTCTTAACCATAAGATTTTCTCCTATAGAATTGGCCTAGGGAAGATAACCATCAATCTCTCAACTAGTGAAAATCTCACATCAAGGTTTCAATCCTTCAATAGATGAATTCATCAAATCCTAAGCAAATTTTATTCAAGTTGCTAGGCTATACTTGGAGAAATTTGTCTAACACATCAAAAAACACACAAATAAAAAGAGGAAACTATTATAGTTTGCTATTCATAAGTTAGCTTTGTTAAATATGGATTATGTGGGAAACATAAGACCAAAGAATGAAGCTAGCTTGAAGTTCTTAAGATGTTATGATGGTTCTTTCAAAATCCTTGCTTGTGTCAACCTAGTTACCTAAAAATTGCAATTGCTAGCATATCTAGCAAAATACCATTTAGTATTTCATGTTTCAATGCTTAAAAACTTCAATGTAGGATATACAAACCCAACAAAATTAAGGTTCAAGGGGCCTCTAAACATTGAGATAATTAAGGATCAGTGAATTTGTTTCATCATCAACATGCACACCATTAGTTATGCTCTAGATAAGAAGGTTGTATTCTTGGTACATTAGTAAGGTACATATTTCAAGGAGGATGCTTGCAAGAAGTGCAAACCTCTTTGGAACAAGAAAAATTTCATCATAATATTCTATGCAAATAATCACATTAACTTACTCTTATGGATGTACAAAGGTGACTAGCCAAAGGCAACCACTTCTTGATGGGAGTTATAGTGTAGCCTAGAAAAAAAATTAATGAATATATAAGAGGTTGAAAAGTTCCAAAGTGAATCCCAGAAAGATCACTTCTTAGAGGCATAGAATCAATGTGTTTTCACTTTTACCTAAGAATTTGGGTGATGCTAGAGTGAGGCTAAAATCCTAAGATTCCTATACATGCTAGTGAAAGACTATCACTAGGCATGAGGACTGGCTCCTCCATGGTGTGAAATAGTCTCCTCTTAATAATAGAAAGATCAACTTTATCCTTTTGTTTCAAAACTAGAGGTAGAGAACTAGCTCATATGTTAAGAAAAAATATTTTGCTTTAGATAGAAAGGTTGGTACAACTTACATGAAAAAGGAAAAACTTTTTCTTCCTAAATCTAGGTTGTATGAATTTCTCTAAGCCTTTGTTGGATGATAGATTAAGTTTAATACTTTTTATTTTATGATTGTAAAACCCTATCCATTAGACCTTCTTGCCTATAATTGTTGAAAGGGCTTGTAGTTGTTTGAATTCCCTTAATATTTATTGGGACTCTTCATGTTTAAAAAAGCATATGCTTTAAGGACATCACTTCTTTTAAGTGGGAGAGAGTATAGGAAAACATGCCTTGTTGAAAAATCGAAGGTTATTTTCCTCTAGAATATGGGTTGAAGGAGTATGGAGATCCTATTGAGTAGCATGCTATCTTAACCATCACCATATAGCTAAATGGGCCTTAATTCCTTTGTGAATCTCATCACAAGGATATGTAGGCTTATTAGGAAGGCTTTACCTCCTTGGCTCAGACCACTACCATTCTCTTTGAAGTGAGGCTTAGGGCTACATACATTAGAGCATAAATGCATCTTAACTCTCTAAAGGTTTTGATATCATGTGTGTGTGTGTGTGTGTGTGTGTGTGTGTGTGTGTGTGTGTGTTTATGTGGGTGTGTGTGTCTTGTTCGTCTGGTTGCATATTACGTATAATATATCCAATGTGCCTATAACCTTTGACCGATAGTTATATGCTCCTATAATGTACTTGTAGGTTTCCTAAGCTTTGAGTTGTAGTTTATCTTAAGTCCATCATTCCTTATTATTGTTTCAAAACTCAAGTGGTATCAAACAATGCCTTAATAGGACAATATCATTACACATTACTAGCATCTCTTTACACCCTATACACTTGCTATGCCACCAACCTAGTAGTGTATTCTAGGAAAATTTAACTTGATGATGAATCACTAGTTAGTTGCATCAACAAGATTGCATCAACATCACCCCATTGATGTATGCCCATTGACACATATGCATCGTTAGAGTGTCTTATCTTGCCTATATAAATGTGTGCACCTACTACATTTAAGGCATTCATTATTAACTCGCATAGCAGAGCTCTTGTAGTTTGTTCATTTAAGAGTTAGAATATTTTCTAAGTGCCTATAGTAGGATTTGAGAAGTGTATGGATCGTTAATTGAGAACTTATGTACCTAGACACTTCAGTGTGAATGATGATAAAGATTGGCTTTCTTAATAAACCTTGCAGCACTTGGACTTAGCACAATATTTACTTAATTCATTTACTATTTGTGTATTTAATTAATTAATTAATTAGAAGTAATTACCACACATAAGTATGACCACCTCAAGCATACATTAATGCTTGGTAATCCCAGTAGCATTTATGCTTAGTAATCCTGTAGCATTGCAACATGTTCAAGATGTGTACAAAAGGTGAGAATGGATGCTTGTTTTAGGATTAGTCTAAAGCATTAATTAGTTCTTAGATTAATTAAACATTTAATTAATTTATTTTCTACACTTAGTGAGTTAAATAAAAATTATAAAAATAATAAAAATCATATGCCTCGGTTACACTTAACCATA
>MNCI01008528.1:473151-537239 GCA_015680685.1 Gnetum montanum
CTTCATGATAGGTATTTTTCTCTTCCTTTTTTTTGTTTTGTTTTGTTTTTTTTTTTTTTTTGTGCTTGTTAAGTTACGCATTACTTCAATGGTGCAATGTGTCCTAGATAAAGGGTCTTTTATATATAAGCATACAGTGTTGATCATTTGTAAGTGGGCTTCAGATTTTAATGTCCAATCTAACGAATATGCTAAAGTTTCATGTTTCATCAAGTTATATAATCCTCTATTGATTTTTCAAAAAACTAAGTAGGAAATTATTAGTCTTATCAATTCCATTAAGCATATGAAGTCTATTTCTATAACTTTTGGTTTTCGTAAATTTTTTTTTTTGTTGAAATCAACCTTCTTAATTATAAGAATGAACTAGTATTGCAAGCAAGAGGAAAGACTTATATTCAACCAGTTACATATTATAATCTTCCTAATTTTTACAACTTTTGTCATCATAAAGGATATTTGTTTAATGCTTGTCCTTTTCTACCCAAGATAAAAGATTTTGAAGACAGAAAAATGTGTTGAAGTTAAAGATGAAAAATAATATGAAGTTGAAGATATAGAAAATCAAGTATAATGTTGATGAGCAGCAAGGTACCCCTACACTCAACCATATGAATACGAGCATGTATGCACGATCCGGTTGAACTTCGTAGATAGACTAGTTGTGGTATCTAGATAGTTACACATTGATCATAGTTCATTGTCTTCCCACCTAGACCAGTATTTGTTTTGTCACGTATGGTTTAGTCCAGAGTGAGGTAAATGATGGGATCCTAAACTAATGCTACTCCTAGAGACAATGGAAAATAATCTTAATTAAAGCTAATGGACAATAAGAAGCAAATTCTAAACTAGCCTAAGTGTGATGAGCATCTGTCCTTAATCATCCGTATGCATCTTGGACCTTGTGTACTACTTCTAGGATTACCAAGTGCACATTACTTAAGCACTTCTAGATATGCTACTAGGTTACCAAGTAGTTACACTTAAATGTTTCTGATTAAGTCATACTCATTCTGCATTAATCAATAGGAAGTGTAAATAACAATAAAGGAAATATGAACTACAAATGCAACAATAAATAATTAATAATTAAAGTAATTAAAAGCTAAATGAATGCTGCAATGATGGAGTAATCTCAATCTTTATTGCCGATCATGTGCATGTCCAAGTACGTCACACTCAAACAAAGGTTCCGTACAATTACAAGCATCACACTGCAGGCATGCACTTGGGAAAAGAACTGAAAACTAACTAAAAATTGATAAAAAAACTCCCCCTAAAGACTTACTATCCCCCCTTCCCATGCACCTAAGTGCTATATTTATAGGCCAACACAAGAATGATGATATCGTGTATATGATATCGTATCTAGGCTAAGATATTAGGTACCTAATATCTTGTACTTGATATCATGTACCCAATATCTTGTACTTGATATCACATATCTAATATCAGGGCTTGGAAAACCATGATTCATCATACTCCCATGACTAAATAAAAACTTGTCCTTGAGTCAAACAAAGTAAGGAACAAGTTCATTTAATTACAAATAGTGGATAGACATGGGATTATTGAATGACCATGGACTGTTTTATGTCGTAGTGTGGGATTAAACAAAATTTGGACACAGACACAAAATGCAAAACTTGTGGAACTCATGTGGTTCCTAGTGGTGGTGGCTCCTCCATAGATGCCTTTCCTTTGTCTTGCGCTCCAGGTTTCTGAGATTGATACCATTGGAGAAGAACCTGAAGTTTCTCCTCTTCTATCTGAGGATCATGAGCCATCCATGCTAATGTTTCAATGTTTGATGGAGTCAACACTTCCCATAGACACAGCAGTTGTGGGAACATTTGATTAGCTTTGACATACCATGCCGCAAATAGCCATTGTTCCTCTTCATAGGCTCTATCCCTAACCTCTCCACCTTTTGCTTGGTCATATTATGTAGTGATAGGAGTTTCCTGATGAATGCTAAATGATTGTGCCTCCTACTTTGCATGTTCTACATGAGGTCCTTGGCATTTGCCTCCTTTTGGGTATTTAGTTGCACCTTCAGAAGGTCCTTCTTATTGTACTCTTTTCGGGGCCATCTATAATCACACAAATATCAATTATTAGTAAGGTTATTTAAAGAAGTTCAATTATCTCATACGTTACTCATTGCCTTTAATAAATGTTGAATTCTTTGCTTAGTGTGATTCTAGATTTAGAGATTTTTCAAGAAAGTTGCCCTAAAAGTTTAATGTCAAACCTGATCTATTTAGGTAACACATAAAAGAACATGTAATGGTTTTGAGGAACGTTCAATAAAATGATGACAAAGGAAAAAATAGATTTGGCAAGGAAGTACTCAGAGGGTATAAAATGATGTGGTGGTGTGCAACAAGTACAAATTACAAAAGTCATGCAAGTGGGTCCTCCCCAAAGCAAGTTCCAGCCTATAATGCTCTTGCGTGACCACACCTTAAAATCTCCTTAGGCACTAGAAGGATTAAATGTAATCTACACCAATGCAATAAAACACACACATGTTAAATACCACCGTGATGACGTATGAATTCTATGCCACACAATACACAAGTTATAAGCACTTGGACAGTGAGATGAGATGAATTTCAGAAGGGATTGCAAAGATCGGGATGTGAGGTAACTTACCTTGGGCACAATGAATGGTAAGTGTTGTGTGTGATTAAAGTACCATTAGCCTTTTTCTCTAAGATCAAAACCAAGTCCATACCTCTAATTAGTGACATCACATTATTTCATCCCAATGATAGACAACCATAAGAGCATCATGACAGCAAGGCATACGATCACTTGGCATTTTGCACAAGGGAGGAGTAATTCAAATTTGTCTGTGGCATGTTTTTCTTGGTCTTTTCTTTTCTGCTTCATTTATTATATTTTTTTCCTTACTTTCTTTTTCTCTTCTCTTTTTTTTTCTTATCTTTTTCTTCTTCTGGTCGCTATGTGCACTTTGTCTTTCCCAAAAGTGATTCGAAGAAGCCACCAACCTTTAGGCATGGATGCATGTCTTTCCAATGGGACCCCCCAGAATAGCATTGAGTTTCTTTATTGAGTGCCTTTATCACAACTATTACTCCCACTTTTCATTAGATCTACAAGGATCTTAGTACAACCAAGCTACATGATAGCACCTATAGATGTCACCAAAGAGAATCCACAAGTCTTCTTGATCTCACACCCTTTCCATTCCCTCTTAGTTCGTCACTCTTTACTTTGGGCATAATGAGTACAAAGTTACTTTAAGTTTTAATGATAACAAGAATATCATCATACTCAGAGTAGAACCTCTTATTAAGAGAATGGGTGGGTGAATGTTGTGGGCTCACTATCCAAATAATTAGTCCCTTGTGACTCAATAACATAGAACAACACCTCAACTGACAAGTTACATGAGTGTTTTATTCATAGATGAGATTATCCATAAAAAGATAAAAAAATAAATTGAAAGATGAAAAATTAGAAAACAAAAAATTGTAAAATCAAAGAAAAAGAAAAACATTTACTAATTCTACTTGCTAGAATGGGGGTTGTCCCCCATGACTAAACCTTTGATCATGGCTAGAATTAATAAATGGAAAATTAGGATCCATGCATGTTGGCAGGATTGGAGTCTAGTCATATCCAAACCACTGGGTGTCTTTTGGTGTGGTGGTAGGAATGTACCCAAATTGGGGTTTACACACTTGATTAAAGTAGGCATAGTGGGGAAAATTATAAGATGTGGTCATATGATAAGAAACTAACCCACCATGGCACCAGTGACCATAAGATAGTATGTAAGGATTGATATGTCTTCCCATGTTGTTATATTCATTAGGCCGCATGGTTGTTGGAGTGTTGATTGGTGGCCTAGATAAGGTAACAGGAGGCGTTGAGTTCAAAGAGGAAGGTGCATCATAGTGTTGGGCTTGTGTGCTGAGTTGGAGGATGCAGTGGATTCAAAACTGTGCTGTCTCTTTCTACGACCATGCCTAAAGAAAAGACGCTTCTAACATTGTAGAGGACTCCCATTGCTATTAACAGTAGTAGCACAAGTGATGTTCATTGGTTGGTGTTGTGGTGTCAAACCTTCCAATACAAGTAGTGACAATGTAGAAGGAGGTGAAGGATGAGAATATTGAGAGTAAGGAGGAGTTTAAAGAACATGAGGTGGTGACCTCGTAGAAGAGGACATGGGTTGATGATATTCAAGAGAGTGATAATGACAAGGTGAAGTAGAGGATGTTGGTCCAATTGGAAAAATAGGGTGTTGAACACAATCAGCACTTGGTTTCGGGTGATATGAAGGGTGTGGCTAGTTTGGCGATGGTTTGTCCCACGACTGAGGTTTTGCCATTGCGGTTGAGCATAGGATTGAGGCCGATAAGAATTTGCCCATGGATAGTACGATGAGTTGTGGGATTTCCCATAAAGTTGTGGAACAAGAATGCACCCAACCATGTACTTCTATAAGAAATCTGGATGTAACATTCTTCCCCAATGCTCATGTAAATGTGATAAGATTGAGCATTGGCCTTTTGGGTGATCGTACAAGCAAACATTTCATTGATACTTATGTTTTGTGATTAAGCCCCTATCCTCATTTTGTTCATCCCTTCTTTCCAATTGTTGAATGGTGTTCTATCCTATTTCTAGGTTTGGTATCCTCTTTTTGTTTTGGTTATCAAAGTTATCTTGTGTGGATCTCCCTCTAATAATGTTTGCATATTCTCTACATTTTTCATGTACCCACTCTGTCATCTTGTTGATCTTTGCCTCGATGTTATCTAGTGATTTTATTATTGGCAAAGGTAGGGTTGGTTTCACCTCCTTGAAACAAGTTGATTTCTCCTCTTCATAATTATGGACCTATGTTATTTCAAAAGTTTGGTCCTATTGAGATGTTTTAACATTCTCCCATTTGGCTATTCCTCCTTCTTCTTTTGCTACCCACTTAATAAGCTCTTGCAATTAATGGGTTTGTAGTTCATATAGTTGACCTAGGGCATACATCCCTAGGGTCTTCCTTGTTTCATTACGGAGCCCATCCATGATGTGATACATTAGCCTTTCCTTAGAGAGCCCATGACCTAGCCATTTGTTTAACAAAGAGTAATATCTTTCCAAGGCCATGTCCAAGGGTTCATGTTGCCCTTGTTTCCACTCTTGGATTTGTCTCCTCAAGGCTGATACTCTTGCATAGGTTTGATATCTTTCATTGAAGGGTTCTACCATTATGGGCCAACGACAAATTGATTTCAGCTTTAAAGACCTATACCATACTTTTGCTTGGTCAACAAGTATCATAGGGAAGAGCTTAAGTCTCTTCCACCCATTATCAATGTTGTTCCATGCACAGGCATCATAGAAGGCTTGTAAATGATGTTGTAGGTCTAAATCATAGCCTCTGAAAACTTGGGAAAGTTGTTTAAATCAAGCCTGGGTAGATAGCTTTTCTTATTATGCTTGTAGGATATTTGAATAGCCTCTGTTATATGCAATAGGCTCTTAGTGACTAGTAGGGGTTCATCGTCACTAATTAGGTTGTGAGTTTGTGAGTTGGGACAATGTTGTCTTTATTCATGTTGGCATTCCTGATTTTTCCCATGGGTTTGATTTTTATTTCTACGTCAACCCCTTGAGAAATAGTCATCCATCTCACAACCCAATGTTGAAGGAGCAGAGAAAGAGAGGGAACTAAAAAACTCGTCATGACTTTTGTAAGTTTTCCAATCATTCCCTGATGTACTCTTGATACCCATTGAGAAGGTCCTAGGTCTTATGGGCCCCCTCGTTCTAGGGGATGTCCCATATTCACTAGAGGTGTCTAAGTTGGAAGATAGAAGTCCTTGAGTATTTTTGGGGGTGTCTATGAACATATGAAACTCCTGCATAAGATTGAGTGCTCCAAACTTCTTTGTTGGTTCTCCAATGAATTTCCTTGCTAGAAGTTGTGTTATTGTTGTCTTGTGAAAGAGACATTGTTATGAATTTTGTGTGACTTAATTGAATTTAATTTCTTTGTTTGAAAGATATATCGTTAATACCCTGTTACAATGATCTTGTATGATATAACTAATCTAGATAACTAGCACCATCCTTGGAAATGGCCCCAATGATGAGTGGCGAGGTACCCCTACACTCAACCATACGAATATGAGCATGTACGCACGATCCGATCGAACTCCACAGACGGACTAGTTGTGGTATCTATATAGTTACACGTTGATCGTAGTTCATTGTGTTCCCACCTGGACCAGTATTTTTTTTGTCACATTTGGTTTAGTCCAGAGTAAGGTGAATGATGGGATCCTAAACTAATGCTACTCCTAGAGACAATGGAAAATAATCTTGATTTAAGCTAATGGGCAATAAGAAGCAAATTCTAAACTAGCCTAAGTGTGATGAGCATCTGTCCTTAATCATCCGTACGCATCTTGGACCTTGTGTACTACTTCTAGGATTACCAAGTGCACATTACCTGAGCACTCTACTAGGTTACCAAGTAGTTACACTTAAATGTTTCTGATTAAGTCATACTCATTCTGCATTAATCAATAGGAAGTGTAAATGACAATAAAGGAAATATGAACTACAAAGACAACAATAAATAATTAATAATTAAAGTAATTAAAAGCTAAGTGAATGTTGCAATGATGGAGTAATCTCGATCTTTATTGTCGATCATGCACGTGTCCAAGTACGTCACACTCAAACAAAGGTTCTGTACAATTACAAGCATCACACTATGGGCATGCACTTGGGAAAAGAATTGAAAACTAACTAAAAATTGACAAAAAGACTCCCCCTAAAGACTTACTAGAATGACCCCCCTTCACATGTGCCTGAGTGCTATATTTATAGGCCAACACAGGAATGATGATATCGTGTATACGATATCATATCCAAGCTGAGATATTGGGTACTTGATATCGCGTACTTGATATCTTGTACTTGATATCACATACCCAATATCGGTGCCTAGAAAATCGTGATTCATCAAATGTTAATGATAAGAATGATGAAATGGCAATAAGAATCTAGAGAAGACATAAGCTCTAATGTTTTTCTTTTTACCAGTATTAGAAAAAGTATTAAGTAGCATGGACAAATAGCTTGTAAGGTAGATTTTTCCTTTTCTAAAAAGAATACTATTAAATCAAAGATTAAAAATATTGTCGACAAGAAGATTATAGTTGATGGTAAAGATTTTCAATGTAAGATCAATAACAAGTGACTAGGTGAAGATCTTTCACAAGTGATGCCACTTTTCTTTTATACAAATATTGGTATTAAGCTATAATTGTTTATCTTGAATCCTTTTGCTATTTTAAGTTCAAGCATGAATGTTGAAAAGTGATATAAATTTTGTTAAGACTAGGTCCTGCTTATTTACTAATAATTAATTTTTTTTTCACTTATTTTTTTCAAAGTATCAAATGTAAGGTTGTACACCTAAGCAGTTACACACCTAAGTGAATAGTCTTAAAATGAGATATTTTTTCTTTCCATATTTTTTTAATAATGTCTACTCAGTGTCAATCTTGTGATGTACTTTAAATTTTCTATTCTCATTATCAATATTTTTTGGGGGTTTGGCATATCATGCACCCTTCACCTTGGTCAATCTTGGGTTTCATGCAAGGAAAAAATGTATTAATAATCATTACTATTCCATATGGGATCAAATTGAAAAAAGAAAGATTTCTCTTATGAAGGTTCCTACTTTAGGGAATCTAGCGAACATGTTAACCAAGGCTATTCATGTAGACAAGTTCAACTTATGTTAAAAAGAATTTGGAATGGCAAATTGTGAAATGTAATGGTTGCTTCTAGGGGTAATGTTTTAAAATAAATAAGTGGGGGTGAGGTGTTGTAACTCGAAATATTTTTTTCAATAATATTTACCACCAAGAATCATAGTCAAATTAGAGCTTTATAACAAACCATTGCCTACCAAAATCAAGCTCATAAGCTAGAGCTTCCAAATCAAGAGTCTTACCCCTAGGCTAACACCTCATTGTCACATGTGCACTTATTTTAAGAAACCTGCACAACCATTGTAACAATAGTACCATGTAAAGTAATTCAAAAGTCTTACTAGTAGGTCAACACCTCATTGTCACATGTGCTACTTCTTTTAAAGAACTTGCATAACCATTGTAACAACAATACCATGTAATATACATTTCAGGTGGTGCAAATGTTAGTTTACTTTTTAGCAAACTCCCATCTTGTTACATATAATGCCTAATTTGTATTTTATAACCTTCCTTATTTAACATGTAAATCACTAAGTGATAGGTAAGAGAATGGGGAAACATTAAGTTACATTAAGTGAAGGACCAAGTGAAAGAGTAAGCAAGACATTAAGCCATTGAATGTGTTCTCTTTTCTTATAATGCTCAGTTAGAGTTAAAGTTTGCTAAGAGCCATTATTGGATTTTCTATGCTTTCTGAGAGATCTCTTGTCTTCTTAATGCATTTGGAACATATAATTGCATTTTCCAAATTCATGATAGAATTTATTGCATTTTCCAAATTCATGATAGAATTTCTACTTCTATTTGATTATTATTTTACTTAATTAAAGTATAAATGAATTGAATAGTGTCATGTCCAGCCGTTGCCATGTACGAGAAAAGCATTTCAGCGTATGCTTTATTTTTCCTTGACTTGTTTTTAACGTAGTAAAAATTGTTTCGAGAATCATCTGCGGGACCAGATATTTGTTTCTGAGGGACATTCATTGCAGGATTCTTCGAAGAAACGGCATATGCTCCAGATGCCCAACGAGTAAAGACAAAAATGCAAGCAACGAAAATTCAAACAAGATAAACCATAGCAACACGAATAGACTTGGAAAATCAGCATATTTCTGAGCATTGTCAACAAGCAGCACCATCAACGGGAACGTGGGCCCCTTCACCGTTTCTCTCGGACGCATGTCACTTATAAATAAATAATGTTTTTAAAATAAAAAATATTTCAGCTAGAGATCTTCAGAATTTTTCAGTATTTATTTCTCGAATGGGCTCTTTTGTCTGCATTTAATTCAATTGAAAAGACATTTTATTTTTTTAACAAAATTGTATGGAATTGGCCTATATAATGTTAAAATATTAAATTTTTCTGTCCATAAAATCTGGAATTCTAGCCCTTCTCACATAAAAAACTGTAGGTTACGATTATTACCGAGTACTGACACACATTTTCGTATATGACAGACAGACACAGCATTTCTCGATCAATATTAATGAAATCTGACGCTGGATATCGACAGTTTCTTCCTTCATTATATTATGGTTTCTTGCTTCATTAGTGTGTTTTCTTTATGGTTTCTTAGAAAAATATATATCATAAAACGATTTTATAACACCATTTAACAGTTGCATTTTAACTTATTGTTTGCAAAGGCATTATATCCATCCTTCTTCAAGAAGTTTAAACATGTCTATATACAGTTATTTTGTCAGAGTTTGTTTTGAAAAGCATCCCAGTAACCACCGACATACAACCCAAAGTCGTGGTGGGTTCTGAAAACCTAATCCACGGGCGTCGCTTCTGAGAAGTTTGTGGCGCACTGGCGCTGGCTTTACTTTTCAAAGACCAACCCTGTTACGACTTACCAGAAAATTGGAAAAGTCGTGTGATTGCATTATATCTCGTCCGCCATTTACAGTTTCACAGCGCTTTCGTGCTGGCCCTCAAAGGCGGCGCTGGCAGCTATAAATAGAGGCCCTACCCATGTGAAATTTCATCAGCGCAGTTTTCAGTCTTTCATTCATTCAACTAAGCAATTGCCAGACCAGACTCTGTAATCTCTTCCAGTTTCTCAACATGAGGAGTGTAGCATTGCTGTTACTGCTATGTGCGGCCGCTTTCCAAGGTTTGTATCAATAATATCTTCCCGATTCTTGGTTTGTGCGTGTATAACATTATCAATTTGCCTCTAGTTTATTACATTTACTGATTTACTCGATTGATTATGGTACTATGGGATAGGATTTACGTGAGAGAACTCAATCTAAGCGTCTGGTTTGTAAAATTTTTTTTATAAAAAGTTTGCGAGGATACTAAATCGACGGTCATTTATTTTCCGCCATTGGTTTCGGGGAATTATTTAATTTCAGTTTGAAGCCGTTTCATAGAATCATGGAACAGAAGTGTTTGGGGGAAAAATTTTACTCTCACCCTAACCAACCATCTCTTTTAGAGTTTCGTTGAATTTATTTATGTAGAGGTGGGTGGGTGTATGATAGGAAACGTGACTGCTATACTAGAAAGTCGGCAGACAGTAAATTGTCTGCTGTTGTCTTCTGGAAATCTCTCCGTTTCCGGTCAAATCATTGATGTATCAATTAGGAATATTTAAATCCTTGAAATGGAAGAGGAATTGAGGATTCGTGAGGATTTGCGATTGAATTGGCGTTTGGGTACGCAAGCATGTGCAAAGATTGGGACTGGGACAGCTTAACAGGTGGGGGCATGAATTACAAAATAATAAAATATTTAAATCAAATATTTTTTAAATTTTAACATTTTACTATTATTAAACATTATTTTTAATTTAAATTAAATTAAAAGTTTCCGGAGAAAATCTTAGTCACTTTTGTTCTTGCTCGGCCTTCACAAATTGTAAAAAATTTTATGAGATTCGTGAATCTCTGACGCATAGGCCATAGATTTTCAATTCTTCACCCGCTTTACACTTCATAAATACCGTCAATTTCTGCTCTATTTCAGCATCAAATCAGAATTTAGAAGCGGCTCATCCATACAAATATTAAGATCCTCGATATTTCATTGATACTTCTCCGAATACAACATTGAAGCGTTGGTATCACAGGAAGTTTTAATATAATTACAATTCTTTTTAAAACAAAATGCAGCGGCTGGGGCAGCGACGATCACGGTGGAGAACAAGTGCTCATACACAATATGGGCAGCGGCAAGTCCAGGAGGAGGGCAGCAGCTGGACAGCGGGAAGACATGGTCATTCGGCGTGGCTGCCGGCACAACCCAGGCCCGCGTGTGGGGCAGAACCGGCTGCAACTTCGACGCCTCCGGCCATGGCTCTTGCCAGACCGGAGACTGCAACGGCCAACTCACGTGCAGCGGCTACGGGACGCCACCAGCAACGCTGGCCGAGTATGCCCTGAATCAGTACCAGAACCTCGACTTCTATGACATCTCTTTGGTTGATGGTTTCAACGTTCCTTTGTCTATGTATCCTTCTGGCTCTGGCTGCAAGGCTATCGACTGTAACAAGGACATCAACAGTATTTGCCCTTCGGAGCTGCGTGTTCCGGGAGCCTGCGCTAGCGCCTGCACCAAGTTTCATGACGATAAGTATTGCTGCACCGGTTCTGCTGCCAACAACTGTGGACCTACCGATTACAGCCGGATCTTCAAGAACCAGTGTCCCCAGGCTTACAGTTACCCCAAGGATGATCAAACTTCCACTTTTACTTGCCCCGCCGGTGGCGACTACCGCGTTGTTTTCTGCGGTTAAGATTGGCTTCTCGTCTGCTTTGCTCCTGCTGCTTCAATAAACTTTGAAATGGGCGCTGTGGCTCTGCCCTTTGTATGCCATTTGGATTGGCATTCTCCTGCGTCCTGCCTAAATAAAAATAAATTGTCTGTTACTGTGACCAAAATGGTTTCTTCTGGTAAGAAGCACACGCTTTCAGACCAATGAGATCAAACAAATATGGAGGAAGAAAACAAAAAATAAACATTATAAAATCTGTGACATTTCGCAGGAGTTGTTATCATTAGAACTCTGTACCATGCAGAATGGAACATGATAGACGCAAGAAAAAACGTAATAGCGCGTGAATAGGCTAGGATGGAAAGAGAAGGAAAAACTGTGAGATTTATTAGGGTAATAAGAATTTCGCGCTCTCTTCTTGGACTTGGGTTTTCTGCTGGTTATGGAGAATTTACAATGGATGGAGCAACGCAGATTCTGTTATTAAAAACAATATAGCAGTAAATGAAATTAAAGATTTAATTAACGGTAAATTGGAGAGGGAGAAGTGAAAAACAGATGAGTAATGGAGGAATTGTGAATTTTTGTTCAAGGGGTATCTCAAGGATGCGTCCATTAATGCAGCGAGCTGAGTTGACTGGCCTCCTCTTGCCTGATTAATTTGTGAGCTATGCATCAAAAGAATCTAATTCGTGGAAGAGGATTAGAGGATTTGTGATTCTGAATGTGTTTGGGTACCTGTGCCTCAAGAAAAACTGGGGACGGTTCATATGTGGGACGTGATAAAAAAAATTTAAATATATTAGTTTTTAAAAAAATTAAATCTCATATATCATAAAAAAACATTGTAGAATATAGAACAAGTACAATGTAAATCCAAAATATTGTTAATGCTTAATTTCACACAGAAGATTGCAATATCACCATTACATTAAAGCAAGAAAATTTGCGAAGGTATAGAGGGCATTGAATCTATTTCCTTACTCAAGAGCCATAATCTGCCTAAACATAATTTTTGCAACAACCAAAATGACAGCAATAAAATGAAACCCTTTTGTTACTCAATACAATCCTTTTTAAAGGGAAATTAAGCCTTAAGCCTCGACCAAATTTATAACAAATCATGTCTCCTAATACTTTTGTTCAATGACGACATGTGACCAGTGCCATAGGGCCACCACATTATAAGAAAATACAACTTAGCTAAACTAGGCACACCCGAGTAACTCACCTCACCTATGGTGATTGAAAACCTTTCCAACAAGGGAGAATTGAAATAGTCATGATGAAAGGGGAAAGTAAAAACAGAGTGCCATGAGTGGCCATCGGCTATGTGCTGGTGGGCTTGGTTGGCTCATCAGATTTTAACAAAAAGTTGAACAAGCATCCATCCGTCATAGTGTTCATGACTGACCCATGACGATGACTCTGTTTTGTTGTCTTTTTTCAGCAGAGATATGAGAAAAAGAGCAAGAACGAGCAATGACCAATAAACACGCGTGAATGCGTGAGTCATGGCGGAACCTTTCACGCTCTCAAAGGCCAATCCATGCAACTGCAATGTTTACCTCGCTGGCCCCGTTCCAAACTTGATTCCCTTATGACCCGAACTTGGCCCTTCGGCCCAAAGTAGCCCTTTTGTGATTTCCCTGTGTTTGTTTATTCATTCGTACTCCCTGTTTTCTATAGTCTCTGTCATGCCGATGCCATGAATCGTGATTGCTTGCTGGCCACTTAACAATGAAATGAAGTTTNAGCCATTGAAGACCATGAAAAGGGCTTTGCACTGCAACATCTAGTTGCCAATGACCATGGAGAAAGGAGTAAATCTAGACTAGGCAATGGTTCATTGCCGTCGACTCCCCATATAGATTGTTGAACTCAACCCCCGAAATCCAACGACTAGCCAGCCTAAGACAATTCAAGGAGATGACACCTTTCCGATACCACGAGGTAGCTACCATATGATTTGGGATGTTTCTAACCATAAGCAAGTCATCAACAATAGGGCTTTGTAAATTAGAAATTATTCATAATTAATTGTTTGAATGGTTTACCATTTGGGTAACAAAAATGCATATGTAGTTTCAAATGTTTCCTACTTTTAACCATTTAAGAACCATTTCAAAATTGAAAAAAGCCAAGAAAGCCAAATTTCATGTTGCCAACATGGTTTAAGACTTGCATTGAAATAGTTGGGAAATTTGGAGCATTCTAACAAGGTAGAAAAATTATAGCATTTTGCTGAAGTAGATATGGATTGAAGGTTTTGGACCATTTTACACAAACAAAAATTACAATATTTAGCCGAATTAAAGGTTTTTGTGACAAAGACAAGTGCTATGTGGAAGAATGTGGCTTTTTTTAGGGAAAAAAATAAAAATTGAGGAATGAGTATGAAAATCATATGAGAGAGAATAAAATAGAATGGGCATGATAGCAAGAGCTTGGAATAGTAAGCATGAGCTAAACTTTGTATGTGACTCTTATTTGCATTCTTAATATTTTGTTTATCCTACATACAATTTTTATCAAACCAAGTCTAATGAGCAACAAGGTACCCCCTACACCCAACCATATGAATCACTAAGGTGTTCACGCATGATCTCGTCAAATTCCGTAGATTTCTAATGTTCTTGTGCACTTGGTTCAATCTAGAAGTTGAATATAATCATGGAATGATCGGTGTCTTCCCAACTACATTTGTGAGGCTCAATTGTATGGTTTAAGTGTAATTGAGGCAGACGATTTTTATTATTTTATATTTTGTTCACCTAAGGTTGGTAATAGATTAAGAATAAATTGATTAACTAGTTCAACTAATTTAATTGCTAATTAATAACTATTCTAACATAAGCATTTAGTCCCAC
This sequence comes from Gnetum montanum, assembly GCA_015680685.1. NCBI lineage: Eukaryota > Viridiplantae > Streptophyta > Gnetopsida > Gnetales > Gnetaceae > Gnetum > Gnetum montanum. The sequence goes on from MNCI01008528.1 coordinate 487,528, forward strand.
TTTCCATACACATCCTAAAAATGTACAACATTGTTGGGAGACCAAGCATTAAGTGCTACCGGGATTACCAAGTGTTATACGTATGTTTAAAGTGGTCATACTTATGTATGCTAGTCTATTTAGCTTAATTAATTAATTACTTAAATTCTCAATCATTCTAGCTTAATTAATCAATTAATTAATGAAAAACAATAAATGCATAAATAAATCATTAAGTTATTCCAAGTGTTGCAAGGTTTATCAAAAAGCTCATCTTTATTGCTACACACATTGTGGTGCTTAGGTACAACAATGCTTAAATAAAGATTCATACACTCCTTGACTCTTGCTACAGGCACTTAGAAAATTATTCTATCTCTTATGGAAACAAATTGCAAGAGTTTTGCTAGAAATTAAAATTCTAACTCCCCATTAACATGGCTGAGGTGTCGTATTTATAGACCTACTAGGCTGGTATGTTGACAGGTACACATCAACATGGAAAACCCTATGTTGATAGGATCTTAATGATGGGGTCGCATCAACAACATCCCATCAATGCAACCAACTAAAGACTCTTCATCATACCCTCATGACTGAATGAAAACTCATCCTTGAGTTCTTTACAAAATTGATAAGGTATGGGATTATTGACTGATACATGACACAAGAAAACTCACACAACAAAACAAAACTAAGTGCCTGAGTGTCTAGACTAACATTGATTACAAAATATGATGTTTATGACATAAAATTGAAAACTAGAACATGATTGAACAAAATTGGATAATACATTCTTTGACGGCATGAAGATAGTTGAAAAGATCATTTAGTCCCAAGTGGTGGAGGTTCTAAAGGATCTTCTCCCACTTCAAGTCCACTGAGTGGTTGAGGCGGCTATGGTTATCCTATTGCAGCTGCCACTTCTAGTGGAAGGTGAAAGACATCCAACAATGTCTTCATCTTCTCATCCTTGCTCTAGGGATCATTCATAGTCCACATAGCATCATCAATGTGAGCTGGAATGGGGATATCCCATAGACAAGGCATTACTATGAACAACTTCTTAACATTGACAAACTAGACAATGAATTTCTTGTGTTCAATATCGAATGCTTTGAGTGTGTTGATCTTTGATCCTCTTGGCCAAGTTCTCGATAGTTGATCTTTGATCAATAAACTTCACCTTGCCTTGAGTTCCACATTTGTCATTGCAAGCTTTTGCTTGGTGTCCTTATGATGCTTGGACTCTACCTCGTACAACAAGTATGAGTTGGCCATTTATTTCTCCAATTTAGACCATGGTTGTTCAGTAGTCAACATAGCCAAATTTGCATATCAAAGATTGGCAAGCTCCATGTATTCTATCATTTCCTTAATATGCAATTCCTTCATGCAAATCTCTACTTTGTTATAGGTATCTATCCCATCAATGATAGGTTGCCAAATCTCTCTTCTTTGCTAGAGTTGTTGGAGGGTCTCATTTACTTTTATCTTCACCAACTAGATGTGCTTTTCGTTAACTTCTTTCTATAGACTAACCTGATCTTTGTAGTCATTTTTGACTCTCTCAAATTTGAAAGCTTCTAATTTCTAGGTAGCTACTTTGATTGTAGTCTTTTGACGAAGAGCACAAACCTCCTCCATGGAGAGACTTCTATTTTCTACTACTAATCTCCACACCTAAGTGTTCACTCTAGCTAGCTGCTATTGTTGTTGATGGAAATCTACCATCTACTATTTGTTTTAGAATTGGATAGATAGATTCCACTTCGAGTTCCTCCCTAAGAGGTCCTGTAGCATGGGTTGCTACTTGTTCTTCTTGGGTTTGCTCTTGGCCCCTTCCTATTCATGGTCATTTGTCCCATGGCTATGATGGTTCTCATTCCTATGTGTGCTTCCCCTTGGGTGCCATCTGTGGTCACAACACATCCAAGGATTAGTATATATAATGTGTAACTTATAATGTTTTGATACCTCATCTCATAAGTTAGTTACACTTAGGCTAAGGTTGGACCATGGTAGGTTGGTTATTTTATTAATTTTTAAGTTGAAATCATTATCGGAGCTAGTTGAAAGAGTTTAACTTTTGTAATTGATGTTTTCATATTAGCTTCTTTATTAAACCTTTGTGGGAGTTAGATCATTTGGAAAAAATTTTGGTCAAAAACTTCAAGTTTATGACCCCCACAACTAAGAGCTTACCTTCTATAGCTACAAGGTTGAAGAATGGAGTGGTTTGGACAAATGGTTAGGAAGATATTACTTTTGGAAGGTTCTAGGCTTTGAAAACTGCAAAAACTCCTCTAACATTTGAAATGAAATGTAAAAAATCCAAAGTGTGAGTAGGTATATATATATTATTTTTGTGCTGCATTGATAGGGTCCTGTATATGGGGTCTCGTATATGTAGGAGGTCCATCGACGAGTACCAGTTTACGAAGGATGTAAGCAAAATTTTTTAACTTGAATTTCTCATAAAATGCATGAAGTTTTTTGATGAAAGTGGTGTCCATGGAGTTCCAAAAAAGCAAAGAATTTCATGGAATCATTGAAGAGGACCTTTGAAAGCTCAAAAATTGAAAAATTAAGTGGAAAATGTATTCATTAAAGAAATTTCCTTAAGGAGTGCACAGTTGGATGCATTGGATGGGGCACACAAAGTTTTGGATTGTGGGAATGTCTAAGGATGAGGTACTTAACTAATCCAACCAAGAGATATGCAAGTGGGTCCTTCCCATAATAGGCGCATGCCCTTTTTTCCCTTGCATAACATCAACCATAAGGAGTCTGTGGGCCCCATAGCTGATTAATGGTTATGAAAGTTAAGCATCAAAACCTAGAAGAATCTACCTAAGAATTCATGCACATCAAACCAAGACATTAAATAAGGACATGAACATTGGTAGTGAGGTGAGTCATGGAAAGCATAGATGGATGAGAGACAAAGGGGAATGAAGTTCTCAATTAAGGTCACATGAAGTCCCTTGTGAATTTTGTGGTTAAATGACCTAATAAAATCCAACCTTAGCCCAAACCAAAACCAATCATGTTCAGTGACTTTCCATTGCCACTCTTAGACCAGTCCATCCCCTTGAGACATAAGAGTGCTCCCATAAATCAAACACCTTTCCTTATAGAAAAGAAAAGAGAAGCATGAAATGAAGAAGGGCCTTAGTTAGAGGGGATGTTTAGGCAAGGGTAACATGTCTTTTAGTCCCATAATTAGTGCTTGTATCCCGTTATTCTATCTAAGGGGTGTGCTTTGAAATTCCATCATTTTTCATTTTTTTCATTTATATTTATTTTTTTATTTTTTCTTCTTTTTTCTTGGATGGGAAGCACACCATGTAGAGACTTATTCAACTTATTGTTATTGTTTGACATAGAATGGTAAGAAATCCATGAACATACTCATGCATCCAAGTAAGTAAAAGGGTACAGAGAGAATTGATTTCCCTTGAAGTCACATCCTGTTCAAACCCTTGAATCCTTTCCAAGTCTAGAAACTACCAAGGTCACAAGTTCATTAAACTTTTACTTAATGAAAAGGAACCTCATACTTCCAAAACAAGAAAACCATAGAGTTTATGGATGGGTGGATGTTGTGGACTCACTGCCTATTTTATGAAAAAGAAACCGTGTCTTAGTTATCGGTACCAAAATTCAAAAATAGAAACTAGATATTAGCAATTAAAAATAACTAGCACAAATCACCGCTAATAATAGCTAGAGCACCATTGTATCATGTTGGCACAAAGCACTTTATTAGAAAAAAATTTAGAAAATCACATCCAAAACAAAGGAAATTATATAAAAAAGTCTAAAATATTCAAGAAAAATGAAATGTATCGACGATGGTGTAAAATAGAAAACAAAGTATAAAACAAAAAGGTGTAAAATAAAAAAAGTGTAAAATAAAAATTTGTAAAACAAAAAATAGAAAAATTGAGGAGCCATGTAAATGATTAACATGGATGGCCATTTGCGCCATAACTAAGTTGAAAGGAGGAGGTCTGAAAGATTGAGCAAGGATGTGCATCCGATGAGGTGTTGCTTCCATTGGCTTGCTTGGGCTCATGGAAAGGTTTAACTTATCATGTGTTGACTAGTTGCATTTTGTTTGGGCATTTAGGTTTGTAGATTAACATGGTCCTAGAAGGTAAGGTTTTGTCAATTATATAAGGCCCCTCCCATAATGTTTGAAATCTTGTTCGTTATGGAACATGTGTGGGGTTCTAGTAGAGGACCTTATCTCCAGGTCATGGTGTTGTTTATCAAATACCTTGTGCACTTCCTTTAAGGACAGGGCCACTAATTGATTTTCATCTAGCATGTTAAGGTTGATTAATCATTCTCTTTGTGCTAGACTTAGGTCAAGATATAGGTTAGATGTTGTTGGAAGTATACGGAGCTTAGATTGAATAGGAAGTGTTGGTAGTTTCTCATACACTAGCTAATAGGGAGAGTAGCCTATATGGAGTTTCATGTTAAGAAATAGGCCTAGAGGGCATCATTAAGTTTTGTACTCTAGTCTCTTTTATTTTTGCTAACGGTTCTTATTAAGATCTTTGTAATCTCCCTATTAATAACCTCTACTTGACCCTTGGCTTGGGGATGGTAGGGTGTGTTGATGCATAAATTTTGGATACATCAACACCCAAAAAACTTGTTTAGAGAGAATATTGCCTAGGGCACCTCTTGTATGGGTATGGGAACTTAGGAATAGTCTCAACTAGTAGGGAAACATGATGTTTTGTGACGTATAAAGATGTTGGTAAGTTAAAAAATTTTAACAAGGAAATATAGAAGGCAGTTCAAGATAATTTTGACTAAAAGACAACTGTTTGCTTTTTAAATTTTGAACAATAAAACTTATGAATCAATAAAGTGTGAACTTAAAAAAAGAAATAGCTTATAGCTTAGATAGGATTAATTTGAGTTCTGAAGTAAAATGGGTTTTATGTTTAATCCATAGCATAGAGACCACAGTTTAGTTGTAGAAATATAAAATGACAAAATGAAATGATGACTTAGCTTAAAATGAGCACAAATGGAACAACTTTTAGTATAGCCTTGCCTACTAGTCCTTGTAGGAAGCACACCTCTTTTAACAAGCCTACAACCTATGATCATTGAATCTACTCATTGATCTACCCCAAACTGCCTATGGGAGAGCCATTGAACATACAACAAAAGTAAGAGAGAATCCTTCAATTTTCCACTATGACTCCACTTGGAGAAAATTCCACCACTATAGCTAGCTTTCTACTTCCTCTCTCCATCCTCTTTCCTTATTAGGGAATTTATAAGGACCAATCTAGCACATGAGGAGCCACCACCTGCGCATAATGGCCATGACAATTACTACCCACACATAACATCTATTGTAACATCCACTGCCACCACTTGCACATAACGTCCATTGTAACATTCACTGCCACTAAATTTTAGAAAGGGTTCTTGGGATTTCCTCCTCTTGCTTCTTCCTTCTATTGTTGCTTCAACTTATTCCATTCTCCTTTCCACAAAATTTGCCAAAAAAGAGAAAGCTAAATAGATAAGGAACATTGAACGTTTATTTTACCTTAATTTATTTAATGATTTTCAAAGAAATATCACTTTTATTATTAAGGGCCTATATTGTCATTATGATAAAATGGATAATAATTACGAGATTAGAGAGACATTATTAAAACTTATAAAGGTTAACCCTAAAAAGGTTATATGTAGAATTAGACCCATGAAACTAGGAAAGGAAAGCTAATTGAAAGACTTTAAAATGCATAAACATAAAAAAAAAGAATTAACTGCCCAATGTTTGTGATACTATTATCCCTTTTTCCTACATGCTATCTTATTTGTTGGAGTTGCAGAGGTTTACTGGATACTTTTGTTTTCTTCTTGATCTTTCTACCAATGAATCTGGCAAATAAAATCACTACAAAAATGGCAGGCAATGGCCAACATCCAACTCACCTAGCAGCCACTTAGAACAAGCTCCTCTAACCAAACGTTACCTTGAAAATTTATCAAGCCACATTCTCCAACATTACTTTCATTATTTTCATTGTAGTGACTATTGTATTTTTGGAAGATTCTAGATTTGTAGACTCAATAAACCGTAGCAAAATAGCATGGATGGTAGGAGACATCAAAAATAGCACTTTATTATTTATATTTTGAGTATTAATGGTTAAGGATTTAAACTTATTAATTAACTTGCATTCAATTCATCAAGAGGTAATTGTCAACACTTCCTGGAATCCTTTTTTTCTAAAAAAATGTTTAAAATGTAAACCAATGCATCTTCCAAAAGTAAATTTGAACTTCACCATTCTATATTCCATGTACCTACCTACTTGTTGAGCATACCTTGCTTTATCTATGTTGCTATTGCAATTAATTTGCATTGGGTAATAACCTATAGAATTTCTAATTGTTATGGAATTGAAACTTAATAGCCATGGCCTTGTGCCTAGCATGGGTGATGTTAACATCAACACTTAGCCCCCAAACTTTTAATTGCATGCAAGTGCAAGAATAGAAAAACTATAGAAATTTTAAAAGGGGATGCAAAAGACAAGAAATCAAAAGGTCCCAAAACATTGACAAATTAAAATTCAAAAGCAAACTATACCTAACCATGATTAAAATGACCTTATAATTAAGAGAGCACTAAACATGTGCCATCCAACACACCACCTTGTTTAATCAAGATCTAAACATATACTCTTTATAAATCATAATTTTAACTATGTGTGTGTGTGTGTGTGTGTGTAAGATCTCATTCTGAATGATCCATAAGGTAAGAGTTATTAGTATAGAAAATAACATTGAGCAGAAGACTTATACTAAACTTTATGAGGACATGCTTCTTTTAGATCATAGTTAGCCACAACTTTCAGATTTTTCTTTAGTTTTTTTTTGACATTTAGAAAGAGAATGGGTAAAAAGGGATAAGGGAAAACAAGGAAAATTAGGAAATGGGGAGGGAATATTTGCTTTTCTATTTTTTCAATTTTGGGGCGAATAGGTTTTAAAGGGGAATGAAGGCTAGGGTGAGGATTGTTGCGAGCCCCATCACACTCAATAACTTATTACGCTATCAATGAATGTGGTCCTCATTCTTTTTCTTTTGTGTGTTTTTTAGGAAACTTTGCTCATGGTGTACTTCATTCTTAATATAGGAATTCCAACATGAATCTGGCCAATTAGTTGCATTGCCAAAGAACATGGTCCATTTAGAAAATTTGCTCATGATGTAGTTCAACCCTCATGCATGTGCCTTCTTAATTATAAGCTAGATGGCATCATAGCAAGTCTCCTGGGTGGCTAAGGATTCTCAAGTGGAGAGGAACACACTTCACCTTGTTGCTCACAGGATAGTTATGGAACATCACACTTGAGGGCTAGGGCTTATAAGAGGAAAAATGGAGTTTTCCAGGGTCACCTAGTGATTGTGGCTAATCATTCTTCAAACTCACATATCCTATATTCACATAAACATGATAAGTTAGCATGAAACCATCCTCCATAATCTAACATAACTAATAAAACCAAAACCTTGAAAAAGATTAGGAAGAATCAATAAAACATTAAAGTATATCATATTAGGAGATTTTATATAATAGTAATATGATATAACATGAGTATTATACTTGCATTATTTTCAAATAGTGTTATGATGACCAAATGCTTGGTAACTCAAATGATCATAATGGTTACTAAAATCATATGAAAAGCATAAATCAAAGCAAAACTGATAAGCTAAGAAAGAGATGATGGTACATAAAACATGCATGAGAAAATGATGGAAATGCAAAGCAAATATGTAAATGCAACTATATACAAATGAAATACATGGTGAAAGGAAAGAAAGCACAAAACTAGGGATCTACCAAGTGTTCATGTGGGGCACCTGACTAGAAATTCTTTAGATGAAATGCATTAAAATTTCTATTTAATTTATATCTTTGCAAATCAGCAATTTCATAAACATTAGGGCCAATGACATCTGTAACTTGGAATGGACCTAACCACATAAGAGAAAAATTACTTTGAGGACATGTTTGACCAAATGCTCTATCTCTTTTTAGGACTATATCTCCTATATTAAAGACTATTCCCATATATTTCTTGTCAAATTATCTTTTAACAATTTGTTGATGATCAAGGTTATGAAATTAATACATAGCTTTAATTCACTTGTTTTTTCTCTAATAGGCACTAAATTTGATGTCCAACTTGAATGTTTCAAAAGATAAATAATTTTAGATTCTAAAAGTTTATCAATTTCTTCTTTTATCCAAGTTTCAAGCTGAGGTCTAACAGGTCTAAGTTTTTGTCTAAATGGTTTGGTTTTAGTATGTAAGTCATCAAATAAAGCTTCTCTAGTTGTTGCTTTAGGAGAGATTTTATTTGAAAAATGTGACATCCTTTGATATAGCTTCTTCATTAATTTGAGAAAATTTAAAACATTAATCACTAAATTTATCCTTTGAAAATAAAAATTCATGAATATGATCATCATCATCAAAACTTGAAAAGAAAAGATATTATCTAGAATAGAATAGGAGTTAACCTTTTCAATAATTCTTTCAAAACCCCAAGCATTGTGTCTAAAAGGGACATCTAAAGTAGTGGCCATTTGAGCAAATGCATCAAGAACATAATTTTCTTCTCTAGGAATATGTTCAATGGATATGTCATCAAAATCTGGATCACCTTCTAATGTTTTAATGGTTAGGATCTCATTTATATCTTTGTCCTCTTCTAATGGTAGTGATTCATCCAAAAGAAATATTTTTCTATCATGTTGATGATAAGGCAAGAAATCTTCACAAATTTCTTCAAATTCAACAAATGTTTGATAGTGTTCGGTGGAATCTATATGAGAAAAAGGATTTATTTCTATAATTTCACTCACATGGTCATTTATAACTCCAATATAAAGATTAGTATTTTGATTTTCCAAAGATTGATTTTGTTGATTAAAAGATGTCACCACTTTTTTATAAAAAGGTTCTCTTGGTATAACCATATATTTAAATTTTCCTTTAATAGAAATTAATAATTTTGAGTAATATGACCTAAAGAAGCCCTTAAACTTGCCGCCAAAAGTCCTAGATAAAAGCACATCATAAGTGGGTGACATATCAACTACTAAAATATCCATATAACATATAAAAGTAGGGTTTTGTTTAATTTGTACTTTTACTACTTTTAATGATCCTACCACAAGTACATTAGTTCCATCAAGTTGTATCACACTTCCTGCTTGTGGTAGCATTTGTGCTCCTAATGTTTTACACACCTCAAGTGGCATGATGCTAACAATTGCTCTAGAATCCATTAAACAATTATGAACATTCTTTCCTAACATGATCAAAGTTGTTAGGAAGGGAGGTTGGCCTTTCATATTTAACATGTGTTTACTTGAATTTTTTATTGCTAACACATTAGGACTTTCTACAAAACAAACTTGCCTTTCGGTTATTGGGGATTTTTCTTTATTGGTTTTAGTTGTATGAACTATCTTTTGAATCACATCTTTCATTTTATTAAAATGTAGAAGATCATATATTGCAATGTTGGCTTTAACTCTTTTCAAATCTTCAACTAGGTCATAAGCTTTATGTTCATCTTTCGCTTCTTGTTGAGGTGAAGTTCTTCTAAGTATAGAAGTTGAATTTGGTTGTTGAACATTTGCTTGGGATGGTTCCATTTAATTACTTGTGTTATTTTGATTAAGAAATATTTTATTGGGAGGGGAATAAGGATTATTCCTAGTTTGTTGTTGTGTAGAATTCATAATATCATTAAGTCTACAATAGCAAGTGTTATGTGTGTTGGGATTACTTACCATGACTTGCTCACATGAGGTAACTTCCTCATTTTCTCTTTCATGAGGTACGTTGAGGGCCATAATTGGGGTTTTTCCATTTTGCTGATCTTGGGCATTACCACCATATAATGTAAAAAATTAAGGACAAGTTTTATCAAAATGTTGGCTAGTTTTATAAAAGCAAAAATAATAATCATTGATTGATGTGCTTGGTTTTTCAAATTGTATAGAAATCTTGTTATAGTTTCACTTTAGTTTAACTACTTCATTGGAAAGATTTTGAAGTGAAGTTAATATTTGGGTCATTTGATTTTCTATTTGAGTAGTAAATCCATTAAGATTAGATATTCCCTTTGGGTTTATGATGGATTGGATCAAAGCTTTTAATTGATTGTCACTTAAACTAGTATTTGGTGGTAAAAATGAAGAGGATATTGATCCTTGAAAATAATTACTTATAGGTTGAGTCATTTGAAGGGGACGAGGAGTTTGAAACATAGTGTTAGTCATTGGGAAAGTTTGTGAAGGTAAAGGTAAAGGATCATACTGCATAGGGTTATTAAAACTCATCATTAAAAAATGGGTTTGAATGCTATTCATGAGGGTAATTTGTTCTAACTCAAAAACTTTAGGCATTGCTCCTTGTATTTCAGTTATGTTGGGATCAGACTTAATGGCATAGGCAAAGAATGGGTCAATGTTAGAGAGGTAGAAATTGAGGATACCACCCAGTTGTAGACACATCTCATTTGGCACATAAGCAAGTTGATGGAGGAATCTTAGATTGTAATCACAAACACTTTTCCTAGGTAGTTTTCTTAAGATTGTGAAATTACTTGATGCTAAGACAGGACTAGTGAACTTATCGAATTGGAGTAGAAACTTATTTTTAAACTCTTGCCATGAGTTGATAGAGGCATTAGGGAGCATCAAAAACCATTGGGTGGCTTTGCTCTTGAAAGTTGTCACAAAGACCCTACATGCTATGTCATTTTCAATAATGTTATGGATGCTTAGTAAGGTTTCAAAACATTGTATATGTTGGCAGGCATCCCTAGTAGGGGCTATGGGATCAAAGACCAAATTTACATTTTGAAGTGATTTCGAAATATTGTGATAGTTTATGAAGTTAAAAGTGTTACTCACCAAGGGAGTTGGGGGTTGATTAGCTACCATCCTATTTTGATTTTTTCTAGGGATTAAACTTGGAAATCATGAAGCTTGTTGTTTTCTTAAAGTAAAGTGACAAGTAGCTAGTCGATTAAGGGTAGGGGTAAATGGTCTTTATTGAGATAATTTATGGGAGGACTCACTCATAAAACAAAATACTTTGAAATATAAATGCTATAAAACTATAAAATTAAATAAGACAAAAAATATTTAAATACTATATTTTTTATTTTTTTAAAATAAAAAATAAACTTGCAATATATATAAAATTTCAAAGAAAAATAGTGAAATGTAGAATTTCAAAAAAGTAAATTTGAACTGAATGATGTAATGAATGAGAACAACACCAAAGTTAGAACTAAGGTAAGGATTGTCAAAATAAAGTAATTAAAAGAACTAGAAAAAGAAGGCTTGAGGATCTGAAAATGAAACTAAAATAGAGTGATAAAAATGATAATAGGTGACCATTAACTAGAATTAGTATAAAAAATGGGCCACTAAAGGTTTGGGTAACTGAAACTAGAAAATAAAATATTTCAAGGACTGAAAAATAGAAATTTTTAGATAGCAAAAAGTGAATTTCAAAAATAGTAATTGAAAAATAAATAACTTTCACAAGGACTATTAAATTGAAATAGCAAATTTAAAGTTCAAAGAAACTGAAATAGGAAAAATGTAGATTCCAAAACTGTAAAGTAGATGATTGAGAATAAAAATAGGAAAATTTGTAGGAAATGGATATAGAAAAACAGAAATGGAACAAGAATAGGAAAAGAACAAAAAATTGATATTTTAGAGAATAGAAACAGAAAATAGAGGCTAAAAAATAACCCTTCTCCTAGCATCAAAAGGGTGTTGATGCATAATTTTTGGATACATCAATAATTGAAAAACTCATTTATGGAGACTATTGCCTAGGGTACCTCCTATATGGGTATGAGAAACTAGGAATAGTTTTAGCTATTAAGGCAACGTGACATTTCGTGACGTATCAAGATGCTGGTAAGTTAAATGATTTTAACAAGAAAATATAAAAGACAGTTCAAGATAACTTTGATCAAAACATAACCGTTTACTTTTTAAATTTTCAACAATAAAACTTATGTATTAATAAAATGTGAAATTAAAGTAGGAAATAGCTGATAACTTGGATAGGATTAATATGAGTTCTCAAGTAAAATAGGTTATGTGTTTAATCCACATCATAGAGACCACAATTCAATTGTAGAAATATAAAATGATAGAATGAAATGATGACTTAGCTCAAAATGAGCACAAATGGAATAACTTTTGGTGTAGCTTTGCCTATTGGTGTTTGTACGAAGCACACCTCTTCTAACAAGCCTGCAACCTTTGATCGTTGAATCTACCCACTACTGTACCCCAAACTACTATTGGAAGAGCCATCAAATAGGCAAAGAAAGTAAGAGAGAACCCTAGGATTTTCCATCATGACTTCACTTGAAGAAAACCCCACCATTGTAGCTAGCTTTCTGCTTCCTCTCTTCATCCTCGTTCATTGCCAAGGACTGGTTTAGCACATGAGGAGCCACCACTTGCACATAATAACCATGGCAATTACTATCCATGTGTAACATCCGTTGTAGCATCCACTGTGACCACCCATGCATAATGTCCACTATAACATTCACTATCACCAAACTTTAGAAACAGTTCTTGAGATTTCCCCCTCTTGCTTCTTCTTTCTATTGTTGCTTCAACTTCTCCCATTCTCCTTTCCACAAAATCTACTAGAAAAGAGGAAGCTAAATAGACAAGGAACACTAAATGCTTATTTTACTTTAATATATTTAATGATTTTCAAAGAAATGTCACTTTTATTATTAAGGGCCTGTATTATCATTATGATATAATGCATAATAATTATAGGATTAGAAAAACATTATTAAAACTTATAAAGGTTAACCCTAAAAGGGTGATATGTAGAATTAGAGCCATGAAACCAAGAAAGGAGAGCTAATTGAAAGAATTTAAAATGCAGAAATATATAAAAAAGAATTAACCACCCAATGTTTTTGAAACTATTATCCCTCTATCCTGCATGCTATCTTTTTCAGTAGAGTTGTAGAGGTTTACTGGATACTTCTATTTTCTTCATGGTATTTCTACTAATGAATCTAGTAAATAAAATCACCATAGAAATGACAAGTAATGATCAACATCCAACTCATGTAGTAGCCACTTAGAATAAGCTCCTTTGACCAAATGTTACCTTGAAAACATACTAAGCCACATTCTCCAACATTTCTTTCATTATTTTCATGGTAGTTACTATTGTATTTTTGGAAGATTCTAGGTTTGTAAGCTCAATAAACCATAGCAGAATGGCATGGATGGTAGGAGACATTGAAAATGACACTTTATTATTTATATTTTGAGCATTAATGGTTAAGGATTTAAACTTATTAATTAACCTACATTAAATTTATTGAGAGGTAGTTATCAACATGCTTGGAATCCTCTTTTTTTTAAAATGATGTTAAAAATGCAAATCAATGCATCTTCCAAAATTAAATTCCAAATTCACCATTCTATATTCCATGTACCTACCTACATGTTAAGCGTACCTTGATTTATCTATGTTGTTATTACAATTAATTTGCATTGGGTAATAACCTATAGAGTTTCTAATTGTTATGGAATTGGAACTTAATAGTCATGGCCCTATGCCTAGCATGAGTGATGTTAACATCAACATGGTGTTATTAATTTATGTTCAATCACTAAGTGTTGCATGAGCTTATGAAAAGTGATGCTTGTGAAATGAGTTCCATTGTCAAAAATTAGTGCATGTGGCATCCCAAACCTATTTACAATGTGTTGTTGTAAAAACTAACTAGCAATGAATGATGTACAGTCAATGATGGTTGTTGCTTTTGCCCATTTAGTACAATAGTCAACAACAATGATAATGTATGCCTTTTTATTGGACATGTGTGTGATGGAACCCATGAAGTCTATGCCCCATATGTCGAAGGATTTTAGTGGTTGGATCCACTATTGAGGTTCCTCCATTTACACTGTCATCCCACCATCTTGTTGATAGCATTTACAAGATCAAACAAATTGGTGGGCATCCTTGAATATTGTTGGCCAATAGTACCCTGACATTAAGATTTTAATGGGCATGCATCTCCCTACATAATGGCCTCTAAAAGGACCCTTATAAGCATCTTGAAAAATGCATGGTTAATTAGTATCAAGGACACACCAACAAACCAGGCCATCAATGCACACCCTGTAAAGGTGTTCATTGATTTTTATGAAGTGCTTGGCTTGATGAAGAAACTGTTGTTTCTTCTTATGGTTTAGGTCTTATGGCATCTTTTGAGTAAGAAGATAAGTGAGGATGCCATCATATCATTTTGGTTTTATGAGCCATTGATCATTAATTGCTCTAGAAAATAGGAGTTCATCAAGAAATCAATTAGAGAGTGGGCTCTACTCCTCTTTTTTTATTCCATCTTAATCGAGAGAGATGGTTGACGATCACATTCTCAGTTTCTTTTGATCTACCACTGTAAGATCAAATTCCTACAAGATCACTAGCCACTACATGATACAAGGGATCATCATTGGGTTGTTCATTAGGAAGTCAATGGCACTATGGTCAATGTGTACAAATAGTTTGTACCCAAGCACATAGTGCTTGAACTTTTTCAAAGCACACACCATTGCCATCATCTCTTCCTCGATTGTGGTGTAATTAATTTGTGCACCCACAATGCATCAACTTGTGTAGTGGATGTAATATGGATGTTTCTAATTATCCAACTACATCAACACAACTTCCAAGGCATAATTTGATGCATCCGTTATGATATGAAATAGCCTGGACCAATCTGGTGCTTGTATAATTAGAGTTTCTATGAGTCTCTCCTTTAGCTAGTGGAATGCATCTTCACATTTCTTGGTCCAAACAAAGGGAACATCATTCTTTGTTAGCTTAACCAACAATTTTGTGATCTTAAAGAAATTCTCTATGAATCATTGATAGTAACCACTATGCCCAAGGAATGACTGGACATCTTTAACTATTTTTGATTGACAAGTTATTCCTTAGATGATCCTTATCTTTTCAAGATCTACCTCAATCCTTGCTTATAAGATTCTGTGCCCCAAGACCATGCCATCTTGGATCATTAGATGGCTCTTTTGCTAATTGAGTTGCAAGTTTGTCTCCACACATCCTTTTAATACTTGCTCAAGGTGGTGTAAGGCTTTCTCAAATGTAGCACCATAAGTGAAAAAGTCATCCATGAAGACATCCACCCCACTACCAATTTGATGCTAAAAGATGATCAAGACCAAGCATTGGAATGTGGTAGGAGCATTGCATAGACCAAAAGTCATCTTTCAATATGAAAAATTCCCCTAGAGACTCATGAATGTACTTTTCGTCTTAATTCTCTAGTGCAATCTAAATTTGGTTATAGCCAATATAACCATCTTGGAAGGCATCTAGTTTGAAGGCATTTTGATTCAATGATTTGTAAAGGATGAGGAAGGAGCTAGGTGACCAATTGCATGAGTTTATGAGGCTTAGGAGGGCTATTGGATCAAAAGAATGGTCATTTTTGAGATGTAGGTTCCAAACCACTTAGTTGATTAACTGGTTGTAGATTAATGACCCTTATAACATTATGTTATTACAGCTAACCTAGAAGCTCACTTGCATGAATGAAGTAGGTGGTAGCTATGTTGAGGATGGAAGAATAGGTATAGGCACATGAGGAGGGCATGGATGGAATATGGAATCCCCTCTAGGAGTTGGAGAATGAGTTCAATGATATTCAGGAGGGTGGTAGTGATGCTGGAAAGGAGAAATGTGACTGGAAGAATCACATGGGAATAGTGGTTGTTGAACATAGTACCCATACGAATCTGGTTACCTATAAGGGTACTACTACCATGGTGGTGGCATCACCCATGACTATGGTTACTGCCATTGCTAATATTGCTCATATAATTATGGTGGTATTCCACTTGGATAATAAGGTTGTTGCTAGTGGAACTACTTGGGATTGCCTTTAGGATAAGAGAATCTTCTAGGTGTTTTCCTTTTTAATAGTCTTGGATTCAGAGCATACACCCTAGATTCTTGTAAGTGTGACACAATAGGACAACATCCCTTAGGATGTTCATAGTGGTAGGTGTCACACCTATCATCATCATTTGATTCACTCTCCATAACTTCTTCTACTACAACAGCTTTGCCCTTGTTTCTTTGGTAGGCACGTTCAACTTCTTTCTGCCTCTTGTGGTTATGATCACTACTTTTCTCTCTTGATTCTTCTATAATTTTTAGAGTAATTTGAAATTTTTCATCTAATGAATCCCACATTTTATCATACCCACATAACTAACTAAAAGCTCATCCTCAAGCAAACAAAAGAAGGGTTGAGCTTCTTAAAAAAATTGGGAAGGTATGGAATCACAAACTGACTCTTAACTAAATGACACTAAGTGTTTAATTGTATGAATTTACAATGATTACAAAAATGGATGTTTAGGAGAATAAAATTGAACACCCTTACAAAATGACAATTGGAACTCCTCTGACAATCAAAGACAAAGAGAAGATCAAATAGTGGTAAGAGGTGAAGGCTGTTGGGGTGCTAATGGACCTTCTTCAACCTTTGGTGCCTATAGATAGGGCATGGTCAAGAAAAACTCCTTAATGTTTATGAACTAGGTAGTGAATTATTTATGTTCGATGAGGAACATCCTGATAAGGTTTTGTAGCTCTTGGTAATCATTCATTCTTTTGGCCAAGTTCTCTACTACTGATCATTGATCTATGAAGTGGATTTGAAGAACTTCAAGCTCAACATTAGCTACTTCTAGATTTTTCTTTGATTCCTTTTGGTGTTTGAACTTTGCCTCATATTGAAGATATGACCTAGAAACTTGTTTTTCTAGCTTTGATCATGGCCTTTTGACGGTCAACATTGCCAAGTTTGCATATCAAAGGTTGTCTAACTTTATGTATTTAGCCATCTTCTTGATCTACAACTCCTTTAGGTAGATTTCAACTTTGTTCTGAGCATCTAATCCATTAAAGATGGGTTTCCATACATTGTCTCTGTTTTGGAGTTGTTGAAGGGCCTTGTTCATCTTCACCTTGGCTAGTTGGATTTCTTTCTCATTGAGTTCCTTAAGAAGCCCAACTTGGTCCTTGTAGTGATTCTTAACCTGTGTAGACTTTAGGACCTCATTATTTAGTGCAACTATCTCAATCGCTATTTTTATGGTGAAGCACATGGATTCCTCCATCAAGAGATTTCAATTTTTAGTAGCCAACCTTCTCAAATCCATGTTTACCTTGGAAAGCTACACCTACTATTATCACATGAATTCCATCATTTGGTTTGTCTGTGTCTCTTCATTTCATAGGCACTAAATGTCCTTGGTCAAGGCTAGATTCTCAATGCAAACCTCTGACAAGTTCTTCTTAGTGTTGTCAGCCATGGCCTTTGATAAGGATGTGTCAAAGACTACCATCTCCTTTATGTTCTTAACCTCTTTATATTTGTTTTGAAGATGTAGAAAAGCTTCATTCCTTGTTACTTCTTGGCTGAGAATGGTGGGATTATCTAATCAAGCTCTTAGATCCACAACCTCAACAACCAACCATTTGTTTTTGGATGTGGCTACCTCGAGTTGGACATTGGGGAATATGAGCTTGCCCTTAGCTTCTAGAATCTCTGATTGGATAGTAGTGATGTTATCTGGGAGATCAAAGATCTCCAGGAATGGTTGCTTGGTACCCACTAGTCAATCCAGCACCTCCTTGTGCTAGGCTGCATTTAGCCTTCCACTTGCTCATGTGAATGTCTACACATCTCAGCAATGTTAGACATGATGGCTACAAGAGCATTCAAGACCTTTACCACATGGTTGGCCACCACCTCTACTATTGTCTTTTATCCATGGTGCTGCATCACCAAGATAGTTGCTTCCTCACCCCCCTCCAAGTGCATTGAAAACACGGTGGCATTCCTAGAGATCTCTAGAAATTGTTGTTATCTTGGGAGGGACATCATCACCTCTAAGATACTTGGATTTGACCTCATAGGTGCCTACATATTTTATGTAAAGAACAATGACATAATCTCCTCCAATTATCTTTTTATTTGAGTTACATCATTCAAATGGCTCAGATTTGGCCCATAGACTAATGGTTTCCTACCACTTGGTCCTTACTACTGTCATTGCAAGAATTGGTTACAAAGTTTCTGCATGTGCTTAATTATAGCATGAGTGTCTAGCATTGTTTCTTACGTTGGTGGTGGTGGTGGATACTCCTCTTCTTACAGCTTGATAGGTGCTTTGTCCTTCATCATCTCCTACCAAGATATGGTAGGAGCATGATGAAGTGAATCATTGGCATAATAGGCTATGCCTCCACTTTTCCATAATTTTTTAATGAGTTATGAAAAGGTGAGTATCCTTCTCCCACACTCATTTTCTTTGAACATTTTTTCAATGTTCTTGAATATAAGCTGTGGAAGGTTGATTGGGAATTTACCACTTAGATCAGCACACACATGGGTAGAGAAGGTTATAATTTCTCTGAACCTCATTATTAGCTTGAGGTGATAGGATGCTATTTTAAAATATTTCCTTTCTACCTTGGTGAGTACATTGTACTCCTTATGGTCCATTCCATATCACCATTGGACCCACTTCTTCTTGACATCTAGGTCCACCTATGTTAAGATCTCTGCCAAGGTTGTCCTAGTATCTAATAACTTGAGGGCCTCTAAGATGACCTCGAACAAATAGTACATACTAATGTCCTTGATATTGACCATGGCATTTGCCTGCCTATTGTTCTAGAATAGGTACATCTCTTCCATGTACCACTTCCCATTGGAAGTGAGGATAGGCCATATGGAAGAGGTTTGTAATTGATTTTTTGCCTTTTTTTGACACCAGGTCTAAGAAGGAACCAAAGTTAAGTTCTGAAGAAATGCACTTCGGATGTCCTTGGAATAAGTTTTCCTTAGGTAGGACTCAACCAAGGTGACTTTTAAGTTTGGTCTAGGCCCAGGCACCTCATCTCACTGTCACTACCAAATTTTAGGTATGGGAATTTGGCAAACTGATTCCACTTTAAGCTCCTCAAGAGATTCTATGGCATGTGTTTTAGCTACTTCTTCTTGGGGTTGTTGTGCTTGTTGGCCCCTTCTTCCTCTTAGTTGTTTATCTCTTGGTTGGGATGGTCCTCAATCTTTTTATCTCTTAGGTCTTGGTGCCATCTATAATCACAACATAACCAAGGATTAGCTTTTATTGTGTAACTTAGAGCATTTTGATACCTTGTCTCTTCAACTAGTTACACTTAGGCTAAGTTTTGATTATGGTAGATTGATTATTTTAATATTATTTTATTTGAGTAGCTACTAGAGTTCATTGGTAAGGTTTAAATTACATGAGTTAGTGATTTGAAATATTATTTTATTAGTTAAACCTTGTGGAAGTTAGAAAAATTTCAAAAAAATTTCTATCAAAAACCTATTGTTTGTGAGCTCCATGACATAAAGCTCACCTTCGATAGCTGTAGGATTGAAGAATGGAGTGATTTAAATAAGAAATTTGGAAGATATAGGTTTGGGAAGGCTCTAGGCTCAGAAAATTACAAAAACTCCTTTGGTGTTTCTAAGAAAATGTGAAAAAATGGCTAAGTATCGATGTGTATCGACATATCTAGCTACATCGATGGGGCTGCATCAACAGAACCAAAAATAAAAAAAAATTTCACATAAAAAATTAAGGAAAAATAAAGACTTTTTGTATAAAATTGAAGTCTAGAGGAAGTTAGAAAAGCCTAGAGTAATTGGAAATGCTTGAAGAGGGCTTAGAATTCGTGGCATTTGGAGATTTTTAAGAGATTAATATGCCAAGGAGGGTAAAAACTAAATGCATTCATGATGGGAAACGTAAGATTTTAAGAGCAGAATGGCTAAGGGATAAGGAGTTTATCCATTCCAACTAGGGAGTATGCAAGTGGTTTCTCCCTATAGCAAGCTCATGACTTTAATTCCCTTGCATGCCCTCAAATCAAGAAGTCTATGGGTCCCAAGCATGATTAATGGTTGTGGACCATTAAATACCAAATCACCAAAGAAGTCATCAAAGAATTTCAAACATTTACTAAATGAACCCATTGAAACATTCATGTAAAGAGGTAGTGAGGTGGTTTATGAAAAGAATTGGTGGATTAGAGAGAGTATGAAGTGGAGTTTCCCATGGTGATCACATGAAGTTCCTTATGGAAGATGTGATTAAGTATGACCTAAGAACTTCCTTGCTTATTATGAATTAAGACCATCCACTTCTAGTAACTTCACATTGATACATTAGACCATCCCACCCACCAAGAAACAAGAACATCCCTAGAGACCACACACCATGCCTAAAGAAGAAGAAAAGAGAAGTAGAAAGTGTATAAGGCCTTAGTTAGAAGGGTGCCTTTAGGCATGTGTAACATGTCTTTCTAGCCCCACAATTAGTGCTTGTAGCCTATTATTGTATCTAAGGGATGTGCTTTGAATTCCCATTATTGTGTTTTTTTTTGTTTTTGTATTTTGATGAATTGTGTTTTTCCTGGCTTTGATATCAAATACTTGATATCATGGTCCAAGAAGTGATGTTAGATATTTGATATCATTGCATGTGTGTCAACCTATAAATATAGCGCTTAGGCACATGGTTTAAGGAAAGTTTTGTCAATAGAGTAGCCAAACTCTTATATTTTCTTTTCTTTAGAATTAGAATATTTTCCAAAGTGCTCATAGTAGGAGCCATTGAGTGTACGAATCTTTATTCAAGAACTGTTGTACTTGGGCACAAAAGTGTGTGTGGTAATAAGGATGAGCTTTCTAATCAAACCTTGCAGCACCTTAGCTAGATTAAATATTTTATTCATGCATTTAATGTTTTATGTAATTTCCTTTAATGCTTCCAACTAATTAAGCTAAAGTAAGCTAACTAGATTAGATAGCAATTAATTAAGCACATAAGTACAATTGCTTCGAGCATGCATATGATTCTTGGTAATCCCATCAACACTTAATGTTTAGTAACCTAGCAACATTATACATGTTCAAGATGTACACGAAAGTGGATCAGATACTATGTTAGGATAGTTAATTATGCAATTAGATTAGTTAAATTGATTATAAATTAAGTTTTAATCTATTTTTAATCATAGAAAAATAAAATATAAAATAATAAAACTCATATGCCTCACTTTGAACTAAATCATACATGACAAAGCTACCACTAGTCCAAGTGGGAAGCTAGCGAAGTATAATCGAGCACAACTATCTAGATACCACAACTAGTCCCATCCATGACATTCAACCAGATCATGCGTGAATGCTTATGAATCGTATGGTTGGACATATGGGTACCTCAACACTCATCATTGGTGCTATTGCCAAGGATGGTGCTAGTTATCTAGATTAGTTATATTATACATGATTGTTGTAAAGGTATTAATGATATATCTTTTAGAAAATATTAATATTTTAAGTCACACATGTTGAAACCATGTCTTCTTCACATAGGACCAGGATTGCATCACATGATGAAGGCACTCATAGGAGAAATGATAGGATCTATACTAAAGAAGATTGGAGTGAAAAACCTCAAGAAGGGGTTTCCTATGCTCATTTAGACCCTTACTACACTCAAAGACTATGTTCAATTGGTGTAGAAAATCCTAAAGGAGATGGAGTAAGTCTTAGAACAAGGAGGGCCTCAAGGCCTAGGACCTTTTCTAAACCTAGACAAGGTAAATCAAAGGACCAAAGGGAGAACTATAAAAGCCATGATGATTCTCCTAGCTCCTCGTCTTCCTCTTCCTCTTCAATGTCTAGTTTTGACAAAGATGAATGTAGGTATAGAGATAGAGCTTCACTAGCGGGTCAAGATAAAGATAGAAATCAAACCCAAGGACAAAATCAAAGACATCAAAATAAGCATAGACAAGATCATTACAATCAAATGCATAGAAATAGAAATTTTCATCACAACATGTCTAATGATAATGAACCCTTGTTGGCCATAAGAGCTTAATGCAAATCATGGAGATAGTTAAGATACCTCACAGGCATTGCAAGGAAAGTCACCTACCTAGGCTTGATATGAATAATATCCCTAAGTTTGTGGGAGGCTATGATTCTAATCCACAACATCATCTATAAGCCTCCCATGATGCTTGTTCCTTATACAACATTGAAAGTGGGTGGCAAAAGCTTATGCTCTTTCCTAGGACACTAATCGATGAAGTTGAAAGTTGGTATAAATCATTGGAACCAAGTTCCATCCACCAGTAGTTCATAATGTTGGAACTTTTCAATGAAAAATACCAAACCTATGTAAGAATATCCAACCTAAGAAAACAAATCCAAGAGTGGAAGTAAGAAAATCATGAACCCTTGGATGTGGCCTTGGATAGATACTATTCACTACTACATATATGTCCTACCCATGATTTCTCTCAAGAAGATCAATTTTTCAACATCATAGATGGACTTTGTAATGAAACAAGAGAGACCCTTAGGATTTATGTTCAAGGTCAATTATATGAATTAAAAGCCCATTAGATATAAAGGCTAATCAGACAAGTGGAAAAAGAAGAAGGAGAGCTATGTAAAAGAGAGAATGTAGAGGAAAATAATTGGGATCCAACTCTTCAAAAGAAGAGGATCCATATCTATGATGAGGAAAAAGAGGTAGCTTTCAATAAGCTTTAAGAAAAGTTGGATAAGATGTTGGAATGAATAAATGAGAAAGTTATAACTTATGTAGAAATCATAGAGGAGAGAGTAAAGTAAAAAAAAATCAAGTGATCACAACCAAAGAAGGAAAAAGAACCAAGAAACAGCTAGGAACACTTATCGACAAAAAGGGAAAATGGTCGCAGAAGAAGAGGCTATAGACTTAACCATAGAAGAAGATGATGGGTACGACATCTACCTATATGACCATCGAAAGGGCTATTACCTTGTCATGTTACATTGACATGAGTATTGGACTTTTGCATTGAATCCAAAGTTCATACAAAAGAAAATGCCTAGGAAATTACCTTACTTACAAGATAAATATAGATAGTCCTACAACCAACCATACTATCCTAGTAGGACTTCTTATTAACCTCAAAACTACTATCAACTGTAGTGGCAAAATCCATAGTCATGGGGAAGGCTATCATCAAACCAACACTACCCTTATTGTTAGCCAAACCCATATGAATATTATATTCAACAACTTGTTTTCTCAACTGGTTCTACTTCCTCTACCTCAAATCACTACTACCACTCTCCCAAATATCATCATCTTGTAATATCTTATATGAGATCACCACCTCACAGCTATCACCCTACATCATGTCCTTAATATTCTCATACTCACATCCACCATATGTCACTGCCAATAACATAGGAAGGTTTGACACCACAACATCAATGAAAGAATGCCACTTGTGCTATGAACATACACAAAAATGATAACACTAGTAGATCTCAACCACAACCTCAAAAACGTCATTTCTTTAGGGTGGTTTCCTCACACAAATACAAAACACGTAGACCTACTATCACATCAAAACTAACACAAGGTCAATCTAGTGCAACACCCTTCCTTATTGGAACAATGTCTTCTAATCATACACAAAAGCCAACAACCATCACCACTTCAACACAAGACATAAATGATAAGCCTATCATTGTGGAGAGATAGAAAAATCCATGCATCACTAATAGTAAAGGATGTAGTTGTGGGAAAAAAAATTCAAAATATTAGCACATCCCACAATAAAGTTCAAGAGCAAGTGTTTGAGCAAAAACCAATCTACATAGTAGCCAGTAAACCAAAAGATACTAAGTGGCTTCAAAATGAGAATATAAAATTGTTTCAAAGATGCATAGATGTAATTTATTTCCATATTAGTTCTATACGTAGGAAAATGGACAAAACAAAGGACTTATACATAGATATCTTACACTTTAATTATACACCAAAATAGGATATTAAACACAGAGACTTTGGAATTTAAATACAAAATAAAGAAGAAGAAGAAAACACATCTAGATCCCCAAAAATGGAAATACCTTCAAGTATAGATGAAGATGCATCTCTAAATGATCCAAATGAGACTATCACCAATGTTAGATGTGCTACCACATAATCAATTAAACTAGTAACAATGATGGATGAGAAACTAGTGGTGTATAACCAAGGGATTGTGCGGTCCATCTCCTGAATGTGTGGCCATAAGATTAGTCATAGAAGATGCTCCATCCTAGTTCAAAAACTAATAAGTATTTCTCAGTTTTTTTTGTTTTACAATTTTTATCATTTTACTATTTCTTCCAAAATTTTCTAATTCTTCATATTTTTTGCATTTCTTAATATTTTTCTTTTCTTTATATTTTTCTCTTTTCTTGAGCCATTCTATTTTTGATTTATGAATGTATTTTATGTTTTTGTTAATAAAATTACCAAGTAATTATGCAAAAGTCAACACCATGTGTTGAGTTTTTGTTCTATGCTATTAAGATGATTGGGTAAGTAGCTGTGTAAAGCAGTGAGACCACCTCATCGATCCCTTTAGTTCTTTGAATAAAAGGTTTTTTTTTTCATGGAAAAAATTTGGTTCTTCTTTCATGAAGCTAAAATTAATCAATGATTGTTGTACCTTGAAGAAACTGGGAATGACCAAGTGGCAATGAAAAAGGGTGTGACCTCAAGGGGACTTGTTGGATTCTCTTCTTGACTTCCTTCGTGTGGTTTATGACTATGCTTAGACTATATCATCACTCCTCTATCAACTAATAATAGGAAGCTATAAGACTTTGCATGGTGTTTCTCCCATTAAAAATACAAAAAAGAAAAAATAATAATAATGAGAATTCAAAGCACACCCCTTAGACACAATAATAAGCTACAAGCATTAGTTATGGGGCTGGAAAGACATGTCACCTATGCCTGAAGATGACCTTCTAACTAAGGCCGTTCCTTCATTGTTCTCTTTTTTTTCTTTTTGGCATGATGGTTATTCTTTGTGCTAGTTGTGGAGTCATGGTGGTAGGTAAGAGGGAACACATCAATGCAAGGTCACTATTCATGGTATGGACTTGGACTAATGGGTATGTTGATATTTTTAATTGCACAAGAACCTATTGTGGACATGGTCAAGTACCTTATATCCTAATCTCTGCAATCCCTTCTCATCTCATTATTCACTTGACTACTACATGCAATTATGAGCCTTTTGGTTTTGTGTAGTATAGTGCAACATCCCAACCACTACAGTTGTGTGTTGTTTGGAATAAAGGCATGATCTACATTTACCTTCTAGGGTGCCCACAGACATCTATAGAAGTGGTTATGTAAGGGAATTATGAAAAGAGCCTACTTTGCGGAGGACCCACTTGTATAACTTTTGTTGATCATGGCTTTGAACTAACCTTCACAGCTTCCAAAACATCATTGACAGTTTCTCTGAATTTATGCATGATTTTGGGACTACTTCTCATCTATTTTATTAATTTCTCCTATCTTTCTATTTCCATTTCCATTAATATTTTTTGACCATCTTTTGAATTAGACCTTTAGTTTCAATTATTTGAAAACTTATGTGCTTCTAGAGTTACACTTATTAGTCATGGGTGTTAGGGATGTCTACTTTGAAACTTTTCTAACATCATATTTTTGAACATTATGGTAACTAATAGTAATTGATCAAAATAATGTGACATATTGATGACTTTAGTTATCTCATAGCCTTGGGCATAGTATTCTATAATCACCTTGTACTTAAATGTAAACTAAGGGATCTGAAAAGGGTTAATTATTACGGAAAAAAATTACCAAAACTAATGTTGATCCTTTGATGACTATAGGTGATGCTCAAAGAAATGCATAAGGAAGAAGGTCTTTTGTGAGGCATAAAAACAAAGCCAAGAGGGGGACAATGGAGGATATGCCCATGGATAAATCGTAGCACATACAAGATAGCAACTCAAACTTTGCATGTTTACTAGATCCATGGGACGATGAGAAGAGATTTTAGTCCATCCTTCAAGAATGTTTTGCATAACCAGAGAAGCATCGACATAACAATCAAGGTTAAAAGTCTACCACCACTAGCAGCAACAAGAAGAATCATCTTTAGTGGATTTTTTAAGACCTATGCAAATTTTGTAATTTTCAATGTCTATCTAGTCTTTTGGTTACTTTTTATTTTGTATACATCCAGTCAAATAAAATTTTGTAATGAAGCACTCCAAGTCAGTTAGTAGTTAGCATCAATTAATAATCCCATACCTTCCCAATGTTTTGTAAGAGACTTGCTCCTCCTATTAATCACTCAAGGACAAGTTTTCATTCAATCATGGGGGTATGTTGAACTATGTTTTTCATATATTTGATATCAAATACTCGATATCAAGGCCCAGGAAGTGATGTTGACTATCCAATATCGTGGCATGTATGCCAGCCAATAAATATAGTGCTTGGACACATGGTTTGGGGATAGTTTTATCAATAGAGTAGCTGTAATCTTGTAGTTTTTTTTCTCTAGAGTTAGAATATTTTCCAAAGTGCTTGCAACAAAAGCCATTGGGTGTACGAATCTTTATTTGAGAACTATTATACCTAAGCATGGTAGTGTGTGAGCCAATAAAGATGAGCTTTCACTTAAATATTTTATTCATACATTTAATGTTTTATGAAATTTCCTTTAATGCTTCCAAGTAATTAAGCTAATTAGATTAAATAATAATTAATTAAGCACATAAGTATGATTGCTTCAAGCATGCATATTTCTCTTGGTAATCCTAGCAACACTTAACATTTGGTAACCCAACAACATTATATGTGTTCAGGATGTGCACAGAAAGTGGGATCGAATACTTATGTTAAGGTAGTTAATTATTAATTAGCAATTAGATTAGTTGAATTAATTATAAATTAAGTTTCAACCTATTTTTAATTATAGACAAATAAAATATAAGATAATAAAAATCATATGTTTCACTTTGGACTAAATCATATATAATGAAGCTACCACTAGTCCAAGTGGGAAGATAGCGAATTGTGATCAAGGCATAACAATCTAGATGCCACAACTAGTTCCATCCACAGAATTTGACTAGATCATTTGTGAACACTTTGAATCGTATGGTTGAACGTAGGGGATACCCTGCTACTCATCATATTTTTTTCAAGTAGGAACCACACCATGCAAAGAATTTGTTTCCTATTTATTGGTCGATGGTAGAATGGTGAGAAGTCCATGGAAATACTCATGTAACTTAGATGGTAGGAAAGTGTAAATGCGACAAATTCCTTTGAAGTCACACCCTTGTCAATCCACTTAATTCATTCCAAGTTTGGAAAATACAAAGATCACCAATTCGTTATAAGTTTCTATTAATAAGGAATCACATGTTTCCAAAATAAGAAAACACCATAGAGTTTTATGGAGTGGTGAATGACGTGGACTCATTGCTTGTTAACATGAAAAGAATCAATGTCCCATTGGTAAATGTCAAAATTCTAAAATGAAATCCAACTTTTGCAATCAAAGTATCAATGAATTTTGAAACCATCATCAATTAGCAACTGTTGTTAGCACCAAAGTCCTAATGGAAATAAAGAAAAATGAAGAAACATAAGAAGAATTCAAAATAAAGTAAACTAAATAAAAATATAAAACAAATTGCAAATTACCTAAGAAAATGAAAAACATACTAAATATAGTATAAAAAAAGTTAAAAATTGAGGAGCCATTTTGTAAAATCTCAGCATGGATGGCCATCTCTCCCATGACTAAGTTGGAAGGGTGAGATCTAAAAGATTAAGTATGCAAGCCAATTAGGTGGTTCAAGGAAACTCTTGCATTGTTGGGTGTTTAACCAGAAATATTTTATGTGGGCTATTAGGATGGTATATTTTCATGGCCTTGGATGGAAAGGTGTTATAATTAATGTAAGGTCCCTTCCATAACATTTGAAATTCTATGAATTGAGGCACATGCATGCGGTTCTAGCAAGGTACCTTATTATGTTGTTGAAGCTTTACCTTCCTAATCCTAGGATCATAATGTTGTGTAGTATGTGCCTTGTGCACTTCATTTATTAAATGTGTTTTGTTAGAAGAAATTAGTGCATGTGGCACACCAAACCTATTTATTACACTTGGTGGTACAAACTAGGCCACTGTAGATGATGAATAGTTGATGACGACTATAGCTTTTGCCATATTCATATGGTCGTCAAAAACCAACAACAATTAAGCCATGATTTCTATACCAAAACTTGTGAGGCTCTTGACTAGTTCCATGCATATTATTGGTTTAGCCTCTCTTTCAAATGCTAGCCACTAAGTACCTTCCTATGTAGTGGCTACTGTGTATAGGCACCTTTGAATTTTTGTAAAATTTGCACATTGATTGCATGTCGGAGGTGATATGCTCTTTATAGTCCATAATTTTTGCATGTAATGGTACTCTATGTCACTATACGTAATGCATGGAACTTTCTTATTCTCAATCTGACCAAATTTATTCTCCTTGAAAATCTCTAAGGAGGGATCTCTTATCCCCAACCATGCATTAATAGTACTTAGTCATGCTCTTCTCATGATAATAGGGAAGTCTCCTTTGTTATTCTCCACATTGATTACGAAGATATTGATAGGATATGACCATCCACAAATAGTGGTCACAATGTCCTCAACCAATTCCAAAGGAACAATGATGGATTAGTCTACCAGTTCTAACAAAATATTGCTCTCTTTTAAAGGAGGTAGGTTTCAAGCTTTGTGCATCTCTTATGAAATCAAATTAACTCTAGAGCCTAAGTTTAGAAGAGCTTTATATGATTCATTTTTATAAATCTAAAAATAAATAAGGGGACTCCTAGGATCAGATCTCTTCCTGG
The DNA here is from genome assembly GCA_015680685.1 of Gnetum montanum. Taxonomy (NCBI): domain Eukaryota; kingdom Viridiplantae; phylum Streptophyta; class Gnetopsida; order Gnetales; family Gnetaceae; genus Gnetum; species Gnetum montanum. The sequence continues at coordinate 516,505 of MNCI01008528.1, forward strand.
GAAGATGGTTGATGTTAATCTAATTAATGCTTGCATGGATCATCATGATGATGTGCAATTTGGAAGTGTTTTGGTTTGAAGGATGCTTGACAAGTATTACAAACGAGGTAGAAGTAGGGTTCACAACCATCGATGTTTGTGAGGGATTTGTGGGGATTTTGGTATTAAATAATGGTTTCTTGATAGGCCTAGCATCAGAACCACTAGAATGAGGAGCTAGTTGTACATTCATGGTCCTCATAACATGTCTCTATTGTGGATGTGTTGGGATCTCATTCTACATGGATGGAGTAAGTGGAAGAGGAGTAAAAGGTGGAGGTGTAGGAGTGGAAGAGTAAGGAGGGAAAAAGTAAGGAAATGGGGACTCCCCCTTTAGTGATGGTGCTTTGTAATATTCAAGACGATAGTAGTGGTGTTGGAAGGAAGCATAACTACAAGAGTCATGTGGATAAATGGGTTGTTGAATATAGTACCCATAAGAATCAAGTTAACAGTAAGGAGACTGCTACCTTGGAGGTGGCTTCCCTAGGTGTTTCCACTGTTGATATTGATCATGAGTTTGTGGTGGCACTCCACTTGGATAGTAAGTTTTGAAGTGGAATTACTACCGATAGTTGCCTTATGGATAAGGCAACATTCTAGGTGCTTGATATTTTGCCAGTTTGGGATTTAGAGCATACGTTCCAAATTCTTGTAAGTGTGACACAATATGAAACCATCCCTTGGGATGTTCATATTTTCATAGGTCACATCCATCATCATCTATCTCAGAATCTACAACCTCCTCCACTACTACAACCTTGCCCTTAACCTTATAATGGTCACATTTAGCCTTCTTTTTCATCCTTCTATCATGACCACTATGTCCTTAATCTCTACTCTCTTCTGTAATTTTTAGAGTAGTCTAAAATTTTATGTCTAAGGACCTCCATATCTTATCAACCTTAGTCAATATTTTAGAGATAAAATTTTGTATCGATAAGGTTTTCCTTTGCACCACCTCATCAAGTAGTGCCTACTCCTCATTATTACAAAAATAGACCTTCCTCTTGCAAAGAGAGGGATCCTTGTTATACTCTTTTATACTTTCTTATTTTTTTAGATCATCCTCTTCCTTTGTTACCATCTCGATGAACCTTTGCATTTGATGGACCCTTAGCTTTGATAGTCTCCCTTTGTCATAGATACCAAGAGTTCTCCTTGTTTTAGTTTGAAGTTCATCTATGATGTGGTGTAGCTAATTCCTTTGAGAATAGGCATGGCCTCAACATTGATGCAACAAGGAGTAGTACCTACCCATAGCGACCTCTAAGGATTCATGAGTTCCCTACTTCCATTATTGGATTTGCCTTCTCAAGTTGGACACTTTGGAGTATGTTTGATACTTGTCATTAAATAGTTTAAGCATTGTACCTCATCTTAGAATAGATTTTAGTTCTAAGGATTGGTACCAACTTTTAGCTATCATTTTCTATGTTCTACAAGGTGTAGGCATTGTGAAAGGCTTGCAAGTGATTTTCTAGATCTAAATTGTACCCTCATTTAAATTAGGGAATATTGTTCATATCTAATCATTTGATTTGGTTGTCCTTCATGTGCCCAGTTGGTATCCTTATAGCCTCTACAATGTTTAGCATGTTCTTGGTTTCTAGTAGGGGCTCATCACAGTCATAGTAATCTTGGTGACCCCTATTGTGGTGATGATGTCTATGATGAGTTCCTCTAGCCCTTATTTCTTTGTCTTGATCATCTCCCCACTACTCATGCCCATGGTCTTTATTATTATGGTGGGATCTATGATCATCTCGAGCTTGCCATTCACCTACATCATGGTTCTTATCACCTCTACTAATTTGATTGGAGTTGAAGGAGGAAGATGATGAGGATGAAGAAGGCAAATAGGAAGGCGAGCCAACACCAGAGTGATGCCTACTACTTCATCTTCTTTGTTTCTTACCCCCTCCATCATGTTTATCCATGTCTTGGTGCTTGTCCTTGTTCTACCATTGGTTTCCCCCTTTTGAGACCCTTTGATCTTGGGATCCATTCTTCCTAGAACAAGGGTTGTTCACAATGGACTGAAATCGCTAGGTAAGGATCTCCTCATCAAAGAGAGGAGGAGAATCTTTGTATTTAGAAGTCCCTAAAAAGAAGTCCTCTCCTTCTTTATGTGTTTGCAAGAACAAGTGGGTAGGACCTCATTTGCCTTTTGAGGCCTCATATCAAGCTTCCATTTACTAATCTTGAGCATCATAGAACTTAGAAGGGGGGATGAATAAGTTTACCTAATAAAAAATTCTTCAACACAAAGCACACACCAAATCTACGTGGTTCTCCAACTTGGGTACTACACACTTGGAGGGTAGATCACTTACACACTTTCAAACTTTATTTCTTTCAAAATGTGGTATGAAGGGTACCATACCCTATATAAGCTTTAAGCTCTTCTCTAGAGTGATTTGTCACTATGAACCCACTCAACCTTGCAAAGTACCAACAAGCTTAAAATGTGGTTTCTAGGATCCCACAACCTTTACAACTTGATCTCCACTTCGGAGTGTTGTGATGTTGCACCAACGACTCAATCTCGTAGGATCTCAACAAGCTCAAGGATGATGCCTTCTCACAAGAAGAACATGTACCCCAATAGGGCAACTAGAAAGAGAAACAAAAATTACAAGGAAAAGATGAAACTAATTTTTTGGTCCTTGTATTTTGAGGTACAAAAAAATTGATCACATATAATAGTACAATGAAGTACACAAAAACAGTAGAACAAAGTACATAATGATTGTTTAATGTTAACACTTTCTTGCACACAAAACTTGCACATTCTCCAAGAGAATGAAGTCTTCTTATAGCCTTGATGGTTTCAAAATCACCTCATAATTCATGCAATAGCTATCTAATGATCATTGGAGATGTCTTCTTTGAGATTAGGATGTCTCTCTACATCAGATATTCATTCAAGGGAGATGTCTCTTCTTCATGGGGGATGTCTTCTTCATGAAGTAAACGTCTACTATTTCTAAGAGATGTTTTCTTCTAAGAAACCTTCAACTTGAGCAAGACATATTCATCATCAAGGAGACATCTTCTCTTGATATTAGACATCTACCATTTCTACAAGACGTCTTCTCGAGTTCTTCTACACTTTAGCCAAGATGTCTTCTGCTTCTTAGAGATGTCTTCTCAGCTTTTGGGCTTTGCTTCCCAAAGCTTCTTTTTGTTGATTTTTCTCAACCCTGATTCTTGAAGCATCTTCATTTTTCTATAACCTCCATTCTTAATCTTACTCCCAATTTCTTTATGAAGACATTTGTAGTCCTTACTTTGACATCTTGTTGTAGCTCTCGTTCCTTGAGTCTTCTTTCAAGTTCAGCAGGTCCTTCTAGTATTTACTTTGACATATTTTTGTTGATGTCATCTCTTGAATTCTCGATTAGTTTATGTTTTTTTCTCACAAATACAAAAACCACACAAACATCCTTGTTCTTCATTTTTCTTAAGGTTTTAACATACCAAAAGGTTAACAATCTTCCCCTCTTTGGTGATGTACAAAACATAATAAAATGGGCTAGTAGTCTCCAGAAGGAACCAATACATATAATCCTGATAACATTAGTCCTTCAAACATCATAATACTATATCAACCATGTAAAATCAACCTAAATCTCCCCCTTTATGGAAATCATCAAAAAGGAGTAAATATAGAGTTGCAAACAACCATATGAAAGACATACGAGTTAGTATGCTATAGATATAAACAAGATTGCCAACAAAGAACAAGCAATTAAAAAGTGCACATCACATAGCATTGATTATAGGACTAATGATGTTAAACCAAATAAGTGCTACCCCTTATCTTATCACATGGAAGATTACAAACCTTATAGTTGATATCCAAAGATAAAATTTTAGCATTGAAGGTCATACAACCTATCTCTGAGTTAATAAGCCATTAGTATGCTTATAGTTTTATCCAATAATATCCTCCTTTTAAAAAGATATGATAAAGCATAACAATTTTGGGTATGTAAAACATGCATATTCAACTTTTAAGACAAGCAAGATATCTTATTATATCAAAAGATCAAATAATGACAACCAATCATCTTTTTACCAAAAAATAGAAATTAATATATGACACACACACACACACACACACAAACACACACACCCCTCATGTCTTATCCAAAGAGATCATGAATACTTGCTTCAATTCCAATCTTCCATTGAACACAATGATCTCTTACTCAATTCATGTATGCAATAAGGGCCTTTGGGACTAAAAATGATATAGTCAGACGAATAAGCTCATCTTTCTCATTTTTAGTTGAGGATGTTGGAGTGGAAAGTGTTGTTGCAAGAGTGCCTTTTGGTAGAAGTCTCAAAAGACTCCCAATATACTAGTGGCCTCTAATAATTGATGATAAGGTACAGACTTCCCCTATAAATATGTAGGTTCTAATGCATCTTTTGAACTCTTTTGGATCAAATTGATCAAACTACTATCCCTACAAAGAAATGTTAACATCAAGTGTGAAGACTATAGCCTCCAATAAATAGTATTGATAGTTCCTCATGAAAAGTTCCTTCAGAGTATTCATGATTCAATATTTTTACCAAAAATACCAATTCAATAGCCTAAATATTAAAAAATAAATGAGCTTTCATATTATAGGAAAGCATAAAAAAAACTAAAACGTTCATCACAAGGCTTTTAGCCCATGAACTACATGCAAGGATTTAAGGTTATTTGAAAACAAGATAAGAACCCAAAAGATGATTTTACAGTAAACACATTACAAGTACCAAACCACAAAATTTCATAAGACCAATTGCATCATGCTCATATCTACATAAAAGATATCTTAATCAATTATTCCAATAGTACCAAAATTTCTTCTCTTATAAGAGCTAATTTAGAATTAATAGCCCATAAGTAAAGTAAGCACAAAAAAATTTAGAATTTTCAAACTAAATACTAATACAAAATTTATTAAGCAAGGAGATGGAAACTTACCTTGACTTACCTTACTTGCAATTGAGAGGAAGAAGACTAATGAAGTTTGAGATGAGGTCCTCTATCATAGAATACCTCCTTACCTTTTGGCTCTTTCTGATCATCTCTTTACTTATTATGAAAGATTGTCTAGGTTCTCCTTGATTGAAATATTTTTGGTAACCTTCTATGTCATCCATTGTTTCGAAGATTTTTCCAATTTCTGAATCATCTTTGTTTCTAGTTGTTGCTTCTTGCAAAACATTCTTACAAGGAACTTTTGGACAAGACCAAGCACTAATCTTCTTTTGATCAACATGAAAATAATCAAAGTTTTATTTACTTCCATAATTTTTACAAACAAATAAAGTATTCCCCTCATGAATGAGGTAACTAAACTTGACTTTGTTTGATCTTGTACCCTCCTATGAGACTTTTTGTAAATCTTCAATTCTAGACTATTTTTCATGATCGTTTTCTTGAAAATCTCTACAATCCTTATTTAAAGTGGTTAGTTGTTGAATCTCAGCCTTCATGTATGAGATTTCTCCTCTTACTTCGGCATGAATTGCATCAAGCCTTGTATTCAAAAATTTCTTTAGCTTCCTAAGTAAATAATGTAGAATAAGAATTTCTCATAATTCACTATACTTTGCAACTTGGTTCAGTTGCATGTAGTGAATTTTCATTTGTAAGAGCCATGCATATGAGCTAATAATCTTTGGTAGAGTCATATACTTCTTCATCACTCTAGTCACAATCATCCCAACTTATATAGAAGTTAGCATTTTTCAACTTATCATCATCTTTGTCCTTTTGATGCCATCTTCTATTGCTAGGACATTCAGAGGCCACATGGCCTCTTCCACCACATACCCAACATTCTATAGAGGAAAAAGCAAAATTAGAATTGAATTTTTTTTACTTATTTCTTACCTCTTTATTTTTTGAAGTGCTTGTCCATTTTTTCCATTAGTCTTTGCATCCCTCTAGAGAGAAGAGCTATCTCCTCTTCACTACTCACATCTTACTTAGTAGGTTCCTTTTTCTTAGCAACTGATCTTAGAGCAATGGGCTTTTCTTGTAATGCCCCTTGCTTATGAGATTCATTTCATAAGCAATGAGAGTACTTTAAAGCTCTTCAAATTTAATTTTTAAAAAATCCCTAATTTCTTCCATTGTAGTCACTTTTGGTTATAAAGTCCTAATCATTTTTATAATAACATCACTTTCAAAAAATTCTTTACCAGTACCTTTGATGGCTACAACAAGATCATTTGCTCTATAGAAGTAATCTTTTATTTTATCACCTTCTCTCATTTTGAGCTTATCATACTCACTTTGTAAAACTAATAATTTAGACTATTTGGCAATTGAGGTTCCTTCATATGTAGCCTTTAAAGTTTCCCAAATTTCTTTGGCCTTTTCACAACTAGCTACTCTATTAAATTTAGATTTATTCAAATCACAGTACAAAAATTTTTTTTGTTTTAAATCAAACATAAACTTATCTCTTTCTTCTTGGGTTCATTTGTTCTAGGGCTTGATGGCTCATGTTGTGTTGTTAACATGTGGTGTGTAGCCTTCAAGGATGGATTCCCAAACTTCAAACTCCATTAATTCAAAGAAGCCTTGCATCCTAGCTTTCCAATATATGAAGTCAAATCCATTGAACATGGATGACTTTGTGTAAGATGTCCCCTCCATTGTTCACTCTTGGAAGTTGATGTAGAAGTAAGAGTACTAGGCTCTTATACCATTTGAGGATCATATAACTTAGAAGGGGGCGGTGAATAAGTTCTCCTAATAAAAAATTCTTCAACATAAAGCACACACCAAATTTATGTCATTTTCCAACTTGGCTACTCCACACTTAGAGTGTAGATCACTTGTACACCTCCAAAATTTTTTTCTCTCAAAATGTGATTTGAAGGGTACCACACCTTGTACAAGCTCTAAACTCCACTTCGAAGTGATTCATCATTGTGAATCCACTTAACCCTATAAGGTTCCAACAAGCTTAGAATGTGGTTTCCAAGATCCCATAACATTTATAACTTAAGCTTCACTCTAAAGTGTTGTGATGTTGCACCAACCATTCAATCTCACAAGATCCCAACAAGCTCAAGGATGATGCCTTCTTGCAAGAATTACATCTAGCCCAATGGGGCAACTAGAAAGAGAAAAAAAAATTACGGGAAAGGATGCAACTTATTTGCTAGTCCTTATACTTTAAGGTACAACATAATTGATCACTTACAATAGTAGAATAGATAGTACAATGAAGTACACAAAAATAATAGGACAAAGTACAAAATGATTGTTTGATGTTAACCCTTGCTTGCAGACAAAACTTTCACATTTCCCACAAGAATGATGTCCTTTTGTAGCCTTGATGTTTCTATAATCACCTCAGAATTCATGCAATGGCTATCTAATAGTCATTGAAGACGTCTTCTTCAAGATTGGGACATCTCCTTACATCAAACCTCCATTCAGGGGAGACATCTCTTTACATCAGGCCTCCACTCAGGGGAGATGTTTCTTATTTATGGGAGACCTCTTCATGGAGACATCTTCTTCACAAAGTAGATATCTACTATTTCTAAGATATGTCTTCTATTAATAGTAGACATCTACTAATTCTGCAAGATGTATTCTTTGGTTCTTTTGCACTTTGGCCAAGACATCTTTTGCTTCTTGGAGACATCTTCTTAACTTTTGGGCTTTGCTTCCTAAAGATTCCTTTCATTGATTTGGCTCAACCTTGATTCTTCAAACATCTTTATTTCATTGTAATATGCATTCTTGCTCTTGCTCCCAATTTCTTTATGAAGACCTTTGTAGTCCTTACTTTGACATATTGTTATAGCTGTTGTTCCTTAGTCTTCTTTCATGTCTGGCAAGTCCTTATGATCTCCAATTTGACATCTCTTTGTATATGTCATCTCTTGATTCTTCATTAGTCCATGTTATTGTCCTAAAAACATAGTAACCACACAAACATCCTTATTATCCATTTTCGTTAAGGTTTTGACATACCAAAATGTGAACAAATCTTTCTTTTTCTATGCCTCTGTGGGATGATAATCCCAATAGGCATGATCTTGCACTTCATACCCTAAGTTAAGTCTTGCAATGCCTAGCATGATAAGATTGTTCAATAGCATTGTAGGAACAGATTGGTTGAGAGGCAAGATAATGTTGCCTTCCATGTCTCTCCACCATAGCTACTCATCTTAATGTAGGATGAAGATGAAGTTTGGAGTATAGTCTTCCTAATGAGTGTATACCACATTAAATTGTTGGGATAGGTGCATCCTATAGCCTTTCTATCTTTTTTAATTGGGATTGTCCACAAATGATGGTGGAGAATCTTCCCTGTGAGAGGAAGCCATATCAGTGATTGAGAAAAATGATGTGCTTTTATTATTTTCTTTGTTACTAATGATGTTAGTGTTAAGTTTCTTTTATAATGTCTATAATTGATTTCACTATCTCCTCTAGGTAGTGCACTTAGCTAACTAAAGTCCCCGACAACAATGCCGATGATGAGCAGCAAAGTAGACCCTATGCCCAATCATACGAATCACAAAAATTCACTAGTGACATGATTAATTTCCATGGCCTTTTGCTCTCTAAATGCAAATAGTAAAGATACTGATCTATAGGCATGATCGTTGTCTTCCTTGCTACACTTGTGTAAGCACAAGCGTATGGTTAAGTAGAGCTAAGGCACATGCTTTGTATTAATTTTATAGTTTTATCTAATTCTCCTAAGCATGAAAAAAGTAATAGATTAATAATTAATCTAAGTAACTAGTTACTGTCTTATCCTACTTCCTAGCATAAGTATCTAATCCCATCTTTTGTACACATCCTAAACATGTTGTAATGCTACTCGCTTACCAAGTGATTGCATTGTTGGGTTACCAAGCATTAAGGTTATGCTTGAGGTGGTCATACTTATGTGTATCAATTAAGTCCATTAATTAAAAACATGGAAGTAAAGTGCATCAATAGTAAATTGCATAAAAGTAAACATTAATCTAATTCCAAGTGTGCAAGGTATATCAAGAATCTTATCTTGTTTGCTATCACATTAATGTGTCCAGGTATATTGGTGCTGGAATAATGATTCGTACAATCCTTAGCTCCTACTGTAGCACTTAGAAAATATTCTAACTTCTGTGAGAAGAAACTGCAAGAACTTCTTATGAGTGGTGAGGTACCCCTACACTCAACCATACGAATATGAGCATCTCACGTGCGATTCGGTCNAAAGTTTGTCTTTATTGCCGTACACAAATGTGTGCTCAGGTACAATTTGCTCGAATAAAGATCTGTTCACTTTGAGACTCCTACTGCAAGCACATGAAAATTATTCTAACTCTGGAATGGTAAAACTACTATAGTTTGGCTAAGAGACTAATTCTAGATGCCTAAAACATGGAAAGCTACCTCTTATTTATAGGCATTGCTGCGAGCTACGATATCGTGTACGTGATATCGTAGGGGCAGATGCGATATCGCGGCTCATCATACCCCCATGAATGAATGAAAACTCATCCTTGAGTTCCTTACAAAATATTGGGAAGGTATGGGATTATTGACTTGAATGACACTAATGGTGAATGGGGTGACATGTGAACGGATCATCATTACAACACATGAAAAAATTAGTGTTCATGACAAAAAGAGTGAACACGATACACACTTAACATCTAGCCTTATTTGGCAGTTGAGAGAGAAGAGAGAGAGAGAGAGAAAAGAAGAAGTTTGTTGCTGCCAATGCTGAGATTGTGCCTTTGTTGTTCATCCATAAGCACGCCATCAATCTTGTTCCTTGCATAATTGCTTCCGTACCAGTCCATTCCAAGTATTCTCTCCAGATCCAATTCGCTGTGATATGATTAGCATTTTCACACACAACACAATCTTATATTAGCAAGGATAAATGAATCACAATGCAGTTGATACCTCACTTCAGTGTACAGTCCATTGGCTGAGTTATGATATGGTTGATGCAGATTTTGGAGATATAACACTGGTGACTAGCCAAGGTCTAGGGGTTAAGAGAAAATCAAAAAAATTGGATCAGGATCCCCATGACTGAGAGTGAACCTCCAGTAGCGAGAGAATGGAAAAAGAGAAGGAATGAGAAAGATGGAGAAAAAGAAATAATGGCAACATCGATAAAATGGATGTTAAAGATGGGGTTGAACAAAATAAATGCTGATTGTGAAAATGTTTAAAGAAAATAAATTAACTAATGCCCCCAATAGGAATGCCAGTGGGTCCTCCCCAAAGCAGGCTCATGCCCTTAATGCCTTGACAATCCCACATTCAAAGGGTCTGTAGACTCTAGAAATGTCATTGGGAAGCAAGAGTTAAGGTCTTAACCACAAAAATTTACCAAAAAGAAAATAATTCATCAACCAAAATATGGGCTATTGATACAATCGACAATGAGGTGCAAAATGAGGAAAGAGGGATGGAAGAAGAGAATGGAATGGAGTCTCAAGAGCAAGGTGGTGTACAACCCCTTGTGTGTTAATGGTTAATGTGACTTAGTAGATCTTATTCCAAATATAACCTCAAACAATTCACATCAAGTGACTTCGCATTAATACATTTGGCTAATCCATCCTCTTGAAGTAACATGAATGCCTTTGTCACAGAGTCATCACCATTCTAAAAAAATGAAAAGGGAGAAAATAGGAAGCAAGGAAGGTCCTTAGTTAGAGGGAACATGTTTTGTTAGTTCCATAACCAGTGCTTGTAGCCCAGATAATTATTTCATCTAAGGGGTGTGCTTTGAATTCTAACTATTTTTTTTTTTTGCATGAGAACCACACCATGCAAAGACTTATTATTTTTATTAGATTAGCTTCCCGATAATGGAGCGACATCAGAATGGTAAGGAAAACTCAAGAAGAAAACATCCAAGCACTTAAGAGAATGGCTAGTACAAATGCATCAAATCCCCTTGAAGTCACACCCTTTTCAATCCTTGAGTCCTTCCTTAGTCTGAGAAATGCCCAGTCACCAATTCGTTGATAGTTCTTATTATTTAAGAAAAGGGACTATACACTTCCAAGCCAAGAGAGACCATAGAAATTCATGGATGTATGGATGATGTGGACTCATTGCCTATTATATCAAAAGAACCATACCACAATATCAACATTATAACTCAAAGGTAAAAACCAAACATTAGCAATTAATGGAATACAGTTCATACCACCATCAAGAGCACTTATTAGGTGATGAATCAAATGAAATGAACAAACACACAAAGAAATAAAAGAGTATAAACGATGTTGCAAAACAAAAACAAGAAAAGTTAAATAAATTTGTAAGACAAAAATTTGTAAAAAAAAACTTAAAAAGGAACTAAGGGCCTTGATTGATTAGCATAGGTGGCCATCTCCCCCATGACTAAGTTGAAAGGAGGAGATCTGAAATAATGAGCGAGGTCATCCTATCTCCGATGTAATATGTGCATTGACTGTTCTAGATTCATGGTAAGGTTTGGTTGGTTGCACATCGACTAGTATTCTCCTATTGGAGTATTTGTTTGAATTTTTTAGGAGTTTCCAACTTCCCCCAATTGATGTTTTCAGGTTAAGGGTTGGAAGTTGGTGACACTCTTGTTCTAGTGCATCTATTCCTTCTAAGTGGGTGCAAGTTGTTCCCCCAGTTAGTTTCATGCACGTTGATGAGTTTCTATCTTGATTAGCTGTCAACCACTGGGTGTTCTCTTGTTGTGTGGTTACTATATACAAGCACTTGTGTATGTTAATTTCTTGGGCACACTGGTTGCATGCAGGCAATGTTGAACATTCCTGTACCCAATCACCCCCTGTATCACTGTATGTGATGCATGAAACTTTCTTCTTCTCCATCTTCCCAAAAATGTTTTCCTTAGATATTTCTAGGGAAGGATCGCAGATTCCTAGGCATGTGTTTATGGTAGTTAGCCATGCTCTTCCCATTATTATTGGGAAGTCCCCCTTACCATTTTTTACTTGTATCACTAGGAAATCAGCTGGGTATGACCACCCACACACAATGGTAACAATGTCCTCCACCAGTCCCAAGGGAATAGTGATGGACTGGTCAGCCAGCTCTAAGAGAATATTGCTCTTCTTTAGTGGAGGCAGGTTCCAAGCTTTATATATCTCTTGTGATATTAAGTTGACTTCAGAACCTAAGTTCAGAAGAGCTTCATATGGTTCATTCCCAGTGACTTGGAGACAGATTAAAGGACTTCTGGGGTTTGCGAATTTCCTGGGAAGGTGGTCCTCCTTAATCCAGTCATTGACGGTATGTGTTAACATAACCATATGCGTTGAGCTCTGTTTTTGATTCGAAGGGGGCTTTGAAGCATTATTTGATGGAGAAGCGTTCGAAGGCTCAACCACTTGTGGTTTTGAGAGCTTGTTTGGACTGTTGGTTTTGAAGAAAGGTCTTCTCTTTGTGTAGTTTTCAGAACCAACAATGGGTTAAAGGTTTATAGCTCTCATAGCATTGCCTTGCTGCGGTTGAGTGGGGAGTTCCCCTTGCATTGCTGGAGCAGGTGGTAATGGAGCTATCAGTGTGAGAGTTGCAAATGGATTTGGAGGATGGTATGTATGTGGTTGTCTCCTCTAGGAGAAGGATTTCTATAATACTCCCGAGCTTGGTAGTGATGTTGTGGTGTCATGTAACCAACAGAGTCATGTGAAGAGATTGGCTACTGCACGTAGTAGCCATATGGCTCTGGTTGCTAGTAAGGGTATTGTTCCCTTAGCAGTGGCATCCCCCATGACTATGGGTATTGCCACTGATGGTGTTGCTCCATAGGTTGTGGTGGAGTTCCACTTGGGTAATACGTTAAAGGTTGGTGGAACTGCCTTGGGTTACCTTGGGGATAAGGTAATCGTTGGGGTGCTTGCTATTTGTTGAGTCATGGGTTAAGTGCATACACCCTAGACTCTTGCATGTGTGAGATTACTGGGAAACATCCCTTAGGATGGTTGTATTGGCATATCTCACATCCACCATCATTGTCTGTATCGGAATCCACAACCTCTTCGGTGATGGCCATTTTACCCTTACCTTTGTTACATGCATTATTCAAATCCCTATTCTTCTTTTTTTCATAGTCACTACCTTGCTCCTTAGACTCCTCTACAATTTTGAGAACAGTTTCAAATCTACTATCTAAGGAGTCCCACATTTGGTTTACCTTCGCTGACACTTCTGTTGTTAATTTTTGGAGCAGCAAGGTTTTCCTATTACCATCTCTTCGAGTGGTGACTCTTCCTCCTCCTCATAGAATCTTACTCCCCTTTTTTGGAGTGAAGGATCACAGTTGTACTCTTCCACACTTTCTCTCTTATGTAGCTCCCCCTCTTCCTTAGCTACTTGCTCCAAAAATCTATGAACTTGATGGAACCTAAGCTCTGATAATCTCCCTTGGGCATATTTTCCAAGGGTTCTCCTGGTTTCATGCCTAAGTCCATCTACGATATGGTGTAGTTGATCTTACTGCAAGTAATCATGGCCCGGGCAACAATGTAGTAGTGCATAATATCGGCCCATGGCAGCATCCAAGGGTTCATGAGTTCCCTGCTTCCATCCTTGGATTTGCTTTCGCAGGTTGGACACCCAGGAGTACGTTTGATACTTATCATTAAACAGTTCTAGCATCGTAATCCACCTTTGAATGGATTTCGGTTCTAAGGACCGGTACTAGCTTTCCGCTTCTTTTATTAGTGTCCTTGGGAACAACTTTAATTTTTTCCATTCATTCTCAATGTTCTGCAAGGTACATGCATTGTGAAATTCTTGTAAGTGGTTCTGAGGATCAGCATTGTATCCCCCCTCAAATCGTATGATATTATTCATGTCTAATCTCTTAATCCTGCTATCTTTTTGGTGCCTTTTAGGAATTCTTACAACCTTCGTGATGTCTAACATGCTTCGGGTTGCAAGTAGGGGGTTCTTCATGGTCATTTCTTTCATAGCGTCTGTGATGTCTACGCAGTTCCCTGCTTTCCCTTGTTCCATGTCATGATTCTCTAGTGTGCCCTCGTCCTCACTCTCAACTCTTTCGTCGAGGTTTCTCACTCTGTTTATCCTTATCCTCATGGTTAGGCTCCTTATGACTGCGTCCTAATACTAACGGAGAGGGTGAATGTAATGAGAAAGATGAAGAGGAAGGAGAACCATCACCATGATGATGTTTCCTACCTTCTCTTCAATGGTCCTAGCCTCGATCATGATGACGATCAAAATGCTCACCCTTATCATGTGTTCATGTTCCCTCATTGAACACTTGGTGTTCATGGGGATCAGAACCAAGATTGTAAATCATGGAGTGAAGGTTTTGATACACCACCTTCTCACTATCATTAGGAGGGGGGACCTCTTTTTGTGGGGAACCTATTGAAATAGGTTCACCACCCTCAATTTCGCTTAAGATTGGTGTGGTAACTCTCTTGTCGCAAGTCCCATTGACATTGCACTTCTGTGGGATGGTAGTCCCTTGTGTCATAATCACATGCAACATACTCTGCGTACAATTATGACATGTCTATTTGTGCAAGAGCACGAAGGAGCATGTTGGGGATTGCTCAGTTTGGAGGCAATACTATGTTACCTTCCAAGTCTCTCCAACGCAGTTGTTTGTCTTAATGGAGAATAAAGGTAAAGTTGGGTATATACTCATCGTGATGAATATATATCACACGGAATTGTTGAGGAACTGATGGATTTTGGTTGTGTGTTGTACTGCCGTCTGTCTCTAGTATTGTTCTTAGGCGGTGAACTGCTTTTGTATGAAGAAGAAGACATTTTAGTCTTGTTTGGTGTGCTAGTTACCATTGTCTTATTTTTCTTTTAATCAACCCTAAGGGTTTGTTCTAGCTTCCCAACGATGTGAATGATCTCCTATGTTCTACGTAGCACATAAACAACTAAGTCCCTGGCAATGGTGCCAATGATGAGTGGCGAGGTACCCCTACACTCAACCATACAAATACAAGCGTCTCACACGCGATCCGGTCAAACTCCAAGGACTAAGTGCTTACGCACTCTAATGTAACACTTAAGGTTAATCAATCACTATCTTCCCAAACTTACTTGTATTGTCATGGTTGTATGGTTAAGTAAGTTTGAGGTGTATGATTTTTATATCTTTTATCTTTTTAATATCTTATGCTATTGCTTTAATTAACTATTCACTAACGAAGTTCTAATTGTCCTAGCACCAGTATCCATTCCGACTTTCTGCACACACCCTGAACCAGTGCAACGCTATTGGGATTACCAAACGCTACTTGTTACTAGGTTACCAAGCGTTACACACGTGCTTGAAGCGGTCGTACTGAATGCACTTAACTAGGAGAGTTAAGGGTTGAGAGAGATTAATTATCTAAGAAAGCATTTAAACATTTAACAATAATTAAATCCTATTTAGCCTAGTCCATATCCTGCAAGGTTTATCAAAAAGTTTGTCTTTATTACAATATACAAATGTGTGCTCAGGTACAATTTTCTCAAATAAAGATCCATTCACTTTGAGACTCTTACTGCGGGCACATGAAAATTATTTTAACTCTAGAATGGTAAAACTGCTATAGTTTGGCTAAGGGACTAATTCTAGATGCCTAAAACATGGAAAGTTGCCTCTTATTTATAGGCGTTGCGGTGGGCTACAAATTCGCGTACGCGATATCACGGCTCATCAACTTCACTAAGCTATTGACTAATAAATGCCATAAATGCAGTGGGTAGGCACAGACAGATGCCATGTTGATGCATGAAATTATATGTTGATGCATGCCCATTGATGCAACCCAACGATGATTCATCAACAGTGATAGTGCAACATCTAGTTTAGTATATAGATATATGATATAACAAATGGATTTTTCACATGTAATGCAGAGGAAAAGTAGGACATGTTATTTCTATAAGTTTTTCATTGTTTTCACAAGATGAATTATTCTTGTGGGATAGTTGTTGATTTTATGAGATGAGTTTTACATGTGAATTCATTACTGTATACAATACAAGATATTTGCTACTTATGTGGATTCATCACTCGTGTTTTAGCAAGATAGTTTTTTCTACAGTTTCAACACTAGTAATTTTACTAAGATTGTTTTGTAGGATAAAGTATTCTTGTAGGTTTATTACTAGGATGAATTGTTTTTATTGTAAGTCCTAGGATGAATTATTTTTTATTATAGGATGAACTATGTTGTAGATTTTTGCATGTATCATAAGATGGAATTTTTTTTATGATGGTTATGTAGGTTTAATCATATGTCATAAGATAGAGATTTTTTAAGGATGATTTTGCATGTTTAAGTATCTGTCCTAAATATGGAGATTTTCTTATGATACTTTTGCAATAATAAGTTGTGTTATCTACAAGTTGTTAGTAGTCACATAGATAGTTTAGTTATAACAACACATATATTAAAATCTTACTCACATGTGGCATGAAACTAAACAATGCACATGTTGAAAAGGAGAGAATTTAGGTCAAGGGGATGGATTCTTAAGTTTGGTTATAATGTTGGCATTGAGGGGGTGATTATTAGAAAATAACAATGCCAACATGTTAGTTTTATTAAATATTAAAATATAAGTATCAATATCGATTATTATAAAAAGCCAAGATATTCATAGAAGACAGATTATTAAATATTGGTAGTTATTAAAAATCTTAACGATGACATTAGAAAGATATTAGGAAGTTTTGAAAGGTCTAAATCAAATTTTAAAATTATTTTAGAAAAGGTGGAGAAGAGTTGGAGAAACCATGAGAAATTTATAGATTAATTTAGAAATAGTTTGCTTCTTGTGTAAGCAACCACATGTATTTATTGTGATGAAGATTAATAGAATTACAATGCTTGATTTTTTACCTTGGTTTGACATGGTCTTAAGAGTCACTTTCTTTTCTATTCTCTTTTATCACAATGGCTTTTGATGTGTACTTGATTTCCTATCAACAGGTTATGCTTTGCTACATTGATGATTCTCCCTAATTTTTCCAACAATTGGTATCAAAGCAAGGCTCATGGTTCAAGGCTCTTGATAGATATATGGTGTTGTGTTGTTACTGCAGCTCTTGTTAAACAAGATGGTTTGTACAAAAGGTTGTGAAAGTGTAAGGTCTTTCATAGGTTTTGACAATTTTACTATGGATGTTCCATTGGTTTGTGGGTATTATTACTATTTGCAAATGTACACATGATCATTATTGGTTTATAGTGATAGATTAAATATCTAGCAAATAGATGTTAGCTAGATATGTAGTAGCTCAAATTTTAACATCCAATGAGGCTTTTGCTATGGATGGATAGCGATTGTGTAACATCTGGTGTAGTATGAAGATGTATGGCATGACAAATGAATTTTTCACTTGTAATGCAACTGACATGTTGTTTCTGTAGTTTTGTTGCTATTTTCATAAGATGGATTAACCTTATGGGGTAGTTGCTAATTCTATGAGTTTCACATGTGATTTTATCACTGTATATAAGACAAGTTGTTTGCTTCTTGTGTGGATTTATCATTGGTGGTTTTAGCAAGATAGTTTTTTCGAAGTTCCATCAATGGTGGTTTTAGTAACATTATTTTATAGGATGGAATATTCTTGCAGGTTCATTCCCAGGATGAATTATTTTTTATTGCAAGATGAACTTTTTATTTTAGGTGCCAAGATGAAGTATTTTTTATTGTACAATGAGCTATGTTGTAGATTTAAGCATGTATCATAAAATAGAAAATTTTCTTATGATGGTTCTAAAGGTTTAAGCATGTATCTTAAAGAAGGAGATTTTCATATGATCGTTTTGCAACAATAAGTTATATTTTTTGGAAGTTGCTAGTTGCAACATAAATAGTATATATATATATATATAATGTTACTTGCATGTGGCATGAAATTGAATAGTGCACATGTTGAAAAGAAGAGAATTCAAGTCAAGGGGATGCATTCTTAAGTTTGCTTATCATGTTGGCATTGAGGTGATCATTTTTAGGAAATAACAATGCCAACATGATAGTTTTATTAAATATTAAAATAAAAGCGCCGATATTGACTATTATAAAAAGTCACGTAGATGGATTGTTAAATATTGGCAGTTATTAAAAATCTTAAGGATGACTTTGGAAAGATTGTTTTCAAAGGTCTAAATCAGATCTCATGATTATTTATAAAAAGTTGGGAAAGAGTTGTAGAAATCATGAGACATCTATAGATTGATTTAGAAATAGTTTGCTTCTTGTGCAAGCAACTGCATATATTTATTGTGATGAAGATCAATAGAACTACATTGTCTAATTATTTGCCCTAGTTTAGTAAAGGCTTTAAAGTTACTTTTTTTTCTATTCTCTTTTGTTACTACGGCTTTTGATGTGTGGTTTATTTTTTATTAATAATTTATACTTTGTTACATCAATGGTTATCCCTATTTTTCCAAAAGAAATTACAAAAAATTAATTTGGCCGATAGGCCATTACCAGTGAGAAATCGGGAACGCTAATATTTTGTGCGTAACGCTGACCAGCGTTGACTTTTTCATGGCCCATTTCGGGAATGCTATTTTGTGCGCAACGCTGCTGACGTGTGATGCTGATGTGGAAAATTCCGTATACGCTATTTCGGTAACGCAAGTTTGTGAATAACGCTGATGTGTAAAATTACAAATAGGCCATTTCGGTAACGCAACTTTGTGCATAACCCTAACCCTAACGTGTGATCAAAGGTTGTGTCCTTTGCATTCTTATAAATACATAGATAATGCGTAATAACAGTGCATAGAGCAGCAGCAGGACGGCTCGAGTTCTGCGCAGATGCAGATGCAGCACTCTAGCCAAAGACAGAAACCATGCACGGATCAGAACAGGATTGAAGCATGGATCAAGATCTGAAAGTGCGTCAATTCCTGAGGGAACACCAACATATCACCTGCATTCAGAGTCTCCTGGAACAATTGGTTGTTTCTGTCCACAAATCCTGCCAAAACCAACCCACCATGGATCGGAAACACGAACTCAGTGGCCCATGGATGACTATGAGGCCAAAAGACGCCACCTGGGCTGAAATCGCTGTAAGCCAGAATGAGACCCTGCATGTTGTTGTTCTACAGAGGAGTACGTATACATTTTCATGAAATTAAACTCTGGCAATGTTTTAGCATTAACGCAATAAAATTGTTTTTCATGGAATTAAATCATGTACGTGCTGTTTTGCAGGGAATATTCACAGTAACCTGTTCTATAGAGAAGTACTATAGGCAATGTTTTAGCATTAACATAATAAAATTGTGTTTCATGGAATTAAATCATGTACGTGCTATTGCACGAATATTCACAGGTTACTGTGGGAAAAAACTGAACCATGCAGTAACTGTTGTGGGTTATGACAGCGCAGAAGGTTTAGATTGTTGAACTGCCAAAAATTCATGGGGAACAGAGTGGGGTGAGTCTGGATACATGAGAATTCATCGAAACTAACAGTGGTGTTCCTTGAGTAAAAAACATATCGCCTGCATGAGTCTGGATACGCGGTTTGTGTTCTTTAATACATGAGAATTCATCGAAACTAACATGAGAATTGCACCAACGGAAAAAAATATAGGTCCTTAAAAAATGCCTCATCTCTGTAATCTCTGATCTTTACTACTCTCATCTCTGCAATGAAATAACTTTGGCAATAAATTTGTTGGACATAATTTTAATCACATTTAATAGAGGTACGAATGTATTATGTAAATGATTTACTTGATTATGTATTTTGATGGCTAATGATAGAATACTCAAAAGGGCCAAACATTATTAACTCTATGTTCATTTTTAAAAATAACAAAAATGAACTATGTTGAGTGTGCACATATATATAGATTTGAGGAGGAAGTGCTTCATTGTGATGCAAAACAACTATGTAAAAGTATTAAAGATAATGCACTTTTGCACATAATAGATAATCCAACAATTAAAAAACAATTCCCATATAAAAATAAGAAAACGCTGCAGCACTTCCTCCTTGATTGTCAGGTCACCGCGCAGCTCTGGAAAACGGCCGGGCTCCACACCCCAGAGTTCTCAGGCAACTCAGCAACGCTCGCCGCGCTCTGGGTCCTATGGCAGGCCAGGAATGATTGCATTTTCAAAGGTGCAGCACTCCCCCCCGTGAGCATCCTTTGCACGAAGATCACTAAGCTTTGGGACGAGATTGCCTCCGCCATGGCTCCTCACACAACATTAGAACCTTCCAAGCAGCAGGTGAGAACGCGGCGGGGCTTCAGGGGGGTTGCTTCGCACGGCCAGAGCACCCCCCACGACTTTACCCAGGGGCGGATCAAGCGACGAATCCAGATCCCGGCGGAGGAGAGGCATGAGCTTACTGCTGGAACCAATGACATACTGGGGGAACGAACCCTGAATCCAGCACTGCAGGCCTTGAAGGTGAGCACCCCCAACCGCAGGACCGGCATCGCCCAAATCAGCGAAGAATTCAGACGCCGCAGGGAGGACGGGCCGGGACAGCCTAGCAAAAATTAGGTCCACATCCCCGTCTCACGGTTGGTTGCCGCCACCAGTAGACGGGGTGTCAGGGGAGGGGTTTACTGTCTTATCCTTGTGGGATGGGTAGTCCTTCGTCAGCGGGGTGGCAATGACAGGGATGCTATGGGCAGCCCCGGGGAAATTCCTTGGCGGG